>JBBBVU010000008.1:15671573-15693644 GCA_037177055.1 Atherinosoma microstoma
TAATTCCCTTAAAGTTAAATTTTATTACCCTTTTAATCCACTCTCTTCCTAATCTAATTTCTCTTACCATCAAACCTCTTTGACATACCGCGCTGGTCACATTAAATTATCACGAGATTAATCTAGATACATATTTGACTTAAGTGTGAATTTTCCGCTGTGCTGATTTAATAAATTGTGTTTATTTTAATAAGTCGTCGTTGAGTGTTTTCCTGACAAGTTTTGGTCAATTCATATGTCGAATTCTGATGCCTTTAAAATTATGGGACTGAGCATAATTTGTAGCTAAATAATTAAGGTTTCCCGGATTAGACCTTCCTGCATCACAGGTAAAAGTAGTTCGGTGGTGCCCCGACTTGGTTGGGATATTAGGATAGATATTAATATCTTGCATATTAATATTTATGTTAATATTCCCATATTTAGAATTCATAGTAGCGCTACATTATCTTATCTTAAATTTGACAACTCCATTCAATTGCCCATGTTTAACGGCTTGTATTTCAGTATTTAAATGCAGAACAACATGCAACTGTGTCTGGGGAAGCAGATGTGGCCTGTCAGTTTAAGAAAAATTACTTTAAGTGGAATTATATTTCCTTAATCACATTGTCACTCACACATCTCTGATTCCAGTGAACTGGGATGAACTCCGATTTTCAGACCTGTCAGAATCAAACAGACACTTCGCTGTATTGCTGTAATTTTGTCCCTCAGTTACGCAAAAGAAAAAGAGGACCATCAATTCTCACAACATATTCTATGTTTAATATTTAAAGAGCGATACACAAACCAAGCAAGCAAACATCAGAAACGACTATGAAGGTAATAAACCTACAAAAAATATGCAGTGCTTTCCGTGTCTCTGATGTCGCTCTGTGAGATTAAAGGAAGGGCTGTGGCAGTGGATGCTTCAGTTTTAGTGAGTAATAAAAGAAAAAGCTGCAAAGATCACACAGTCATTCAGGGGAGACCGAGGCTAATAATATGTTTGAAAATGGACATGTTTAACCTGCATGAAATCACTGCTGAATAAATCTATAACATGCCTGAGATAAAATGAAATGCTCCTCTCTGGTAAGAAAAGAAAATGTATCTGGCATCTAAAGCTTTTTGGTGTGAATCTGGCAAAAGAAATTAATGTTTGCTGGAAATTAGATATATCTTTGAGAATTATATCAAAAATATAAGATTTTTTCATGAAGGATTGTGTATTGTCTGTTACAAGTGCAAATGACTGATTCTAATGAGTCAAACTTTTTGGAACCTAATGTAACTTGAGATGGCACGATAATAATGGCTGCTTTTCAAAACAAGAGATTTCATCCTGTGATGCTGAACAGCACTAATTAATGTGCCACCCTCCTGGCAGCGATATAGTCTTGACCTAATCCTGCTTATAACACCACATTTAATTTGTCTTTGACAACCGAACTGAAACATTTGCTTCATATTTTCATTGCTTTCAAAGAAGATTTGCAGACACAGAGTATGGGTTTAAATGCTGGGCTCTATTCTTTTCAGTGAATATAGCAGTGAGTTTCTTTTTCTATTCAAAGCTGACAGAACATTTTCTTTGGAATAGAAAGAAAACAACAATTTCTGGGATTTCTGATTGCCAGCTTATCAAACTTCTAATTTGTGCATTCAAAACATGGAGCACGAAAAACAACGTTTGTTAGTGCTATGTGACATATTTCCAAATGCCAGTGTGCTAGAAGCGTTGGCTCTTTTGGCTCCCAAATGGCTCTTCATTTAGTTTAACTCAGAGCTTCTATTTTAGTCTAATTTAGCAATTATGAGTGGTTTGTTTATTGGTAAGCAATTTCCTATTTAATATTTTATCATAAGAACTTTATTTTTGTGCATTTTTTCATTAAAAGTTATGTTTAATATTTTAATAAAACCTTTTAATGAACAACTGAACACAGAACCACACCAAGCAGATCAAGTAAATAAAGACCAAAGTTTGACATTTTAAATTCACAAATTTCTCAATTTTTTCCATGACACTTGTCATTTAAATCTGGCTTTGTGACTCTCTTAGTGTACCACTACACTCCCTGCTTTCTTTACTGGTATGATCCTAGTCTTTCTGCATGGTGTGCCCAAAAAAAAGGTCCTGTCCCTCAAAAGGTTATGCTCTCTTAGACAAGAATCGGTTGTCCCCGTCATTATAAAGAATCAGCTCTTAGAGCCCGCTCGTTCATGAACGTCACATCACTACCAAGCCCTGTGAAAGCTAAGCCGTGAAGGAAAAAACTGGGAGCCGGCTCGCATCTGATTCACTACAAAACGTTGGCTCTCTGAGCCACATCTTTTGATCACGAAACATCACCAAAATCCTATAAAATGTTGAGTTATATTTTCACTTCACCTTGTGTTGAAGATGTGTTCATTCTTGCTTATATGAACGTCAACATTCCCCAGTGAAAGTTTAGTTGTGGATTCTTGTTGTTTTTCTAGGACTTTACTTTCAAGGTTGCATCTTTGTCCAGGATGACGTGCAGTAGTTCAGATAAGCATTCCAAATACTCAATCACAAAACCAAAAGTGCCAAACATCTACCTCTAAATATCACCAACATATTCACTGTTTTGTTACTGTTGTTTATCAGTGTCTGCGAGAAGAAGCAATTTGACTCTAGTTCACACTTTTGTATTATCAAATTTTCCTTAGCCATCCAGTTATGATGCTTGACTGTCCTAATAATTTAATCACACCTTTTCTTAATCCAGCATGAGGTTTATGAGTGACATCAGCTGTCTCTTCACTGGTGGTTAAACTGGGGTTTTCTACCAAAGGACTGCTATGGTTCCTTTTTTTTTGTTTCTTTTTGTTAGTGTTATAAATTTACTTTGTATTTCCAACAGTATAAAAATGATTATAAATATATACCTGTTACTCACACTGTAAGATGATTAGTTGTTTTTTCTAGAAACCTTTTAACAGTGGCTTCTTGTTATTTTGATGGAGCCATTTGTTTGATATTTCCTGCTTCTGCGTTTTCTATAGCACTTGTGTTTCATCAGTTAGTCGCCTGTACATTTTTGTTTATCTGTAACTTCTTGGGTCATTTGTGTTTGTGGCCTGTTAGTTTGCCATATTTGTGTTTTTTTTGTGTTTTTTAACACAAAAAAACACAGGTTTATAGTTATTTGCTTCATGATTCTTTTGACTTCTTCTTAGATTTAGTTTGGCTTTTATTGATTTCCTTACTTTTGTTTTCCCTGCCAGCCTCTGTTATCACCTTCATAAAGTTTTATTTGGATTTGTGTGATCATCCTGCCTGTGTACATCGTCCCCTGCATTTGGACACCATCACACACCATTTGAATGGTTAACCATTTAAATTAAGGAGATGTTAATTTTTACAGGTCTCATGATTTGATTCGCCTAGGCCCTATATTAATAATTAGATGAATATAGAAACCTCTATATAGTATAAATGTACTGCATAGATGAGACAACTGTGATTCATCTCAGTACTGCACATTACATATTAGTCATCTGCCACTGAAATCTTTAAATCACATGTAAATACTCCAAAAGCTTTCCTAAAGGAGTCTTTTAGCTGGACTTTAGAATGCAGGTATAACTGTTGTCCACATCCAGTTCATCCCCTCCATATGTGGAGTTTAATGTATCTGGCACTGTTACAGAAAATAATTTCTTTGTTCAGCAAAAAAAAAAGTTGTGATATAAATGAATATCACAACAGTTGAAAAGAAGGCTTTTTTGCTCTCTCTTTATCCACATCACATTCAAGTGTTAACTATTTCTCAAACCTTTGGTTTTTTGGTGCTTATATGTCTAATGGGTTTGATTCAGCTAATCCAGGGATCTGCAACCTGCGTCTCCGGAGCCACAAGTGGCTCTTTGGACCTTCCACAATAGCTCTTAATAACAGGCTAAAAATGATTAAGAACCAACAAATGTTCTTAAATATAAATATTGGGACAAATGCAGGTTTTAACACTTTTTTCATTAAATAATTGCATTGAATTTCCACAAAGTTTTGTTTTTCTTTATTTTAAAACTAGAAAAAAGAATAGAATTGTAGCTTATCAAAAATTATAAGTTGTCTTTTTTCAAAGGGTCATGTGACATTTGCGGCTCTAAACTAGTTTCATTTAGCTGGGCTGAGGGCAAATTTGGCAACCTTTACAATTTGGATTGTAAAGGTTGCAGACCCCTGAGCTAATCGAACTTGAGTCAATTTGTGCTACTATGGTTAATTTGGGATGGGGTGGGTCAGTCGCATCCTGATGGGGAGCCACCTGAAAAAAATGAGTCTTAGTTAAATTTCTAACTTGCCCATTTATCGGACTTTGTTCTGCATGGACCAAATGATTCACATTACAGGTGCAATAAATTTTCTTTTTTATCGATCTGTGATTTGTTGATCTTATCATTTAGTGTTCATGAATTCACCTTGCTTACATGATCTTGACTTTTTCTTTGTGAAGATTTAGACATTGCAGTTTGCTCCACTCTTGACACTCAGGGAAAGCAAGTATGTTGGCATGGCAACATCCCAGTGTCTACCTTAAATAGTGTGTTCAATTCAGGGGGGTGTGGTGGTCCGCAGGGATTGGCTTGAGAAAATCAACCCTCACCCCCTCACCCCAACCCCCATTATAAATCAATTTCAGGGGAGACAATGCCAAGCTCAAGGGACAAAAAGAGTACAACAGGGTTGATAATTTTGTTAGATATATGGCTAAGAAAGAAAGGATTAAATATGATTTGAATAGACTATAAATAAAATATCAAATAAAATAGTTATGACCATTTTGTATATTCAAAAGAATTGTCCACCTTGCTTTACTTCCTACCTTACTGGAAATTACACGAGAAGCATAAGACAGCCATACACTGTCTGCATTTTTGACATCACAGTAAAACCAACTGCTTCAACTATCCACATTACCAGCAATTTAATGAGGGCTTGGGTTACCTAACACTATAAACGCTCTAATTATTCTCAAAGTGTGTGGTGTGTGAATATCATCTGATCTTCAGCAGAAACACGTACAGGTTCTAGGAGTGAATAAAATCTTAAAGGAACTCAGCCTCTTAAGGGGATAGAGGCTTAACGAGCTCAACAGCCTTTGAGTTGCCTGGAGACAGTGGCAGGGTTATAAAAGCATTAAAGAAGGAAATCAAGTCCTCCTGAAGACACAAAAAAAGAAAACAGCCGCAGAGATTCCGACTAAGCTGTGGGCGGTGGCTGTTTGAGGGCATAGGGCTACTGAGGACAAACGGTGGAGAGGAAATAAGATTTGAGATCAAAAACATAATTGACGATCACTAAGGCACTGACATTTAGTTGAAGCTGATTTAATGCCATATACAGACTTAAATCTTTGGGAGACATTCCCTATAAGATACTGTTGAGGCAGTTGGAGGCTTATCAATGACATTTTGAAGCGCAGAGCAACCATGCAGTCCTTTTCCTTTCTTAATTACAGAGTGAATCACAGCAGGGTTTAATAATATGTGGTTTCAAGTGTTGTCAAGAGATATATTTCTATCACAGATATCATTAACCTTTCTCTTCTTTTCTCTCTGTCCTTTACCTTCATTTTCTTTAACAACTACAATTACTGCCTTGTGGTTTTATGTAGCCAGTCAAACTAGTTTACAACCAAGTCTGACCAGACTCGCGTACCTGTAATTTAAAGTGAAACACACACAAAAACAAAACTGGCTCTAATGGCCATTAAATTGTGTTTGTCAAGCTCTTGGGCAATTACAGTTTTCCTATGCCCCAACCAGGACAAAGGACATTGCACTTGAGCTTGAAAACTGCACCCACTTTCTCTGAAGACAATTTTTTGAAATAAAATGTTCTTGTTTCCAGTGCAACTCTGTACAGTAGATTCATGGTCTTTTTTCATGTTCAACTGCACAAAAAAAATCCTGCAACTGCTCCAACTGAACAACCTCACTGTGATAGAAAACAAAATTGTAGCCATGACTGCAGAACTTGCTTCAAACACATGTTTTGCCTCAAATTTTAAAATGTGATGGTGTGCCACATTTATTTTTTCTAACTTGGCAGTGTTGAGGATCTCAACCATACCAACATTTTCAAAGTAAACAGATTTCATTCAGCAAAGCTATTGTGAGAAATTCCATAATGGTTGAAATAATTTCCTGTTTAAATGAAATATTGCTTTTTATGGATACAAAACCTCAAAACTGTACAATTTCATCTCCCATCAGACATATCATATTTTCTTTTCTTTTTTTTTCATTGTTATGAAAAATATATGAATTATTGAAACAGAGTGAGGTCACAGGAACCTGGTCTTTTAACAAGTTATGAATTCAGTTGAATCAGGGTTTGAATTACACAGGAGCTTTTGGGGGAGCCTTATTTTCCGACATCCTTGGTTGCATACACAGAGATATACTACTGCACAGCAGGACAATCAAAAACAGGGTTACTGCCACATTCTGCTACTACTAAATGTCATTTTAAGGTTGCAAAGTTGCATAATGCATCTTTAAAAGTCCGTGTTCCAGTCATGTTTGATGGCACAGTAACATCTATTATGTGCATTTCTGGAGCTGTCGCTGCCCTGCAGCGTCCCGAGGCTGAAGAACCGCACAATACAACTTTTTCATCCTGGACATTGCACGACGTTGCTGCTGAATTTCACTTCATGCACCGCGTGAAACAAGCAAACGGAAGATATCATTGCAAGAAGACATCATCAGAGAAGAAAGGAAAAGAGAGAAAGAGACAAAACAAGGAATCAGACAAGACAAGATAAGACTAGGGCTGGGGAGAGCTCATAGTACAGGTAGGATGCAAGATAGATGCCAAATTAGCCGTCGATAGGGGGCGCATCATTGAGAAAATCTGCAAAGGTTCTTTAGTGCGTCTTTATAATGCTTGTAAACATATTAGTCTGACAGAAGTCATAGCTCTGAGAAATGGACCAACATACCCAGAAATTCAGGTTGAAGCTGAATTACTACTGCATGTTAATGTGAATCTACATCATGGGCCTAGGTGCTGCATACATGCAACAAAGTTCCATATTTCTGCAAATTTCTACTTTTCTTATTTTTTTTCTAAAAACACAAAAGCTTTATGGTATGTTTATAAGCTGAATTTCCAGTAAAAATGCTGTCGTTCACATTTAAAAGTTTTAGTTGTGCAAATGAGGTAGTAAATTATACTGCAATGCACTGGGTTACAATGAGCTTAAAGTACCACAGTTCCTTGTAGCAAACAGCCTCACAGATGACAGACTTTTATTATTGTTGTATTAAGTGCTAATTTATTTTCAGCATCACTGAAAAGGCTAAATAAGTTTTGTAACAAGCTTCCTTTTAAAAAAAAAAAGCCTATTAAAATCTGTCAGCTGTCATGTCAGTTGTGTGTGTGTTTGTTAGTTTGTGTCAGACCATTATGTAAAGGTGGATTTCTTCATTTAGATTTTAATATTTTATAGGGTCAGCTTTGACGACAGCTTATTGCCACTGGAAAATGAAAACAGTAAATCAGGATGAAGAAACCATCTTGAGTTGATTACAGCCTTTTGGGAGAAAAACAAGGGAGAAACACAGACCTTGGCTAATTTGATTGGCATCTATTATGATGGCTGCTGAAGTGTCCAGGTGCCCTCTTATCTAATTCTCTGATCGGTTGGGAGGCTGGAGTCTATAATAGCCTCGTTATGGAGGCTTGTTAAATTCATTATGAAAGAAGGAAGCAGGGGTGTCAGTGGGGGCAAGAGCTCAGTTGTTCTGACATTCTTCAGGCACAGACTCTGCAGGGGCAAAAGTGTGTCTCATTTTCATTAGATTTCATTATGAAACACCTCTCTTTTCACAAGCAGTTTAAAAGATGAAATGCTATTTTGCACTTTTGCTGTGTCCTCTACCCACACAAAGCCATTTCCAAGACAGTGCTGCTACAGAAATGGAAAAGAAAAGAAAATAATAAAAATGGAGATGCAAATGGTTTTACTGTTAAGGGCAAAATGTATACAACACAGCTTTAACTAAGGTTATTATATATACTAGACTAGACAGAATAAATATATGGGAGTGAGACATCTACCAACTTTGTATTACTGAATACATGCCACTATCAGTCTGCAGCACCTTGTATGAATTATCACGGTTCCTAACCAAAGAAGATGGCTCTGTCTCTTGCTTTTTTCCTTTTCCTTTTTTTTTTTACTTATCCCATGAAAATATATGTAATCATATGCTTACATGACAGAAAAATATTTAATTGGTTTTACCCATTCATTAAATCTATGGAACTCTTTATGACTGTGTACATGTTGAAGGTATTTTGTATAGATTGCAGCTGAAAGAAAATGTTCACACCTGTGGATCCTTTATATGTTACCTTATTTGTATTTATAGACTATCTATTATTGGTTTAATGTCTGTTTGTACAAACATGGAGCACTATTTTAAAATAGCAATGCTCATGTACTAATTTAAATCCATAGTTCTTGGTTAGTGTTAGGGTCTAAATCATTCCAAAGTCACAGCACATACTTCAGCTGATATATCAACCAAATTAGCGACGGGTTACCTGTTAGCATCCAAGAAACAAAGGCATCCTCAAGACAGAGTTGCTACCACATGTAGGTAACATCTGTGTAAGACAAAACAACACTAATGGCCTTCTGAGCAATTCCAGGCAAGCTGTTAATGCCACTGCTTCTCGGTGATGCCTCTTTCCTCCCAGTCTTAGTGTGCAATCTGATGACTATACTTTACTCCCATTTGGGGATAGTTTGTGGTTCCCCCCTGCATACTATTTATTGTTGTTTCTTTGGTTCCATGCTGCTTTGCTCTGTTGCCTCAGAAGGAAGCCATTCTGCCAAGTCAAAGTGTGTTTATATCAATGTTTGCCGCACTGTATGAATGCTACTGACAGGTAAAACTGTTGTAGTCATGCAACATATTAAAGAGGTTGCCTTTCTATAGATTTGGAAAAAATATCCCTGTGTATTACTTTTTGTTTGGCCTATGGATGGATATCTTTAGTGGAAAATTAATATTTCATGAAATTGCACAGCATTTCTAATATTTCCATTGTTGTGTAAGGACAGAAAAAATATCCTAGACTTTGTTTCTGGAGGTATAATTTCCCCAGGTTTACTATAGCTGTCTGCCAGGGTAGGGGCTTACAGTAAGTAAAGGTTATTTTGTGGGATAGACTCTTCCAGTCAGCCAGTAAAGTGCAGCAATTACTGAGGAGTATTCTGCTCTCTGATTCTTTACTAGCATTGTAAGTTTTTACAGCCATCCCCACATGCAGTGAAAGAGAGGTTTAATTTTAAGAGAAACATTAAAGTCAGATAAACATCATGGGTATTATGCTGTCATTTAGATTTGAATATGTTTGTCCAAAATGTTGCTGTGGTTCTTAGTCACACATTTACAGATGAAAGGGGCATTCTCATATTTCTCACACTGCAACCCTGGCATGTTCCAGAAAGCTGCAGATGAGAGCCCAAATAATTGTTCCAGACTTCTTTCGGATATTACTTGACCACTGAGGCCGGGTACATTTCATGGAACATTTCTGACAAGCAGCTGTGTGTATTGATAAACGTTGCTATGTTATACCGTATGTTGCTCTTCACTTGTTGTGGACACATCCAAATATTCATAGTACTGATATTAAACCACATACATCAGATACACAGTTATCCAATCTAATCTGCCTCTGTAAAATGCACGTGTGAACAGCAACAGCGGGGAAAGTCAGGACCTAATTCTTGGGTGTGTATCTGTAAAACTGGCCACAGACTAACATAGCTTAAAGAGATGCAAAACAATGAATTTGAGGTATGATGCACAGAAGGTGAAGGATGAGCTTACTTGACTTTGATTCGGAAGGCATGCAGCATCCGCTCAAACAATATAAGAGCACAAGTGCACAATATTTGTACTGTGCAATTCAGGCTTTTAGCACAGGTCTCAGAAGAGGTGGGAATGAGCTATCATTACCATTTCATGCATTAATGATAATTCTTGATGGACACAAAGAAGGGCAATTAGCAAACAAAATATCATTACGGAAATCATTCTTCTGCATTTAAGTCTATTGTGATTGTTCTTAATCATCTGCTACTGAATGTAAGTCTCAATTTTCCAGCTGTGAGCTGAATAAAGAAAAAGAGTAGAATTGCATTCTAATTCATACTGGCCAGCAGGGACACATTTTTTACTTGTCTATGAATATGCCATCATTCTCAAAGGCCCTGTTCAACCCCCTCAGTATGTCATGTTTAATCAGCAATTCATGCCATGGAAAAGACGTAGGCTGGTGCCTCCTTAAAACAAATGGTGTGTCTTTTCATCAATAATTTCCAAGTTTGGCACACAAGACTGCAATTCCATGTGATCCTATATTTCCCACTTCTGTAAACAATGTTATCCTAAGGCAATTGTTCCCTGCTATAAAGTGACTGACAATCTGTCCAGCATTGTGTTCCACACAAACAGCAATTTCTTGACAGTACTCGTTTATAATGACAGCCGTAGTGCATAAAGATCAAAGCTGCTATCAGGATGTAAGTCCACAGTAACACTGTTTACGCTCCCTTCACAGCACGAAACAAAGCTTTTCATGTTGTGTGTTTCATTGTGAGCTGTTTACTGCTCTTCCTTCATATGAAAAAAAAAAGGTGATTTACTGTGACAGCCAACTCAAATCTCTAACACTGTAAACACAAAAACCACCCGCCTGCAAAAAAGCTAAGCTTGAATAACTCACCAGTTTTCATGTGTATGTAATGCTATTAAAAGTTGAAGAACTAGTAAGTACAATGAGATCAGTGGTTTGCTTTCTGTTTTATCATATTTTTTATTCCCAACAGACAAGTTTCCCCAGAGGAACAGTTTGAGATACACAGCTTGATCTCTGACTTGCAAATGTTTCTTCAAAGCTCTGTCACATGTTTAACCTGAGCACCCTCCATATGCTCTACAGGCATACAGTTCATGTTAAATATGCATCTAACAAAAATGAAATGCAATGCTTCTGTGTAAAGAATAGTAAGGGCTCTATTTCACCGTGCAGATTTTTCCTGATCAATGCACATATGAAACATTTTCCAACTGTTTATGCATCTTGGTGAATGCATCACATTACACTCTGACTTGCATTTTCTACAAGTGTAAATCATAATTTGAAGGCTTAAATAACTCAGCCACACACTGATCTTGCCCATCTCTTATCAGGTATAAGAAAAAGAGCCTAGTTACATTTACCTGAACTGTACCCTTCAAGAGAAAATGCCAGAAATGCTGCAACATTATGTAAGAAATACAAAAAGTTCTACATTGATGGCAACACAATAAGACATAAAAAGCACAAAATTACACACACAAAACAAATGATTAATCCAAAGATCCGTGTCTCCAGTGTCCTCAAAATTTCCAATTATCCACTTATATTTTTAGAAGGCAAAAGATGATTTATCTTTTCATGAACAGTTATTAAAGGTAACAAAAGTCTCCTATTCACATTTGGTTAGGACCACCAAGCTGTCTTTGTAGCAATACCACAGCTTGTTATAGTGGTGTACCCATCATCAAAGCTGCATCTGAATCCAGGCACATACTACTTTTATTACACAGGTTTGTATTCACCTGTGTTGTCCACTCAATTATGTCTCTTCAAGTCTGAAAATTGTATCAGGTCAGCTTGTTGCATGCTGATGCAGGCAGGACAAATGAAATAAAATGTTGATAACAAGACAGCTTAAACATTGTTATTGGAATTTTTGTTGTTGTTTGTTTGTTTGTTTTTGTTGCTGTCATTTGCTTGTGTTTTGCATGTCGTGTCCTCTTAAGAATTGACACCCCGACATTATGTTTTACCATAACTGTAACTATTCCCCATGTCATTCAGTGACATAGAAATGGCATGGTAAATGCTCAACATGCATAGAAATGACATGTGAATAGCCCTACAGAGACACCTCATTTATACTCAGTGCCATGATGTCACAGAAGGTGAAGCAATATTTACTGCCACGATAATGTCTTCCAATCTCCTGAACAAAAGTGTACCGAAAGAATGGGCTTCTCTTTCTGAAGATGTGGAGAAAATACTATCGAGATGGAAAATTGGTGTGACTATTCTCATCCTCTTAAATAAAAGTTGTTTTTTTTAACCAAAACAAAGAGCCTATGTAAATCTTCATCACTGAGGCCATGAATAATTCTGCTGAAAATATAATTCAACCTTAACAAGTGGTCACTGAGTAGTCTGCACAATTTCATGCTTCAGGCAAATGAAGTTCACAGTGAAGTGATGCAATAAAGAGTAACAATGTTTTCATTATCAGAAAGTGCTGATATCTAATCTACTGTATGAAGGTAGTGTGATTTCCACCAAATAGTTTCCACACAAGAGATTCTAATTAGTAATCAGTACAAGTGTTCAGTGCTGATAAAATAGAAAAAAGATGATCTGCAGAGTACCTTTGATTCCTTGTGTTTTTTTTCCACTTGCTGAAGCTGGAGCTCTCAAAAAAAGTGCTGCTATTTAAATCAATACATCCCTCATTACAGAATGATGAATATTTCATCAGCAAGACTATTACTTGAAATGAATAATTTAACTATGTTATATCAGTCAGGGTTGGGGTTTTAGTGGTACCTTGGTCCCTAAGCTTTTTATACCCAATCACTCATTATGAAGCTCTTTAAAACACACTGCAACCCCACCAGAAAGGTTTTGGTTTAGGTTAAGAGATTGTTGTCTCTCAAAATGCCAGGGTCATAGTTCAAACCAGTGACAGTAAAGATATCCTCAGCTCCAATTAACCATAATCGGGTATATATATACATTGCCTTGAAAGCATTTCTCTATGTTAATGAGCTCCATGCTTGGGTAAATCTTTCTTGAATGTATGGTCTTTGTGCTCATTATAAATACAGACAGTCTGTGTGACCTATAAGAGGTCAATCTATCATATATTCAAAAGAGAAAAAGCCATTTAAGTATGGAAAAGCAAGAGAAAGGTCCGGAGTGTGGTGACAGCTTTTTCTATCTTTTCTTTTATCTTGTTTGCTGTTTTAGACACTCAACAAACATTGTCCAATCTTTCAGATAATTCTAAAGATACTGAAGTTAATATGAAATGAAAGTATAACATTTGTTGCTTAAGGTTATGGTGTGTTAGGTTCTTTCTTATAGTAATGACCAGGACCACTGATCCACCTTGCCATTTTCCTGCCCGTGCAGTACATTTATATTAGCTGCTACTGAACTGCATGTTAAAATGAATCTTTAAGGAGAAGGATAATTGTAAAGCCTGCAAAGGTGCGCTAAATTCTGTACGTGTAAAACAGTCTGAGCTCAGTAATTCTACAAAAAAGGATATCTTTATCATCAATGACATGAAATTCAGTATCATACATTAAATATCAAGTGGGTAGATTTTAACCTTTGGGATTTCCACAGGGAAAAAGGATGAATCCACTTCCCCCTCTGAAATTCATCAAAATGGAGATAAGAGTTCTTTCAAGTGTTGAGCTATGCTGGGTATTAAGTAACACAAGGTCAAACTGAGTGTTCGTGTAAGATTATGGAAATGTCAGTCTATTGCCTTCCTCTCAACTGTGGCTAAGAACACTGAGCACAGTTGTTAAGTGTATCGTACACAGATAGACGTGTTGATTGTATGGGAAGCAACTGTTACAGTCACATGCATGCTCATTTGTAGTCTTTCAATCAGACAGGTTATAATTTCTGCGTAACTACTTCCATTAGGATGAATTGCTCTTCTGAAGCTTGAGTATGTGATGACATACAAATTGTGACTGCAGATATGGGAGCTTGGGCATCAAAAGCTCTGCAGTCTTCTTCAAAGGGCTGCACTGCTGCTTAAAATGAGGCATTTATCCAGTTAACCCTTGTCTGGTGACAGGGTTTATAGGGACCATTATTAGTGTTTACACAAAGAAAATGATGCAATTAATTCATTCAAACCAAAGAGTCATTCGCCTGGACTCCTTTTTTATGACTAAAATGCAGAAGAGTACATTTTCATTGCTTCACTGTACATATTTATTTTCTTATGTATTGTACGCTGTTCAGCTCTGCAGGACCTCAGGGTCATAAGAGTATTGGAACTGCAGGTGAAAGCTAAAAGAAAAAATAAACTTTTTTTCTACACCCTCAAACTGTCATCCTCCTACTTGAGTGTGCTGTTACAGAGAGATAATGTGTGTTTGTGTATGTGTGCTTTCACCACACACACATATATTTCCAGTCCAAGAATTCTTGTTAGCTGCTGAAATGGGATGGTTGGTATTGTGTTGGCTTGTGTAATCTGTGTGTTATTAAGAAAATGAATGTGCCAAAATGCACTCCTGCAGACACCCACTGCAGTATAAACCATCACAGAGGTGGTTTTGAGCAATCTGGCTTCTTTTGTGTCTGCCTGTAGTCAGATTAGTCAACACGACAATGTCACAGCCCTGCAAGATATAGTCATAACATTTTAGCCAGTGCTGAATCTGAAGATGTTCAGGAACAAACCTCTGAGTAGTCATTAGATAACAAATCTGCATTTAGTGCTTTGTGGGTCAGAAAATTACCAGATTAACTCAGCTTGCTCTAGATTCCATCTTGTTTCGTTCTTTTCTAAATAAAACATCACCCTATTTTTACAAAACACACTTTTGTCTTTCACCACATGTAAAAGGGAATATTTACAAAGAAAGAATGTAAAGGGGGGTGAGAAAGGGTGTATTTCACACATATTTCAAACTTTTTAAAGAACAAGTTAAGCCTGATGTTGAAGTATGAAAAATCTAATAAATGACAGAATTTAACATAAAACATAGCCGTTGGTTTTCTTCATTCAGTGCAGCTGAATGAAGAGTGAAATCTAAACTAAGCTCACAACAAAACCAAAGATGTGCAAGAGTTCATACGCAACAAAATGAAGTGTTAGGATGATTAATTATGATGGACTATTCTTTTAGAATGGTTGTTCTTTATTTATTTTTAAAGAAAATAGTAACACATCATCTATTTGGGCAGAAACAAATGTGGCACAAACATACATAGTCAAACTCTGTCTCCTGTGAGAATGAGACTCATAATTTTTATAAGTTATTAAATCATAAGTTTTCTTTTCCAACTTGTTCATTTCAAAGCAATAAACATCACTAATGAAAATTTTAATCTATATAGTCTTTATTCAGTTTTTGGCAATAGCGCCATAATGCAATATGATTCATTAATTTAGTTTTAAGTTTTATTTTTTATGCTTTTTAATAATTCATCCACTTAAAAAAAAATCGTTGTCTTCATTTTGATTAGGAATATTTCTTTCTTATCTGTTTTGCATGGAATATCAAACATTCATAAAAAAGAATATTGTCTCTGTATTTGTGTGTACATTTTCTGTTATTATATTGATTGTATGTTACATATTATTAAAGTTTTATTACTTGCAACAGCCTCAGGGTTTTCACAGAAGAAAAAAGTATGAAAAGATCAAAAAATCCTCTTAAATCTTGCCACAGCATTGCCTGGTTTCTCTACTGCGCATGTGTGGCTTAACATATTCCAAACATGTACTTCATACATGGCCTGGGTATAGAATAAAAATAAGTAAATACATTTAAAATAAAAGGCTTACCTTTATATTTTAGCATGAATTTCCATGTTTTATTTTGTTTAGCTTATGCAACATCACAATGTCCATTTTTGTTAAGAGTCGCATGAATTTTTCTTCATGTGACAATCTTATATGTAACCTTTTCTTCAGCTCGTCCCAAAGATTTTCATTGTGGTTAAGGTTGAAATGCTATGGTACCCAATCCATGTGTGAAAATGATGTCTCATACTCACTGAATCACTTCTGAGGGCAATGGATCCTAGGATTGTCATTTTGTAGAATTCCTCTGCAATCAGGAATTTTTTTTTGGGAATGTTACTGAACCTACCTGACTGATGTAACCACAGACCATTTACATCCTTAAATCCAGGTGGCAAACAGTGTGTTATTTGCTAAAATAACAACTTAAATAGTTCCTGTCCAACATTATCTTTCTCTTTGAAAAAGGTGCTGAAAAAAATGTATACTTATATTCATTGCTGAATTGTTCTCTTGTGTAAAAAATGACAATTTCAGAAAGCTCTTCATAAAATTAAATCAAAAACACTTTAATTGTAAAAGTCTTTATGATATCTGACTGTTCTGAACTGGTAAATCTTTTTCGCCATTATGAATGTAAAATAACATAAGTAAGTAATGTTCGGCTCAGTTTATGGACCTGAGCACCTACCAATTCGTTTGGTGTTGCTGGTAAATCCTTCCAGCTGTGAGCCATTCATTTCCTCTCTAACAGCATGTCCTTCCACACAACACTGATAGCAATGGCAAAAGTAACCTATCTAGAGCTATCTTTCCCTGGACTCTCTCCTATCTCTCCATCTTCCATCCCAGAGACCCAGTGAATGACAAACTATACTGTTCTCTGTGGATCAATGGCTCATAAGTATAAACCAATTTCCTTTACAAACTGCACTCTGGGAAATAAACAGACTCACTGCCTTGGGAGCCTGACTGCAGAAGCTTCAGCAGCCCATTCTTCATTTTAATGTTGTGTAACTTTGATAAATACTGCAAAGTTTGGAGATAAGACTAAATATTAGTATTGCAAAAGTAAAACAGCAGAAAATGTTTAATACAGGAGGCATTGAGAGAAATAACTGTTGATCATCTTAAGACAGCTTCCTTTTCTCCCCCTCCTTTTATCTCACTGATATTACAGAGTCAGGATGTTTACAGTGTATAACTAGGAACTGCATGTTGCATTACTGCAAAGCTTATTCCAAATATCTACTTAAAGACCAAACTGATTGGTCTTATTCATTTTTCAAAACATTACAAAATACCAGAAAGACTGGTCTCTTTATAACTGTTTGTACCAAATTTTAAAAGAAGGTATAATTTATCTTTCTGATGCTAATAAATGGATAAATGTCTATTTAACTTTATTTCAGAGAGGAGGGGAAAGTGATGACTTAAAGGTAAAAAGAAGAAGGTTGTGTTTGGTTCATTATGTCTTTATTGTAACAATCCTTCTTCTCATTAAATCTTATGCCGTTGGAAAACCTGTTTATTTTCCCTTTTAAATGGTGTCACATTTGTAAGAAAAATGAATTCGTGGAATGAGGAGCAGAGTTACAAATGTGGGTTGTTTCCATAAAAACCTTGCCAAACTTTGCCTATGCTAAACAACTTATTGAGCTATTGACTCCTCTTTTGAGGCACTGGTACCCCAGGTGTTGACAATCAGGTGCCTGATTGGCTCTTGATTAACAGCACCTGTGAACATGGACCTCGCTATGACGATCTGACAGTGTCTGTTTCCTGCCATGTTTGACTGATTTGGATAGGGCCTATGTCATAGGTAACTTCAATTTGGTGTGCAAAAAAAAGTAGTTGAAGCAATCATTTGAGTGAGCTTTTCCATCTCCATATGGCTCTGGTGTCTACAATATGTGCAATGGAACCTGGACATGTGTTATTTTCAGCGATAAGTAGGTGTTCTGCCTGCAGCAGTTGTATCATAGAGTAAAAGTAATGACAATGTTCTGATAACTGCACCAATAGGGTGCTTCTGGTCACCAGCATGAGGAGGTGCCAGGCTGTTGTGACTGCATGGTTCTTCCACATGCAACCAAGGCCCCTGTTTGTTAAAGGAATACATTGTTAAATTGCCATTATGTCTTTCTTCAGACTTTAATCATCCACTCAAATAGACAATACCAAACAAGACCCAAATCAGCTGTTTTGCATTTGCATACAAGATTTGGCAAATTTTGTCACACACCAGTTGGTGTGAGGTTCTTTTCTAGATACCTGCCCAGAGTACCACTGCTGAAGAAGCTGGCCCAATGCTCAAAGTTTTTTCTTTTGAAGGTGAATTTATTCAAATCTGTATAAAATTCCTCTACAAATACTCAACCAATGAACAATTAAATAGTAAAAGAAATTAGAGAAATTAAAAGTCCTGAGAGTAAATGGACACTAAAAACTGTTCAAAACAGTTCAGGTTGGACAATCTCCAACGTCTTCAGGGTTTTTTCTAAGGGAGGAGGAGAGGTGTTTTTCCTAGAGTCCCAGTAGCCATGCTGCTAATTCCCAAACTTAAGCATGAATTAAGGTGTAGTGGGAACTAAGGTGTGTTGGTTTATGCAGGAGACATATGGATGACAAACTGTATAGTGTCCGGGAATAAAAAGGTATAAGAGCTTCTCTTTCATTCTCCGGAAGAGGTTGTTGGGTGGGATATATAAATAAACAAAATAACGGGAGCTCTGGTCAGAGCAAATCAAGCTAATGCTAGCCAGCAGTTAGAGTGATTAGTTTGCAGCTGTCACAGTGTGGAGAGGGAGCCGAAAAGCAATCCGGCAATGCAGAGGAGACAGCTTAAGACCCCTACAGTAAAACAAAAATAAAATAAATTCCTTCTTCTCCATAAACCCACCTGAAAATTTAGACTTCTCAGACTTCTCCAACTCAACCAGCTGGATTTGCCCATTTGAAAGGTTCCAGCAGCTAGACTGAACAGTGAGGATGAAGAATGTTAAGTTAACTCCTTGATTTACACTACAGGTGATAAAGCTGATGACATTTTGGGCACGCTAGGTCTAAGTGCAGCAGATATGAAGAAGTACAACCCAGTAAAAGATGCTTTTGACAAACACTTCATCTGCAAGTATCACGTAAAATATGAAAGAGCTTATTTCAACAAAGGATGCCAAGAGCCAGGGGAATCAGCAGAGGCATTCATTACTACAGTTTAATAGCAGAGCATTGCCAAAACGACACACTGCAGGATGAAATTATCCAAGACAGTTTAGTGGTTGGTATTAGGCATCATGGCCTGTCAGAAAAACTACAGATGGACAGTGAATTGACAATGGAAAAAGCAGTGACTGCAGTAAGACAACATGAGGAAATTAAAAGACAGCAACCCAGGGTGCGAGAGGCAAATACCACAGAACAGAGAGAGGCAAATGTGGTCTTCCTTAAATTCAAAAAGAGGTTTGAAAGGGTCAAACAGATTTACAGGAAGGACAGCTTCTTTCTGATGTGGAAAAGCACCAGCTTACCCCCCTGAATAACTGTGCAGCACAAGAAGCAGAGTGCAGAAAATGTAGAAAAAGATATTTTCCAGCTGTTTATCAGTCAGGTAGAGTGAGTGTAGTACTTGAAGAGGAGCATGACAACACTCTCTTCCTAAGGGCAGTATCACTAGGGAACAAACCCAAAACATGGAAAAAGACAATTCGAGTGAATGGTCAAGACATTTCCTTCAAGTTGGATACTGGTGCTGAGGTTACAGTTATTCCAGCATCTGTCTACTCAAAAGAACTACAAAGTGCACGTGCCAAAGCAACGCTACCATTGTGTTGGCAAAGCAGCAAACTCCTAAAAGAGAAAGGTCAGTTTAATGGGGTAATGGAATGTGGTGAGGAGACTTACTTCCTTTGCTTGGGTTTCCAGCAATCACAGACCTCCAGCTAATGCATCTTGTCTACACCGTCAGCAGAGACTTGCAAGCTGACATAAAAAAAAACAGTACCACTATGTCTTTACAGGGCTGGGCTGCCTGAAAGAGGGGTACAAAATCAAGCTGAAGGAGAACACCAAGCCCAACACATTGTCAGACGGGTACCTCTATCTAAACAACAGGGTCTATAGGTAACTATAAATCTCAACGGACTAAAACAACTTGTGGAGTTCCCCAAGGCTCCATCTTGGGGCCACTGCTGTTCAATGTCTACATGCTCCCACTCACTCAAATTATGAAAAACAACAAAATATGTTACCATAGCTATGCCGATGACACACAGATCTACATAACTATCTCACATGGAGACTATAGTCTGATCCAAACACTGATCAGATGTATTGATCAAATTAGAGATTGGATGTGTCAGAACTTTCTTCAGTTAAATGAAGACAAAACTGTCTGCCCTGGGTGTCTGGTGCCCACGGAGTCTGCGGCTGCTGATCTTGGCCCGCTAGGGTCTGTGCCCTGTGGCTGCGGGAGGCTCTGGCTGGGGCCTCCCTCTGCTACCTCCTGGACGGATGCAAGGTCGTCTTCGTGATGTGGTGGCTGGGGTCCGTGCTCCAGGGTGGCTGCCGATCGCCCAGCTCTGGGGGGCTGGACAAGACAAGTTAAAGAAAAGAAAAGAAAAGAAAGAAATTGTGGAGGATGTCAGACACATATACCCAAATAGAAAAAGAAGTGGTTGCACTGACATGGTCTTGTGAAGGTTTTCAGTCATATTTAATGGGCATGGACTTTCTGATACAATAGTTCACAAGGCTCTTACAGGGTGCCTATCCCAACCTGGCACACGCCAGAGGACATGTAACCGGAACAGAATGTGGATGCATCCATCAGATTCATAATGGAGCATGTGCCAGTATCGAAGCAGAAATTGGGACTGCACAAGACACTGATGACGTTTCCATTGGGCTGAAACACATGCTGGCAAGAGGTGGGCCCCTAAACAAAAAAGCTCTTCAATCTCAAATCCACCCCTACTGGCAGTACCAAGACCTGCTGGTTGCAGATGGACTAAGAGATCAGCTTGTCATCCCTGTCACCATACAATAAGAGATATTGACCAAATTAGATGAAGGTCACCAAGACATAACAAAGTGGGCCAACAGAACACAGCAGTCTGTACATTAGCCAAGATTGACTAAACAAATAAAACAGAAAGTGGAAAACTGTGCAATTTGTGCAAGAGAGGTTCTCCATCCAACATAGATACTGTTGACAACACCATTGCCTGAGGGGCCATGGCAGCGTGTGGCAGCAGATCCCGTTCAGTGGACTAATGCTGTGTATCTGGTGGCCATTGATTTCTTTTTATGTTACATCAAAGTGGCTAAGCTCACCTCCACTACCATGGCCCAAGTGATGGAAATGTTTAAATCTATATTTGTACAACAGGTTCTCAGAGACTGTTGTCACAGACAATGGCCCCCAGTTCTCTTCAGCAGAATTTGAAGCTTTTGCCAGAGATTATGGCCCTGATTTATTAAAGGTTTGCGTGTGTTAAAAGATGCACAAACTTGATAACGTGCAAACACATGCTGCAGCTGATTTACTACCGAGGATTGCGGCTGTTAAACGGGCAAAATAGTGCCGCAATCCATTTCGCATATTTGCCTTGAATGAATTTGCAATATGTGCATTTCTGCAAGAACGCCCAAAATACTGGGAGGAGTAGATGCAAATAAATCAGCTTTGCACACGCAATGTGATTTACCATGAGTGTAACTGATTGCGGCAGCTGTTTTTGTGCCTATATTTAGCGCTTCTGAAAGGCAGGTGTTAACTGGCACAGATACACACAAATGGCTGCAGCTGGATGAGAGGAAACAGCCCGATGCTGCACGATTGCAGACGCACGTCAATCTGATTCACAATATTTTCTCATGAGCGGTGGGTAGCGATGACTAAACTTCTGGAACAAAATCTTTACATAAAAACGGATCATTTGTTTGAATGTTAAAATCACAACTGTTGTTAAGACAAACATTATTGTTATGTCAATAACAACTATGGTGTTCAAGCGGTCCATACACCAGAATATCCTCTCACATTACAGTCCTTCTGGTGACATTTAGATGTCTTTGCTATATTTCTATTTGCCTCTTCCACTAATATTTCCATCTCAATTGGTTCAAATTTTTTTTCCATTTGCGACATTCTTGCTTTCCTTCTACACTCTCCATAGCAAATCAATTGCAAACGCTAAATCCTCATTCAGGCTGTTTGAACAGGAAAAAGGCAGTTATCGATTGCACAATCAATCTTAGTTGATCACCCGCACATTGTGGAAACACAACAAGTGGAATCTATTTGCACTGCACGCAATTTTGGGCTCTATTGGGGATCTTAGTTAATCAGGGCCTATGACTCTTGTTGCCATGGAGCTGTGGTAGACGGCAGCCTGTTACAGCAGCTCTCTGCGTTTGATTTTTAGCTACTTTTTTGTCCTCTTAGTTTTTC
>JBBBVU010000008.1:15696960-15717226 GCA_037177055.1 Atherinosoma microstoma
GTCTGTGAAGCGCCCTGAGATGACATTGTTGTGATTTGGCGCTATACAAATAAAGATGAATTGAATTGAATTGAATTTCCTGTCTTTAAAGGGATACAGTGTAACCTTTGGCCACTAGGGGTACTAAGCCTGTAACATCCCACAGGCTACATGACACTATCGCAAAATTAAGCAGTCTTTCTGGCCTCATCAGACACAGTTTTCTCCTTCCTACTTCGTTCAGCCATGAGAAAAGAGTAGCACAAAGCAGAGCCTTCTGTGTTTATAGAGGGGGACCCTAAAGCAAAGCGCTTCAGGTCACATGATTCCATGAGAGACGGATCCGCTCCTGCAAAGTTACAGTGTCTGGTTTCTGAAGAGGGCTGCCCCATCGGAGCACCGGCACGCATCAAACACTGTATACTGTACATTATTACTCACATAAGGCTAGTATTTGGGTCAAAAGTTACACAGTATCCCTTTAACTATTTTGTATTAGCATGCTCAAGTAGTCCAGGTTGGGCCTGGACATTTTTTAATTCATAATTTCCTATAAATAACAGTTACTGGATATTAGCCATGAGTATTTCTGCCAAATGAAACCAGTCCTCCGATTGTCACAAAATGGATTTGTATTGGTACTACTGTAAACCCTGTTGTTGTACTTTTGTTGTGTTTGGCATTGTTCCTTTCTCTACCTTCTCTTTTTAAATGAACTCAACTCAGCTAGAGCTCAAAGGTGATGATGAAAAAGCTCCAGTTTCATTTTCAGTCAAACAACTGCTTCTACTTTATTCTCATTTCATTTTTTGCTACCATTCATTGCTGCAACTTTAATTTGAACACTTGATCATGAAACACCATTATGTTTCAAATAAAAGTCTGTTCTTTTATCAAGATTTAATTATCTCCATATTTGGTAAGGGGTTTCTGATAATTGCATTGTAGCTGAGTGATGGAAAATGTTGTCCATTGATTGAATCTTTTCACATTTTCAACTATCAAGGCTTCTTGTCCATCATCATAGAATTGTGGTGAAAACACCAAATTCATTTAAAATGTCATTTTTTACTTTGACATTAAAAGATTTTTGTTTCCCCTTTCTTAAAATTAATAACCTGACAAAATACATTAGGATTAATTTCTTCTTCTGTTTGGCCTGGATATCTAAACCTGAGAGTCAAATCGCTCCTAATAAAGTCACATCCTCCAAATTATTGGAAAATGTGCAGAGCGTTAGGTCTGAACTTTCTCTGCAATTGTCCGCTAACACACTTACCAGTACAAGATTCTAAGCACCAGGATGAGTTTCACCAGGATGGGTGCAATAACTGCAGGACATGATACAAAATGTATGCTTTTGGAAATCTCAGGGTGTTACTGAATATTGAGAATAGGGAATTGGTCTCCCTTCTGGTTCATACAAAAAGGAGCCAGTTGTGTTTTCACTATAATGTTGCTTCTGCTACTTGACTTTAGGGACTAATAGTCATTTGAAAATTAACATTAGTCACAGAGGTAGTGCAGATTCTGCAGTTAATATGGGCCCATTGACCTGAAGACTGAGACAATTACACGATTATGCATTTTGAAATACCTCGTCTTTATTCCTTAGTCCATTCACCCTTGAAAATTGAACTTTCACTCTGCACATGTGGGCCCACTAGTCTAATTTGTAAACTGTCTCTTGGAACATTTGATTATCTGCTCCATCACAAGGTAGTTTATAATGTTGAATATGCAATAAATAAATTATTAAGTTTATTAATTGGATCATTCCTCCAGGACCATGGTAATCTTAAGTGGCAACAGCTTGTTCCTTGATTTGAGGGGCAGACTCTGAACAGACTAATGTGTTATCTGGGGGTTCATGTCATGCTATTCAAGTGACGAGAATTAAGTTGTTTGATTTGTCAGTGTTGGTGGTTTAGTGACAAAATTTTGCAAAATGTAACTAAATGTAACCTATTTATCAGCAAATTTATAAAAAAGTATTTACCTACAAAATAAGTAAATGCAAAAATTATATCAGTTAATACTTACTGAATTATTTCATACCTCAGACCCAAATGTGCAGGATTTTTTTGTCCAAAGACTATCTCAAAACAATTAAAAAACACAAACACAGTCACACAAAAATGACAACATAAAAATTTCAAGGGAAAAAATATTTAGATGCAGAAGCATCCGAAGACATCCAAGATGTCAAGTTAAGATGCATAGGCACATTTTCTATGACTGCTGAGCCACTTTAAAGTCACAGGATTATTTAGGTGCCAATACACAGTTCTGAAGAAGGTTCTCTGATATATTGTGTGTAGCTGACCATATGGTGATTGTTTTCGCTGCTTCCCCTCCCTCCCCAGCCTCATCCAGCTTTTGTGCAGCTGTCTGCTTCTATAGATTTACCTCTGCATCTGCCAGCACATTTACAGAAGCCTTTCAAGCCAATTTTCTCTTCCAAATCTACTTCAGTGCTTCCACTCGGTTATGAAGAGTTGGTTGATTATTTTAACTGCACACATTTTTGTTCTGTTGATGTTGGTGCACCAAATAAAATAAAACAAAATAAAATAAAATAAAACTATTTCAGTCACCTAAAGAGGACTTCTTGAAGTGACATAATCCATAATAATTAATCAGAAACACACACTGTTTTTGTGCATCTTAAAGCAAACAGTGCTAAGACTTATGCAACAGCAACATCTGCTTTTTCAGCAATTCCATTTCCATAAATCACAAATGCTTCCTTCTCATTTACCAACTGTGGCTACAACTGAATGATAAGCATTTTTCTAACTATGTTAGCCAGCAGAAAATTTTGGCACATTACCCATTTTATTCTGCAAAAATAGTGTTTACTGTTATGCAGGCTTTTGCTCTAATTCTATTATCACGAATCAAGTAAAGTGAATTATGCTCTGAGTTATTACATGAAAGAAAACTAAAATTACTCTGGAACTACTGAAAAGACTTCAGCTGCTCATCACTATTCTCTGCAAGATGATAGTCAGTGAAAAGGGGTTGCATTATAATGTGCTATACTGATAGCATGTCATCCATTATGAAAATGACTAATTCTTACAGTAATCAAAAATCTCTTTAGAATCATTTCATGTTCATATATAATTGGTATATAAAACTGTTTGTCCAATTAAGGACAGCAAAACGAGAACTAGTATCTGCCAACTTTGTTTTATAAAGGACATCAAAACATAATCTAGGTCTGTTTACATATTTTCCATTTTATTTCTATAAGCTAGCAGCAAGCTGTAGATTATCTGAATTCAGTAACACACAAGTATATTTTCAACTATGATATATAAAATACTCCCTTCTTTGTTCTCTTGTGGTTGACCTCAAATGGTGGAATTTTACTTATTATGCATGTTAAGGGGAAATGTGTTATCCCTGATGTATATTTCCAATCCAAATGTATTTATTCTACCATTGGGTAAATTAGACTCATCCATTCCCTAAAACCAACATTACAATGTCATGAACTGATTCCACTTACAACATCAGTGCACAGTTCTTTATAAAAGTATTCACGCCTTTGGTATTTTCTTATTTTCTTACCTTATCTGGAGGAGAGATTGGGGGAGATTATATCATTTGTTCAACACAGTCTTTAAAGTTGCAAAATAACTTTTGTTGAGAAGAAATAAGATAACAAAAGTTTGACCATGCATAATAATTCAACCCCTTACTTTGTAGAGTAGTATTTTTGTTATTAAAATTGCTAAGAGTTGTTGTCATGCTGAAGGTTTAACCTCTGTCCCAGTCTTGGTTCTTTGGACGAATATGCCTGTGTTAAGCACCATCCATCATTTCTTCAGTTCTCACCACAGCATGACACTGCCACCACTCTGCTTCAATGTGGGAGACGGCATTTTTGAGATGATATGAGACATAGACATACGTGCCCCGGTATAATCTCTGGAGTTTACAGGAGTTAACCATCCAGCAGTGATGGATAAGATGATACACCAGTATCAGAAAGTTATCTTAGAATATGTCATTTCAAATAGGGCAAAATCATGGAAATGCTCCAGTTTGCTCTGAATTCTCCATTTACAATAAGTAATGCATGGCCTCTGAAGCTCATCTTGACCATTTAAAACGGTGCACAATGTCCACACCAGGAACAGCTGTTTCAACTGAGTTACGTATTTTGCCAGTAGCCTATGATAAGTGTTCAGACAGCCACATGAGGCAGGGAAAATCCATGTCTTTACCCAGAAAGGAAAATCAGGCATCAAAAAAGAAAAGAAAGGAGAAGGAGAAAAAATGAAGTGAGAATCAACTGCTTTCCGATTTATAATGCAAATATTGCACTCAGAGAGCACAGACTTCTGCCAAGCCATGTGACTGACCTGAGAAAAACCCCAAAAGGCCCAACAGCCAGATCCAGAATATCAATGCGATCCAGGTCAAACCATGTCAGATTATAACATCTACCTGTAACTAGAAGATGTCCTGTTGCAGTGTTTTATAACTTTTTGGACATTACTGCATTGAATGCATGTGTCCTCTACCAGAGCTCTAGCTCAGCAGCTAATTCAGATTTTTTTTTAAAAGACAAAAAAATCATATGAACTTGTTAATTTGATTTATGTAGCTCTTGGGATTTGTGAGCTCACAGGAAGTTACTGCGTTATTTACAGGAACTAAAGCTGGGGAAAAAAATACGTGGCTATTATATGCATATTACTACTACCACATAAAGGATTTGAGAGAATTATCACTTAACTTTAGTCTGCAGAGCCCTTTGGTGTCTTCCAGCTCATCTATTATGTTACTCTCTCACCACTCTCATAACAGTGTCTTTGGGTGCAGCAAGCAAATATTTTCAGTAACCTTAAAAAAGCCATAAAAGCAGTGCATTCTTGTGAATATATAAAGCTTGCAAAACAAACTGCGAGACTGCAATGGACAGACATATGGGAAAACCAATTCAGAAGACTGAGAGGTTTTGATCTCCTGGAAGAGCCATTTTCTATGAACCTCCTACTTTATGTTTTGACACTGTTATCCATGTAAATTCTCTGAGCATTGCTTATGAATACCGAGAGCTCTCTTTTGCACATGAATTGTCAGAGTGGTTGGAGATCATTTAATTCTTAGGAGATGGTGATTAACACATGTATTCATTTCAGGTTAGGCACCTCTTTGTTGCCTGCAAAATGGGAGAGACCAAAATAGGGGGAGGAAAAGATGTGCTGGCAGAAAGAGAAGGAGGAGGAGAGAAGATGAGAGGGGGGAAGATGAAAGAAAGAAATACAATGAGACAGACAGAAAGCCACACAGGGATGGAAGAGACAAATCCCTCATAACCATGTAGTGCTTGTGTGAAAATGTGCAGGGCGGGGTCTTCATTAACACTGATGATGATAAGCACAGCCTCTTACAAAAGCACAAAAACACTTTACATTGGCAGACATTATCAACTAGTTTGAGGCTGAAATCAAAAGCAGAAGCTTTGTATTATGCTATAAAATGGGCTTTAGTTTCCTCTTTAACACCATTGTCTTTTATTGGTGTTAAAAAAACAGTTTATGCAGACAGCATCTAAAAATAAATGTAAATTAAGACATTTTTATGTAGAAAACATTCAGAGCAAATAGATATGAGAAAAATGATTATTGCAGAAAAGAAAACAGAGGGACATACAGTATGAGAAATATAAGACAGGCTTTGTGTTATAATTGCAGGATTTAACCATTAAATGGGCTATTTAGACAGTCATTATCCCCTTCACAAAGCCTTCAGCCAATCTCATATGGAGATATGTTCATCTCTTCAGCACTGTTAATATGCCAGCACCTTCCTTTGGGTAAATATCTCATTGTTTTTAAAGGTCATGTCCCAAATATCGTTTCATAGCTCATAGAAAAGGGCAGATGCTCTTGAATGAGGGGTCATTTGCACAAACTAATATCCATCCACACACTGTTTCTCTTATCTATAATCTCCCAACCATGCAGCTTATCTGTTATTCATTCTATTTCTCTGGATCAGCAGCGAGCAGCAGGTCATAGCGTGTTTTCCGTAACACACTTGAGGTGTGTTTGTTTATATGAAATACACGTCTTATCTGTGGTCGATTTCGAAGGGTTGTTTTTTAATTTATTATGCATATCCTGGGGAAAAATATTTCTGCTGATGTAAATTTGCAATTCAAAAGTAGTCTTCTGCAGCGACATATTCAGTGCAAGGAGCAAAACAAACACACCAAGTCAGTTTAGAAAGAACTGACTGGGCTCCAAGTAATCTGCAAATTCTTTGTGAATTGTGTCATTATCTCAGTTTGTCACTGTCAGCCTTTTTACTTAAAAAATCATACTTTGAAGATGAATTCATATTTTCATATTTTTAGCCATCAGATTTACTTAATATGTGTAACTTGTCCATGCATAATGCAGAGAAAAAAGGCTGAATAATATCAGATTTTGTGTGTAGTAGTTGTGGTTACCAAAATGAAAAGAAATTTCCATTTACAGAAACCAAGATCAACCCCATCTCCTAAGTTATGTTTCTGCACAGGTGATGGCTATTGGCTGGTTTAAAGCTTACAAACATTTATAGATGTCCAGGGGGTAAATCCATTGGAGTTACAGTATACTTAGAAACTTATTTACCATGCATTTTTATTTTTGGAAAATTCTTTTTCACTCAATAATTAAACTCCATCTCAAAACACTATTTTGTGCTGGTTTTATTGGACTCAATAAGAAAAAAAATTTCCAAAAAGTTATTGCTACCTCATAATCTGTTTGCAAGAAGCTTTAGGGCGGTTTGTTGTTGTTGTTGTTATTCCAAAACAAAACCGGGTATGCAAATGAAAACACAAATGAAAATGCAAGGTTAACACTGATGGCATAAATGTGATACGAACGAGTGAAATAGTTCCCTTGAGTGAAAACATGCATCGTGAGGAGGCATTGTTACACCCTGAGTGAAACAAAACAGTATTTGTAAGCAATTGTTCTTTAACCTTTTTTGTAATGCATGATTTACTTGTGTTGCTGACACGTTGGAGGACGTTACATCCTCCCTTAGCTCTAAAAAAACCCAAATACATTCAGTGTCTAGTTCTTAGATAGTTTTTTCGTTTCTTTTTCATCCAAAGTGGTAACCCTTCCATCTTCATCAGAGGTGTCACTGGATGGAAATTGTCAGCTGATGTTCACATGGGCGTGGTTGACCTGCGACCACACCCCTTGCTGTTTCAGGTAGGGATGGATACCTACATTTTTCCTGTCGATACAATACAAATACCATTAGGTTATGATACAGATATAAATACTTTTTTGCCTCTTAAAGGATAATCATAATTGTACAGTGTGCATTGATATCTGTATTTCAAGAACAGTATGAAATATAAAAAAAACTCAAGAACAGAAATACTTGAAAGAAATCCTTTTTAAAAAAGTATAAATTATACTGATGAGTAAATGAAACAAAAATAAGGTGATAAAAAATAAGTTTGATGAAAATAAATCTTTTTAAAATGATAAAATAATAAACAACAGATTAATATAAGATTATTCACATTTATTTAATGGAAAATGATAATATATGTAATGAATGAATGAATGAATTATACTTTATTGATCCCCGAGGGGAAATTGCATACAGTAACAGTGATATGATAAATATAACAAAACATAATGCACAATAACCTGCATTAAACCAGTAAAATATCAGAGTGGTATCTCCATATTCAAAACAGTATTGAATCTGATACTTTGACTGGCTGGTATTGAAGTATCGACTTTAAAATATTGATTCGCCCATCAATAGTTTCAGGATGTCGATTCAGGTGTGGGGAAGCAGGAAGGTCCCCTCATCCTGGTTTATGGCTCGTTTCCTAATCTCCACCGCTTCCACAATCCAGCAATGTTTTGGGTGCGGATGGCCCAATCCCTTAAATGATTTTCCCGTTTGCAATGGTCAGTGATGGCTGATTTCATATTTTCCCGTAGCGCCTGTTGTTTCATTAGTCTTCTCTGTCTTATGTTGTTTCATTCTCACATTCTTTTTTAATGTGCTCACGTGAACATCAGCTGATAATTATGTCACTTTCCATCCAATGACACCTCTGATGAAGACGGAAGGGTTATTGTCAAAACATGTCAGGTTTGTGTGACAGATTACATGTCTGATGAAAAAGAAACCGAAACTTGCCTGAGCTCTGTTTTCTCTGATGTTTTCTTTCTGGTGAAATGCTAAAGCAACAGTCAAAAGCTATCAGAGAGAAGGAGAGAGAGTCTGAAAACTAACCAGTCAGAGAATAGACACATTAACCACTGTCCCAGCTTCCAGAGTCTCAAAAGTTCAGCAGTCAACCGAGCACAGTGTGAGCAGCTGAGTGTACTTTGACAGATTTAAGCATACACTCGTCTCCGCCGTCTGCTCATTGGGCCACATTTGCCTATAGAGAGGGTTGATTGTCTCTCATGAGCATGCTTCTCTGCTAAATACTGTTTTGTTGGCTTGCAGTATAGAAATGCCTCCTTATGATATCTATTTATTCTTGAGGGTACTACTTCACTCACTTGTATCCTGTTTATATACAACACTTTTCACATGCAAAACTAAATAATTGCAATAACAGTCATACACTAAACAAGACATGAGTGAAAGCTGTAGGTAGACAATTTTTGGAAATTATTAGTGTTTTCTTGTTTCAAGCCAGTTAACTTGTATTGCTATTTATCATTGTCAATTAATTTGTATGCTTGAGAAGCCCAATTTTAGATGCATTCAATTATGTTCTCTGTGATACATACTGTAGGAGAAAATATGCTGATCCATGAGCGAATGAAGTAAGTACTGCAGAGAATTTGCTACCTTCGAGACTTGTAGGACCCCAATCCGTCCTTTACTGGCCTGGATCTGAAGTCTTCTTCTGCTCTAAGCAAAGAGCTGTGATCCCTTAGGAATAATGATCTATTTCCATTCATCTTTTTTGCTGGCTGGTACAGTTAATTGCCTTGTCATCAACGTTAAGGAGGTTGTCTCTGCCAAACAAAACAGGAAGAGTAGTGGTTTCTGCCCCTAGTTTCATAGTAAGGAAACTTATCTTTGACATATGCCAAAAAAATAAATAAAAATCTAGGCATGTCCCACTAACTGCAACCAAAGTACAGATGGTATGATTCACAGACTTTCATTATGTGAGTCCTCAAGATGTATAAAGTTCAAATCTGGATACAACTCAGGAGGAACTTGAGATGTAAACAGTGTCATAAAATTTGGCATGGGCAAAATCAAATTTTTTTTTTATAATCTATTACCAGTAGTAGTAGTGGTTTTGAAGGATAAAGAAATTATGTGGGTATATATATTTTTCTCTTCTTCAGGGTGTAAAAGTTAAGACTTCAAGTCAGCCTAACATCCCATAAAATTGCTTAAAATGTACCCCTAGCCTTGTTTGGATTAAGGCTTCTGCTGTAGAGCCTTTTATCTTGAATGACTCGAATAAAATTATTTACAGGTTGTTGCTGTTTTTTGGTTTTTTTTTTTTTACAGATAACCAGTTTTCCTCTGAATTCATAGCTGGAGTTTGGACACTTGATACTTTGAGTATCATTATGATGCAAATGACACACTATTATGATGCTTGTAACAGCAAATAAAAGATGGCATTTCTCCTAGCAGGGACCACTGTCTTTCAACCTCATACTTAGCGCTGAATGACATTCAAATATTTATAACAATAATGAGCGGTTTTGGCTCTCAACACATGAAATTCTGACTGTTTTGTCTAATTTGACACATTTTTCAAAAGGATGTTTTTGAAAAGATTCACTGCTGTGAATTCCTTTTTTATAGAGTGGTTTAAATGTACAGAAAATAATACATTTGTATTGTAACTTCTAAAGTATGATAACACTTTTATCCAGAACAAAAATGACAGTTTCCTTAAATTATGACTTACAAAAAAGAGAAAATAATTTAAACTAAAGACAGAGATTGCCTAAGTGTTAAGTCTGTGAATATAGCACTGTAGCAAATATTAATCGAAGAAAAAAAATCTATGTTGAATATTTTCATTACCTTAAAAAAGACAAATTAGCACTGCCTTTCATCAGATGCACTTGGTGACATCTGCATATGAAAGTTTATAAAGGAACTAAGATAGTTATTGGGGGACTCAGGAACAGGAAAAGGGAAATGATACCATTGTAGTACCATCAAGGATGGTCTGTCACTGTGTGTGGACAAACTGTGTGGGGATGATGGGGGACAAAGGAGGCAATTAGTTGAACAGAGCACTCGTAATACACTCCCAGGGGGCCAGTAAGTCAGGGAGCTCAATGCTGTAGCCAGGTTCACTGAGCAATTAAGAGAGCTGGGAGAGTCGCAGTGGCTTAGCCTGATGCTCTGTAGCTCTGCACTGATGTTAAAAGGAGATCGAGGGTCACTTTCAAACCCTATCAGTCCACCTGTGTCTAAAAGTTCCCATCCACACTGGCTGAAAGAGCTGAGAACAGAGCCAAATGGACAAGTGGAGGAAAAAGCAGTACAGGGAAGGAATTATTCTCCCCTTTCCCCATAACTGTGTCTGACATATCCTTTGGCTTCTTTCCCAGATCACTATGAATACATATATTTTTCTTTACACCCTTGTTATCCCCACTCCCTTAATGAATTATTTATAGTGGGGGGAATGACGGGGTAGAGAGCATTTCCCTTGGTGTAAACATACCAATAAAAGACGAGATGGTTGCAATAAAATGATATAGAAGGCATCACTTGCCCCTTTACCGAAATGGGTTTTAAAGTATCATGGGCTATTCATCATTTTAAAATCCAAAAACAGCCAAACTGTTGAGCAGTGCATTTCACAGGAAGCGAAGTGAGTGAAACAAAGAGCCAAATTTATATTGCAGGTCACTTTGTCTTAAACTCCATCATAATTAATTCGGGATGCACAAACAATTGATCTAAACTGTAATAATCCTAGCTCCTGCATAAACTAAATCGATTAAATCCTCTTAAATATTCCATTTTCTGATGCAGTTTGACCTCCACGGAGAAAGAGCAAACAGTCATTAAATTGCTTCTCTGGTTTCTGGTCCCTGCCAGTTTTCGGAAGGCATCAAACACTGCGTGATTACCTTGCAATCAGAAACAACAATGAAATCCTTACTGTGAAACATTTTTACAATAAGCCCCCAAGACAATCCTCAAAAGATGTTCTTTTTCCTTCCCTTTTTCCCCCCACAAATACACAAGACAAGCAGAGACTGAAGGGCTTCAGGGGAGCAATTTCCAGCTTACCTGTATTAAATTCATGAGTACTCCCTCTCCTAGAGGTCCTTAGTGAAATCCATTACCCCATTGCCGCTTCCACAAGAATATGAGAAATAATTGTCCTGAAATGAGGAATCAGCTCTTTGTTACGTTCCATTCATTTGGAGCGGAAATCATCAACTTCATGTGAAGATCACTGTGTTAAAAATGGACAGTACACACCTCTCAATGAGCTGCACACATGTTAAGTATGCTATTCTCCCATCAGTGAATAAGATATTTTTCTTTTCTTTTTTTTGCTCCTGTTACATACTTATTACCAGACTTTAATGTTCAAGAACTGCAGAAGCTGGCTGGTGATACTGTAGGTCCAAGCAGAGAGCCTGTTAATTGAAGTTGTACATAATAAAAGAAGAGGTCGGGGGGTGGGGAATGTGTTCATTAATAATTGATCAAAGAGCCGTTAAATTGAAACGTGTTTGCATCAATTAATCATCTCCCAGATGCCACTAATCAGCTGTTTCCATTGTAGTATCATGGCAATCCCACAGACTACACTGGTTGTTCTCAAGCCATCATTCATCATGTTTTACTGCTATCTTAAAGCCGGCCTCAAGTCTGTGACAGAGTGATTAAAACACTATTGCCATTGAACGCTCCAGGCTTTGCTCACAATCTCCTCTGAAAATTGGTTGCACTCTGTGCAAGTACAGTTTGAAACCTGATTACCACATTTCTATGAGCTATTGATAATCTTTGAACTTTAACAGCAGGATGTAGCTGTGGTAACAGTTTTAGAATGTTTGGCTCAGCCTTTGTCAGGCTCTTCAAGGCTATGCTGAAGGTAGGCGTTCATTAGCAGCTACACAACCAGATTCAAAAGAATGCAACGTTAAAGGTAAAGGATGACTTCTGTCATGTTAGCGTTAACATACATTTATAAATTGTCTTTAAATTTGAATAAAAATAGTTTTATGTTGTTTGGAATTCACAAGAGAAATCCTGAAGTAAAGTTAATCTTTCATTCTGTAAAAAGAGTAAATTAAATCAAATTCCTCAGTTAGATCTATGTTCAGGGAAATTTGCCATAGAGCATTGCTGTCCTGGAAAGAATGAATATTTGGTTTGGACAAATGAACCTGTGGTGCAGATTGCAATTTCCTGCTGTCCACATACAGCTAGACAAACATGCCAAACAGAACATTTAATAACAGTTAAGTATTATCATATAGCTATGGAGCTCTTTTTTAAATCATGAATATTTTCTCAGAAGTGCTCATGGATGCATCTCAGCTTGGTTACTTGAGGACAAGGTCGTAACAAATTTCATGTGTTTCAAAAAGTCACCTCCATCTAATCTGCGTGAAATCAGAGCTCCCATCTTTAATTAAGATGAAAGCACAAACTGCCTTTTTATATTTACTACATCAGTGAGCAACCGGGTTAATCCAAAAAGGGATTATTTCTACTCACTGAGAATGACCACTCTCATGTAATAAACTCCTGGGTAAGGTGAGTGGACGAGGATGGCCCAGTCACAGGTCACCATAAGTCAGACCCACTAAGCCAAATTTTGAAGCGTCCCATCATTTTTATTTAAAGTTTAATATCTCCAGGCTCTGTCTAAGACCTGATGCTGTTGACATGAAAATGATCAATGACAGTCGATCAGCCCCGTGGGAAGTACAAGATACACATCACTTGATTAATGGCTTTGCCAGCTGTCATGAACTATACTGGACCAATACAGCGAAGGCTTCATAAATCATAAGTGTACTGACACATGAAGCTTTGTGCACTTTATAAAAGCCAACATTTGGTAAGTTTTTTTTTCACCCTCTCTTCTTTTTTATTTCTCTTCAGAACATGAGCGCATCAACGCTACTTCCAATTTTGTCATTTTGTGGTTACTTTTTTTTTTTTTTGTCAACAGCACCAGTACTCCAAAGTGCCGCCAGTCTAACAATGAATTAAACATGAAATTTAAGAGTACGAATAAGATGTCCCCCAGGAAGCCTGTCATGGACTGTCATAGGCTCATGAATGTCTTTTAAACCTGCATTAAGTGTTTACCACTTGAGAAAAAGAGAAAGTCCAAAACAGACTGGAAGCAACACAGTCCTAATACATCGTCAGCTTATCAAATGCTTCAGGCTACAGTATTAGTAGATATTTGACTGTTTACACAAGCAGTGAACACTACTGCTACAACTGCTTCCCACTGGAGCCTTTTTTCTTGTTACCTGTCAAATTTTAGTCAATTATTGAGTCATACTTTAGCCCTACAGTAGCTTGGTCTGCGAACCCCGGAGAAAATGGAGTTGTTTGTGTTTGTCTTAAATGTAATCCTCAAGTTGAAGTTGAGGATTACATTTATTCCAGTTGAATTGACAGATGACATTCTTGAAACAACAGTTTATATGAGCAGGTTTCAATAAGAAATCACAAGCTTTGTCTTTTCAGCACCCGATCATGTAATTTTAATTTAGAAGTTAGTCAATAACAACAGCTGATTCTGCTTTGCCTTCAGCTGCAGAGCTCAACATAGGCTGGTTGTTTTGCAGAGAAGTTGCACGTGAACAGACTATTGCCTGCAGCTTTATATCACAACTGGCTACAATAGTTTTTGCTGCAAAATATGAAGAGTTATTGTTGCCTGCGGATATTCTGATCTGATCATGTCACATTTTCTTAGCTAAATGTTTATAATTCAAAACAGGAACGGAAGAAAATCTTCTGCATTCATTAACAGCTCAGTAGCTTTCATACAGAATAAAAAGAGTGAACAGTGTGGAAAAAGTGTGTCTGTTATTAGTAAATGAAATTGCTCTGGACAATATGCATTTATCATTTATTGTGAAGACTGTACCACCCACAATAAAAATGATTAAACTGAGAAGTAATTATTGAATGCAAATGCTTCGAATGGCTTTTGTTGATAGAAAAATAGCAAGCTACACTTGTAATAAAACTTCTCCAATGATGTAAGGAAGGATACAGGATTAAGGGAAATGAAAATATCACTTTGTAAAGCTTTAAATGGACTAATGTCAGACATAAATAGTAATCATACGAATGCAACAATTCCCACATTTTTACTAGTGGTAACCAGCATCTTGATCCAACATTTTACATTCTCCATATTCTTAGTGTTACAGGTCTAGTCTAGGGTACCCACTGTATCAGGTATGTAGGGTATACACTGGAGCTTGGTTGTGGAGAGCCTTATATGCGTGGAGACGAATTTTAAATTCTATCCTGGATTTAACAGGGAGCCAATGAAGATCAGCTAAAATTGGAGAACTCAGAACATCAGAACTCTGGCTGCAGCATTTCGGATCAGTTGGAGACTTTTCAGGGCATATTTGGGACAGCCCATCAATAAGGAATTGCAATAGTCGAGTCTTGAAGTAACAAAAGAATGAACTAGTTTTTTCTGCATCACTGAGACAAGATGTCCTTAATTTTGGCAATATTACGTAGGTGGAAGAAGGCGGTTCTAGAAACCTGTTTAATAGGTGAGTTAAAGGACAAATCCTGGTTGAAAATAACTCCAAGGTTCTTCACTGTAGTACTGGAAGCCAAATTAATGCCATTCCGATGAATTATATAGCTAGACAATTTAGTCCAGAGTTTTTCCGGTACAAAGACAACAACCTCAGTCTTATCTGAGTTTAGAAAGAGCAAATTCAGAGTCATCCTAGTCTTTAAGACATCTTTGTTATCTAAAAAACTGATTGGTTTCTTTAGGCTTCATGGAAAAGTAAATCTGATTGTCATCCACATAGCAGTGGAAATTTACACCATGCTTTCTGATTATATTATTTAAGGGAAGCATGTACAATGTGAAGAGTATTGGTCCATATACAGAACCCTGAGGGACTCCATGACTTACTCTGGTGTGTGAGGAAGATTAATCATTTACATTAACATTCTCATTAATGTGACTTAAATCACCCTAATACAGTTCCTTGAATTCCAATGAGATGTTCAAGCCTCTAACAGAATGTTGTGATCAGTGGTGTCGAATGCAGCACTGAGATCCAACAAGATAAGTACAGACAGGAGTTCTTTATCTGAGGCCATGAGAAGATCATTGGTTACTTTCACCAGTGCTGTCTCTGTGCTATGATGAGCTGTAAATCCTGACAGTGTGGCTTCGCCAAACAGTCCCACTGGGAAGGAAACAAATGAGAAGCAAAGCTCCACACAGCCTCCTACTGGCTATAACGTAAAAACAGCTTATCATTGCAGAACCATTCATTCCTTAACATACATACAAAAATATTAAGAGGGTAAAAATAAACCACATAGAGTGACAATACATTGCGTGTGTCACATTAACCCCATCACATTTTCACCTTTTAGCTAAATTGAGATATCTGCCAAACTCTTCTCTCCCAGCACTGCTGTGCATCGTTGCTTATAAATTCTTAAAATACGACTTTGGCAGTTATGCTGTTAAGCTAATGGCAGAAAGATTTTCTCATTCCTTTTTATAACAGTTCAGATAAACTCATAATACACGACATATGTACATGAGATTAGGAAAATGGAGATATGGTGTCAGTCAAACCGAAACTGGATGCAATCAAAAGTGCATGTTATTTCAGCCAAAATAAGTCCAAATCAAAGCTTTGAAATCTGAAGTAATACAACTAGATAATGAAATTGGGGACAAAAGAACTCATTTTTGTATACTCTCAGACTGAAATGAGGCTAGTTGCTCTGCACATGCTTCATAGGTTTTAAAAAAATAAAATTTACATCTTTTCTTTAAAAACAGTAAAGCAAAAGTGTATAACAGGGGTGGCAGATTTATTTCCTGGGGGCAAAAACCGGCACGCCAGAGGGTCCTATCTGGCCTGCAGAATGAATTTGGAAAATCTAAAAATGACAAAGATATTAACTGCAGTCTTTTTATAAACGTAAGGGCTATTCCTAATTTGTCCACATGAGATTGGATTTATGTTTCAGTATAAAACATTTATATAACTTTTAAATTATTATTTTTGATCTTTCTTACTTAATCTCACTTCAGTTTGTATGATGCTTGTCAGGATTACCACACAAATGTGGAAATGTGCAGATATGTAAAATTTGATTAATTTCTAGCTCTTGCAAAGTTACTTTAAACATAATGTGAAATATAACTTGAATTCCTAAAAAGTTGGGATGTATTTCAGATTCGAACAAAATGAAAACTAAAAGACCTTTAAATCACATGAGCTTATCAAAAACAGAACATACATAACAGATATCTAAACTGAGAAATTTTACAATTTTATACGTGATGCTCGATACAGGTAAAATAGTTGGCACCGGGCATGTTTACCATGGTGTAACATCTCTTTTTCTTTTAAGCACAGTTAGAAGACATCTGGGCATCGAGTTTATGAGTTCCTGGAGTTTTGCTGTTGGAATTTGGTCTCATTCTTGCCTGTCTGATACAGGTTTCCAGCTGCTGAAGAGTTCAGTTGTCTTTTATGTATTTTTCTATTAATGATGCACCAAATGTTCTCTATAGATGTCAGATCTGGACTACAGGCAGGCCAGTTCAGCACCCAGGGGCTTCTCTTGTGAAGCCATGCTGTTGTAATAGCTGCAGTATGTGGTTTAGCATTGTCCTGATGAAATATACAAGGCCTTACTTGAAACAGACATCATTTGGATGGGAGCAGATGTTCCTCTAAATCTATAGCTTATTCTGGTGTTTTTTACTGGTCGGGCCTATTTGAGATCAAACCTTGCTGTATGTAACCCTGGAACTAAGATACGTTTGACACCCCTAGTTTATAATAGAAAGTAATTCCCAATGAAGCTGCTCTTATTCTTTTTATTTTGCTAGACAGCTAAATGCATCAGAAATGATGACAGTTGCATAACAGCCCACAGCGTTGCTGCATCATAAAATACTTTGGTCAATAACTAGATTCCCCAACCATGCAAGTATACTGGGAAAAGGACAGTGGTTCAATTAAATGGTCAAGTCAAGCTCTAATTTGTAGCTCGATTCAACTGAGCATCTAACTGCGCTGTTTTATTCAATTTTCCTATATTTGCATTCCAGATGATTTATTTTACTTGAATGTGGTTGCAATGACTTTCCTTAATGGCTTATTAGTAAGACAGGTCATCAGGGCTGCAACATATCCACTCACCTACATATGTGCACACACTAGTTCATTAGTCAAACGTGCGTGTGTGTGCACAGTCTGAACACAAGGACCAGGGAGGGCAGCAACAGAAGGAGATGATGTAGAGCGAGGGAATAAGAAGGAAGGAGAGACATAGGTCAGAATTAATAGAATTCTGAACCTTTAATAACACAGTACAATAGTAAGGCCATTAGGATTATAATTATACTCATTAGCCTAATATCTCCTCCTCCATCCTGTACAGAATGATATGTAACTCTATTGAGATCCATCAGTTTCCCTTGCATTGGGAGTCGGTGAACATATGGCGCATTAAACGATGTGGAATTTTTTTTTTTAAATGAATTTTTTTTTAAATCTAATCTGCATTTGATAATATGAGCATGCCTTTGGGAATTCATATGTTTCCATTAATGTTAAGAAATATCAGGCCAAATGTTGCTCTTTATTATATGGCATTGCCTGGGCAAGCCAGCAAGCTAATATCGCTTTCCTGTGACTTAATCAAATAAATTAAATCTGTCCCCATCTGAAAAAGTCAGGTTTTTAACCTTGTTAACGTGGCCATCATATGTTTTTATCTTTTTTATTGGATTTTTTTTTAAGGTGCTAGAAGGTATTTCATGAGCAAAATCAACCATCAGTACTTTGGCTGTGAATTTCTTTAGGTCAGCAGAGTACTACCCACAGTTTTAGGAAGCAAGGTCAACTGATCTCCATTGCAGTTTCTTATTACGCAGATTCTTTTCATTAGCAAAGTAAGCTGGTTTTCTCTAGGCTAACAGAGCAAAGAGCAGTGCATTTTCTAATATTGTTGAAAGAAATACAAAGTGACTGCATTGCCATTTTGATACTTTCACTTGGGAATATATATGATTTATCTTTCCCTTCTTGAAAATCGTTTACTAGTTCAAACATGAAAGAAGCCCAGTTTTAGATCTGTCAGGAGAGAATGAACTCATCTGTTTATGGGAGGAGATGTGGGTGGAGTCAGATTTTTATTTTCACAAATCTCTACGTACTGCCTGAAACATACTGTATGTCATAGACAGAGTTTGAAGCCACTGGAGTGTTTTTGTTATTGTTGTTGTGGAAAAAATGTCCATACATACAATTTTGAGGAAATGAGTTTAAAAAATGAGTAACTGCTGGAGAGAAAATGTTCTAAAGATCCCTATTTGTATTGGTAAACTCCCTGTCTCTCACTCTAAACTGGACACACCCATGACAGCGCATGGACTTCACTGAACAGACTGTGCCACCCACACAATGAGCATAATGTCCTTTTGTGTTTTTATTTCCCTTCATAGAAACCACAGATTTACACATTCATATTCCTTTGCTTGGTGAATACTGACTCAGCAGCATATGAGTAGCTTAAGGAGAAGTGTGTTGGATTGATCCCTATATTCCTTATTTGTTCTGACCGGACAACCTGTGGAGGCTGCACACATTTAGAACAGTGCCTAGGAGCAGGGGCAGATCTACAGTGGGGCAAGGGGTGGCAACTGTGAAATGTGTAGCGAACAGAATGTCTGCTGAAGGAGACGGACATCGCGGTTTAATACTTCCATTAATCATGTGCTGATAGTGACTCACTCACGTGCTATTTGATGGAGCATATTTCCCTGTTAGCTAGTTTTGATTCGAGTAAACAAGAGAGCAGTGAATGAAGAGTTTAGACATGAAAAACATTCAGAGCTTCTGTTTCAGTGGCTGAAGCTTCAGTGACACTTATCAAACTGATCAATATCAGCAATGAGACCAGGTTCCATCCTGACTGTGAGATGGGAAAATAAAAAACGGGCTTTGATAACAAGTAGTCTAAATGAATCCATCATTTATTCCAGCTAGGCCACATGTTTTTATCCTCTGTATAAATTTCAGTGCAGACATTAGATGTTCCCGAATAAAATAACATGTTTCCAGTAAAAAGCTGCAGGTGTGTTATAAGCACAGATATATGAAGCTTTACTAATGTAGCTAATTTATTTAATCAGTAATTCTGATAAAAACTAAATATGATGCAAATCTTATAACAGAAACACAGTGAAACTCTACTACATCATTCCAAATGTCACTATATTTTTTTTTAAATATATGAAAATACAAAGATCATTAATCTAGTTGTCCTAAGTATTGCAGAAGCTCTAGATTTAGAGGTTTGTGAGATGTTTTGCTGCACAGCACTATAGCTGTCATCTTCAGCTCCCCTAAAAGAGATGCTGATATCTGTCCTGTACATGTTATAGTCATAGTTATACAGTTCAGTTCTGGTTTGCTGAGACCATTTTTCAAGAATTTCCTGAAACTCTTCACGTCATCTAACCCCAATGTGGTTCAAGCATGAGCAGATAAATCATCACAGAAACCATCAGATTGAGTGTGAACATGCTTAGTTTTTCCTATTGATCAGATTGTGAAAAGGTTTAAACCTTCCTTCTTGAACTGAGGAGTTTACATAACACATTTTATGCTGATTGAATGTCCTACAAAAGTGCTCCATGTAAATCCAACTAATGCCCCCCTGTCTAGACCTCTTGCCCCTCCTTTGCCCCCCCATGTAAAATCGTCTAGATCTGCCACTGGCTAAGAGGCAATATATTCATCACTGTAGTCACAAGTTGGATCTTCTTAAACCGACACCTCTGTTATAGGAACTTTATACATTTTTTTAAATAATTTTTTATGCTCTTCACAAGGAACGTACTACTTAACTTTTTCACAATGTTTCACAAAGTTTCATAGTCTTCTTTAATAACTGTAATCATATTATTCTTCTTTAGTCGTCCTCTTCCGCTTATCCGGGGTCGGGTCGCGGGGGCAGCAGCTTGAGCAGGGCAGCCCAGACTTCCCTCTCCCCG
>JBBBVU010000008.1:15717326-15741820 GCA_037177055.1 Atherinosoma microstoma
TGGATGGATGGATGGATGGATGGATGGATGGATGGATGGATGGATGGATGGATGGATGGATGGATGGATGGATACATTCAGATATCTCACCAAAATCTAAGGGTGAAAAACTTTAATTCTACTCTCACTAAAATGATCTCAAGACACTTGACATTTATCCGCCACCCCAACAGTAACACACTTATGCTTATTCTAAAGTCTAATAATGTCATGTAATAACACAACCTGTTCTTGTGCGCTTTAATTTAATCAAGTTTTTTGTGTGGAGCTTCAGCTTGTAGAATAACAAGTAAAACAAAATGTATCATTACTTTCACATAAGTAATTTCTTTTCATTCATAGTTTATCATGTTGTTTTTTGTTTTTTGTTTTTCATGTTCATGTCAAATGTAAGTGGTTGTACAGTGAAGAGGAAAATTTCACCTGTGTATTTGTTGGACCTTGTTATAGAAATGTAACCTGAGAGTACACACTCTGTCTCTCAGCCTGTGGATGTTGGACCAGATCAAGCTCTTCTGGGACTCTGAACAAGATGGGCTGGTCTAGACAATGGATGGTGTGGGAAGTCCCTGCAGAGAAGATGTGGGCTATGTGTTATGAAACTGACAGTCAACCTGCTCTTAACAATCTCTTACAATATATATATATAGTGTACATGTTTCTCATGAAGGATGTTGTAGTCCAGAGTTTGAGCTGACTTCTGTATCAGCTATGACAAGCAGGCAGCAGGATGCACCTTTGTAAAAGCAGAAATTAACAGCAAAGGCATCACCTTGGAGCAGACCTACTGGAGGGGTTAGCAGTGTCAGCAGTCTCATTGGTACTGATACAAGAGCACAAACATAACAACAGAGTCCAGACGGTGATACGTGTCAGCACAAGTACGAACTAGTTTGGTGAAGAGGGGCCCTCAACATGCATTTATCTGAAATTGCTACACCACTCACAGGAAAACTGTCATCTTGGTTGAAGTGACATCTTCAGGTTGTGATATCAACCACAAACAAATCGAGTCAACGAAGTTCAAGAAATAGCAGTGAAAACATTATTATCTCTTCCCAAAGAACAAATATTTCTCCTACATAGCCAGCCTGAAATGTTGAGCTTGGACTCAGAAAATGTACCTTTTTTTTGGTTTGTTTTTTTCAAATAAAATCTGACATAAGTATTAGGTTACAGTAACTGTTATAGCAGGCTTAGCAAATGAGCGGGGTAGCTCTAAAACCCTAAAAAAAACAAACACCTTCTACTACAGCAAAACATGCTTTGGCTCTATATTTCAGCAAAGGGAAAGTGATGTGGGAACATGATACTGCTATTGAGGATATCTGTTTGACTGGCTAACATTAATCTTAATTAATAATTTTTGAAAACATAGATGGAATTCCTCTAATTAATAAAAAAGGCAGGAAAAAACATGTCATTGTGGCTTAAGGCACAAATCTTACCAGTGGGTCACTGTTAACTTCAGGAGGAAACACAAACACAGAAGCGAGTTGAGATAATTTTCTTTCAAAACTGGCTTTATCCCTAAATTAGATATGCGATGGAAGTTAGATACTTTTGATTCCAGCTATTATTATTGTCCTGCAAACACAGCAAAAACTCACTTACAGTAGCCTTTATCAGAAATGGGGACTCGAGTTTGGGACTCGGACTCGAGTCACACTTAAGTCGCATTTTCAGCTACTTGAGACTTGACTTGGACTCGCGATTAAAGACTCGTGAAGAATCTTATTTTTCTCAGTCTGATCTCCTGTCTGCTGTGTCGTGCAGTCATTTCCTCAGACGTGACGCAGACGCGTCAAAACAAAGGCACTGCCATGAACACAGCTGTTGCCACAGCGCTGCGGTAACTTTTGGGTATGAAAAACTTGATAAAGAAGGTAGGAATATAAGAGCAGCAAGCTGCAATGTCTGCAGTAAATTCCAGGAAGCTGGATCCACCAAATCCACCTTAAAACACACATGTGAGTAAGCTTAATGTTAGCATCTTTAGCAACGAGCTTAGAGCCACTGCAGTGTAAACGTTAGCTTGTTACTACCTTTGTAATAAAATAATGTTAACTCCATCAGAATGGCTCCACTAGATGTTTTCAGAAGAAGAACAAGACATTTTCATAAACTGTAATTTTGCAATGATGGCGTTAAACTGGGACCAAACTGGGCTGAGACCCACTGTAAACAAGGTGGTTTTACTGGGTCTGTTTATTAGGAAAGTACATGTCCAGATTTGGGAATGTGAGGAATATTTATTGGACCTGCTAATATTGGATCCAAATTAATCAAAATATTAAGTTTTTTTTTTTTAATTCAATTTTTCAGAGGTTTTATTTTTTTCTATACACATCTCACAGTTATTTCAAGCTGTTTCTTTTCTTCTTTTTTTTAAATGAAAACTTACTATTTTTCTGATGCACTGGTGCAGGGATCACCAACTGGCCTGCAGATTTTACATGTTTACCAGCTGCAATACACCTGAGTGAAATTATCAATTGGCTCATTAAGTGCCTTGTGCAGAACTTGACAACAAGCTGTCATGTGGATCAATGTGTTGCAGCAGGAAAATGTCTAAAACCTGCAGGACAGGTGGTGATCCTGCACTAAAAGGCATCACATTGGCTCCTCTCTACATTCAGGAAAAAACACTATGGACTGCAGTATTAGTATTTTAAAAGTCTCTGTGGGTCCAGATGGAGTTTTGTACACATGAAAAACTCTTGGATTAGCTAAGAGCATATATACTAATCTGAGTAAATTTCCATGTTCATCTGCAGGTTTTCCAAAATTGATACAGCTAAGAAATCATCCAGAGGAGAGGGACACAGCATTTGTAAGTTAGAGCTAAAGATTAGTGCTTTCACTAAATGCTGGTACATAAAGGGTGGGTACGCATTTTGGCAGACCATACGGCAGGCGTTGTACGGGAAATTAATCATTACAACTAAAAGGGACTTGCGACTTGACTTTGACTCGAGGTCAAAGACTTGAGACTTAACTTGGACTTGCAAAAAAGGACTTGTGACCATCTCTGCAGTATATGTGAGGCTTGCATCACATGGGAAAAGCCCAGGTGATCAGAGCTTGATCTGAATTTTGCCTGGTACCATATGTATATTAAGACTAGCATACAGAATGCATTTGTTCTCCTTTTTTTGTCTCCTGATGTAGAGATTGACAATCTCTTAAGATGAAATATCTGTCAACAAGAATAGACGTTTGACTTTGCAGAAAACTGGTCTGACAATGTCAGCTCTGATATCCCTGTGTATTCTACATTGACTCTCATAACTTCTGTCTTTGCCCTGTTTATGATGACTATTCAACCTCTGACCAGTCATTCTCCACCTGTCCACCAGATGCCCTCAGACTTTCTCTCCACCACAAACAAATGTTTCTCCACCCCTTACTCTCCTTACACACACACAAACTCTCTTTCATCCACCAATGACATGCTGAAAAGTTAACCTTCATCAGACTTTTGTGCAGCTCTCATACTTACCTGTGTGTTGCAGTGCCTTAAAGCCATCGTATATTTCTGAACATATGTTAGAGACTTGTTGCTACCTGTCTAGTGTCTTCAGCTGTGGTCTCCTTCTGCAGAACAAGGCTGTAATCATTATTAGGCATGCCTTTAAAAACACCCTGAAGACAATTTACAATAAGATAAAACAAAACAAAAATAGCATCTTCAATTATTAAACTTCTCTTTATTTGAATTTGTCATTTCATGCTATTCATGTACGTTTTACCAAATATTAGCTGCAGACAGCTACAGATTTGTTGGACACACATACATTTAATAAATATGAAGCCACCAAACAGCCAGCAGCAGAGCCTCTGCCAGCAGAGATTAAATAAGAAGGTGAAATGACACTTTCTAGCTGAAGGAGAAGTTAAAATGTAATGAAATGCTTTGTACATGTTCTAGATGAAATGAAGCTGTCTGAAATGTATTTTGAACATTTCCTTCCTCTGTAAAAAGAAAAAAACATGCACAACTCACATCTTCTCTTCCATCCATAATTCATAAATATGTGCATATATTGCTTTTTCCAATAAGCTTGATGTACATGTGGAAGATGCTGTCCTGAAACCTGACCTTTAGACTGTTCTTATTGTATCACAATTCCAGGAAACAAGTGGCCAATGCAGCCACCTATACAAATGTACTACATCTGATTTTATTTTTACCTTTCAAGTCGTGTTCAACATTTTAAAAATACACAAGTATATATTGGAAAAATTGTATGGATAAATTTGAAATAAAAGTCAAAAATTTATAAAAAGAAAAGAAGGTTTAAGCTTTTAGACAGATTTTGTTTCATATGTCTAGTTTCTTAAAGCAGCACTACTGAGTTAAAGCATATTTTTGCACGTTGCCACCCCGTAACAAAGACTAATCCATTATCTGTTTTGCATCCAGTCTCTTCTCTGAGCTCTCGCCAACAAGATAAAATCAATCCAGTGTTGACTCTTGTCTTATCTCTTGTTCTGTCATTTTCTTTTCTTTTCTGCGCTTTCTCCAATAATGTCCTCTTGGGTTTGCTTTGTTAAATCAACTATGGGGCACATTCAAAATGGCTGGTGTTGTAGCTGGCAAAGCAAAACACAGTTGTCACATGATTCTCTGGGCTGGAACACAAAGTTAAGAGAGACTATTTGAACTCCTTTAAATCAATTCAAAATCTCACAATATTTTAACGAAATGCACACGTTGGTTAAATACAAAAGCGTAAATTCTTGTTCAGCTGAGGTCCATTTTTAATGTAACGTAAGCATATGAAAACTTTAATGCTAATGGCTCACAGAAAAAACAGAAAAATGACCATAAGTAAACAATATGTATTTTAACTACATTCAGTCAGAGGAAATTATTTTTGAAACAGCAAATTATTCAATGGAAGCAGAGAAAAATATGAAAATCCATTCAAATTCTTGACAGTAACATCCCACATAATGTTACATACAGAGCTATTCTTTGTAAAGATCACAGAGGCACTGTAATGCTTTGGTGAACATCCATACATTTCACTTTATTTTCTTCTAGTTCAAAGAAATATGCAGTTTGTGTCCACACAATGAAATGACATCACCGACAGAAGCACTTTTTATTGAACTGATATTTACATCTAAATGTGTATGTTTTGCTTCAAATGAAATGCTGATTTACTGTATCTTTTCAAGAGTTGAAACTTTCACAATTAGTGGGAGAAGTCATTACTGAGACAGTGCTGTCTGTGTTCCCAGTTCTGCACACAAACACAACTTCAATTTTCCATTCAAATCACTTTGAAAGCATGTTATTCGAAAGTTATGCTCTGGTTTATAAAATGGCCTCAATACTCAGCTATTGCAATTGATTATTGTGTCGTCAGCTAAGACCGTGCTGCATCAATAGCTCCTCTTTCATCATTCCATTCATTTACAGATATAAATAGAAGTTATATATGCTGCTATCAGTATTCATCACTGACTTACACTGCAGGCATAGAAACAAAGGCCGTGCAGACTGGCCTGTACGGATGTGGCCCAGTAATTTCTGTCTGCAGAGTAAGCCACAGGAATGAATAAGAGGGAAATGTTCTATGCTCATTGCTGTGAAAAATTGTCTGTGCACATTCTTATGAAAGCAGACAAACAAAATTAGATCAAGCTGATGGAAAAGGTGTCAAGGCTGTCGTTTGGGTTGTTAACATGGCTGATTTTGGTGACCAGACTCTGCCCTCGGTCCACATGTGGCTCTGATTATGAGAGGCCTTGTGGTTTTGAAAAGGAATGACCGTAAGTGCTTAAAAGCTGTTCTGAATCAAGGGCAAGGAAATGTGTTCCCCAAAGTGTTTATTTTGCCTGTTCTGTGCTGCCCATTCAACAATATCTTAATATGGTCATCAAGGTGCTCTGAAATTTACACAGCATGTCCTGAATATGTAAGGGTTTAACATCTGGAATCATTAAATGTACTATTTGGGGGCTGAGTAAAAAAAGTCGTCAAAGAAAACAAGAACTATGTAAAACTTGAAATACATGGGCAGGTGGTTGTTAGAAGATATATATGCAAATGTATCTTCCATAGTGAAACGTTAATGAAAATGAAATATGAATACGGAGGAGTGTCATTGTCACTGTCTGCATTTTCAGGACACCTGGATATTACGCTGCCTCATCACTGCTGCTCAACAAAGGTTCCTCAAGGTTGCTGATCTCGCTTCAAAATGTTGCATCTTTTATACCTGTATTCCATACAAAACAGCAGATTTTCTTGACTTCCTTAATGCTGAGAATTTCTTATATAAAAAGCAGAGATATGATCATTATGCAGCACAGAAGAAAATGCTGCTGCTTTGTACAGAGACCCAAGCCAGTTACTGAAAATAAAATAAAGGCAAATTGATTTTCATACATTTTGTTTGATTAAAAATCATCTCCAGGGGGTGGTGCACACTCTCTTTACTCATCATTAGACAGGCAAGCAGTGAGAGGACTAAAAGAGTCAGAGCGTTCACTACAATCTTGGAATAATTATCATCATTCTGTAACTTTCCAACAGTGGAAGCAAAGGTGCCTCAGAATCCACTGTATATGGTTACCTCATTATTTCATATCATGAATGTCTCAATCAGTATACTCAACTTCTTAAAATTCCTATTTGATTATGTAGATTATTAACCATTAGAAAAGCATCCATTTTGGTGCATAATTTAAAAACCATGGGATTCACAGTTCACTTAGTAAGGATAATAAAAGCACAGATGCACATGAATGCGCTCAAAACAAATACACACACAGATGCAGGAAACAAGCACCATGAATGGTCCATCCCACTACCTCCACCCCTTAATCCTGCTGGACTATTTTGTCATTACTGGTTCTTGTGTGAGCAAGGGTGCTGGAATGCAGCATCCAATAAGTGGTGCCCTGTAGCCGGCACTGAGAGAGCCCCTGCCAGCCCGATGTGTTCTGCTAGCAATCACTGCACACTGAGTCACAGGCCAGTGGAAAATGCCAGATAAACATCACACTGGGAATGAGCTTCCTCCCTCTTCCTGTCTCTTTCTCTCTGGCAGTTTAAGTGGTTTAAGAATAGCACTAGAGATGGAGCTGCTTATTTTAAGTGACACCATGAGAGTCAAAAGGTCAAATGAAACATACAGGGTTAGAACAGGCGAAAATGGTCTTCAGTAGATTAGATGAGGGGGGTACATGCCAGGGTATGTTGTCAGTTGCACTCTGATTCAAACATAATTCTGTATGGGACTCTGTCTCGGCAATATCTCCGCTGTCATCCTCTATTGTGTGCTATGGAACAAAGGAGGAAAATCAGTCGGAAATAAAGGAGCTGAAACCTGAGTCAATGCTGAGACCTCTGTTAACTTTGCTTTCTCTCAGCTTTCCAAATCACACCTGCACACAGACATTCACAAAAGCTTGTAGTAATTTCCTGTGAGACCTTAAAACCAGAGTCAGGAGCAGCTCTCTTTCTGCAGCCTGGTGTTGTAAATCACATGAGTGCAGCTCTGATATTTCATTTCTGCTGAACATCTCTCCGCTCATCGACCAGTCTGAAAGAGTAGCCTGCGAAACATCTTTTCCACTTGGTGACGTATTAAACAAACTGTGCTGTACTGTGAGACTGTGTATCAAATGTAATATGTTTATACATGAAAAAGAAGTGGATGTAAAAATACTTACCACACTTCTAAAAGTTGTATAAAGTGGTGGGAAGTGTCATTTTTAGTCAAGTACTATATCTAAGTTTTTTCCATCTTAATGATTTACTACATGTTATGGTGAAACATTGTATTTCTAAGTTCACCACCCATGTTTACAAGCAAGTTACAAATTTTTTTCCAACCCAATTTGAGCCAATTAAATACCACAAAAAATAGGCTGCTGTCATGTAGTCTGTCAGTAATAAAGTTTGCTGTAATATAAGTCTTTATAAAGGTCCATTCCAGAAAATTGATTTCTTTCTTAATACTTCAGCAGATTTTTTTCCTTTTATTTTTTACTCTCCCACTATCTTCCCTTCATAGCTTCAATATAGGAAAAATGATCTCATTCCCTACAGTGTGACACAATCACATATGCTGCAAGGGAAATTAATATGAGCTTATTATCATTTCTATGCATATTCCAACTCTTAACCAAGTAAATGTAAAGCTTATTGGACTCAATCATTTTTAGGTGTTTTTTTTGTTTTGTTTTTTTTGGTGTAACGAGGCAGGAGGCTGCTGTCAGTAATTAACATCTTTCAGAAAAAAGCTGCGTTACCACACGTACAATGGGGGGAAAAAGCACTAACTGACTCCTAAAACAGTCTAATTTTTCTCAGACGGATGGAACATGGAAATGACTGAACCACTGAGGAATAGTGCCAGACAGTCAAACATTTTGTTGAGAACAAGAAGATGCAAATTAATAGAAAAGTGCTTAAAAAAATATTAAGCACAGAACTTCGAGCAGCCCATTATCCTCCAGTATACATCAATATTCCACAGCAGCAACCCATCTGAAGTGTCTCAGAGGTGTGGTCAAACTTACAACCACTGAATAAGTTAAAGCAAATACCTGAAGACAGGCCATTTCAAGTTTGAGATGGACTTTTTATGGAGAAGATGGATCACGAGCTCCACTTCTAAACACGTGCCAGCAGGATGGAGGAGGGGTACTATTGGCTGGTTATGATTCTGGAGTAGCCTACACTTTGACATAAAACGACACTCCAACAACATAAATTCAACACTTATATTGATGATAGGACCAGAATTGATCAGACTTCCGAATGCTGGGCCAATTTTTCAAATGTGGTAAATTTTCATCTGGAGAATGGTGAGAGACTTTTCATATGTCCAGGACCATCATTGTTGCTTTTGACTGAGCTGCTGGACACTGTTATGAAATCACCTGTCAGTCCTGTCAAGAAAGTTGCTCTCACACTGTCTGTGCATTTTCAGGCAGGCAGTGATTTTTTTGGGGAACAGAGGAGAGAAAAAAAGAACAAGTTCATCCAAAGACATGCATGTTAGGTTAGACAAACAGGTATCTCTTGTAAACGAGACTGTGTGTCTCAATGGGATTAATTGTATAAATAAAAGTTAATAAAAAATGTGTACTTAGCCTGTTCAGAACTTGTACATCCTTCTTTGAAATAGAATTCGTTGAGAGAATAGAAAACCTATTTTAAACAGCATTCTGTTGTGAGGCTGTTGTTGCTTTAGTGAAAGACAGTTGTGAAAAGAATCCTTTACACCCTGATGAAAGTTCAGCACTAAAGCCAATAATGGCAATGATGGTGGTCAGAGAGTTGGCATGGATTGGCTATGTAGCTCACCACCATAGCTTACTCACCATATGTAAATGAATATTGGATTCAACCAAAGTACTTTGAATGCCTTGAAAAGCGCTATATAAATCTAATCCATCATTATTATGAGTTACTTGCATATTGCAGTTTGCGGACACACAGCATTAATTTCAGAGGATCTGAAAAAATGACGCTTCAAATGCAAAATATGCAAGGCACCCATCATGAACATGTGTATGTGCAAAAACAAGTATATTCATGGCCAAAGAGTTAAATAAAACATGAAAACTGAAATAACTTTCTGCCACATAGTGACGATTATACTAATATCATTTGAACAAAATAGTTTAAAGTCAGTCAAATGTTGTGTTTTTTATACCACCATAAAAACAACTGCCCTCCTTCCTAACTTTAATGATTCCCTTCTTCTTCTCCAGTCAAAAAGGTTGAAAAAGCAAAGTTCTGTGTCCTACACATAATTACTGTGCTGACTGAGTGCTGCCTGTAGCTGCTGCACAAAGCAGGGATGAAATACTGTAAGTACTATCTGGTTCCTCCTCCTTTTTCTTCCTGGCATTCACTTGCAGTGGCAGCCGGTGATCATGGCAACGGCTAGTCTTTAGCGGGACCACTCAGGTCTAGACTGGTCCAAGCTGCAGTAGACTGCTGGCTGCAGTACTAAGGCGCTGTGTTTAATTAGGGCCATCCTGCTGAGATGCTGCTGTTTATTTCCCCTGTGACACAATGCTGATCTCTACAAAGCAGACAGGGCGAGAGACAGATAGACAGAGAATCACTCTGCATACACTTCTGCCATAAAACAGACACACTAACTGCTCTATGGATACATAAAACGACTCACACACAAACTCTCTGTGCAGCAATACTTGTATATGACGTGACCGTATTTCAGTTTCTGGTAATATAATTCTGTGCACACACCATCACTTCGCAGAGAGACACTAGAGCGGCTCAGAGAGCTTGGTCAGTGATCCTTGGGTTTCACCTGCATTCTCAAATTATCACACTGCACCAGTGTACCAACCTGACATATCTCAAACAGGCACTTTTAAACTCATTGAAGTTCAGCTGACAAAGTGTATGCTTGATAAAAACTTTGTAATTATTTGAACACATGATTATGGGTCAAATCAATTAACCGAGTGCCATGTTTCCTGTGAGGAGAGAAATGACATTTAAATTCTGGATTGACAGTTTGAAGAGTTCGCTTTTTTTGTTTGAATTTAGATGACAGCATCAGAACCATGGGCTTGCCTGTGCACTTTGTGAAACTATTGCCTGCAGCCAGTTTGCCCAGATTGGTACAGTCAGCCTGGAGGTACGATTAATGGGTTAGTGAACCAAAAGCCAGAGCTTTCAGTGTCACAAAGGTGGTTCTTTTTTAACCTGACTAGAGTACCATGGCTATGGTAAACACACAACTATACAGTCATTTTTACTAATATACAGTCATTTACCTACTTATAGACATTACCTGCTATGGAGAGGGTTGTGCTTAGATTATTAATTGGATTTAACTAAGCAAAAAGGTACAAGCCTCCAATTGGATAAATACTGCATGGGCAATAAAATTTCAGCTGGCAACAAGTTATTTAACTCCGACTGATTCAACGAGTAGCTTCTCATTTCTTAAACAACCATGTCGAAAGACACATCCTGTGTTCGTGGAAAAGATGTTAAGTCTGTTTAAGAAGGGTCAAATCATTGGCGTGCATCAAGCAGAGAAAACATCTAATGAGATTGCAGAAACTAAAATTGGGTTAGGAACTGTCCAACACATTATCAAAACTGAAGGAAAGATAGTGGAGAGCCATTGTCTTCAAGGAAGAAATATGGCCAGAGAAAAAAAAAGGCTTTAATTTGCTAGGGAGCATAAAGATTGGACTCTGGAGTAATGGAAGAAGTGGTGGTCTAATGAGTCCAGATTCACCCTGTTCCAGAGGGATGGGTACATCAGGGTAAGAAGAAAGGAAAATGAAGTGATGCATCCATCATGCCTAGTGCCTACTAGCCAATGAGGACAGTCTATGATCTGGTGTTGCTGCAGTTGGTTAGGTCTAGGTTCAGCAACATTATGTGCCCAAAGAATGAGGTCAGCTGACTTCCTCAATATACTGAATGAGCAGGTTATTCCATCAATGGATTTTTTCTTCCCTGATGCCACGGCCCAGGCATATTCCAAAATGACAATGCCAGGATTCATCTGGCTCAAATTGTAAAGGAGTATGAGACATCATTTTCACACATGAATTGGCCACCATAGAGTCCAGACCTTAACCCCATAGAGAATCTTTGGGATGTGCTGGAGAAGGCTATGCACAGTGGTCAGACATATTATATATATATATATGTATATTCCATGGTGTCTGGGTTTTTCCTCAGCCTACCCTTTTTTACTTCCCTTTCCCCCCCATTTCTTTTATCACAATACTGATCCAAGAGTCTCCTTGACTGCTACATTTTAGAGCCATTAAGTCTGATTCCCACACTTTAAAACTCATGTTTGTTCCATCATTCTCCCTCCAGACTACTTCTGCGTGGCATATAGCCACCTCATCCCCATCGCCACCAGTTCCTGTTGCCTAAGGAGTCTCATCAGAAGGCTCTCACCTCTTAACCCTCCACATCCACCATCCACCACTTTCTTAAATTAATGTCACACTCCACTATGACATGCCACTAAAGTCTTATTGTCAAACATTTTTGCAAACAAATCTCTTTTGTTCAGTCCATTCTACTGATCTCTGCTTACCGTTATCATGTATTACATGCATGTATGCATACATACATGTAATACATGTATGCATACATGTATGCATACATGTATGTATACATGTATGCATGTATTACAGCTAAAGGTCTCGGATTGGAAAAAAAACTTATTCTATTGTAATTTTTTTAAAAATATCTAGTCAATAAAATATCTTCTCTCTGACTGTCATCTGCCGGTCTAATCTGGAATCTGGGTCTTCCTTGGCCGTGATGACCTGACACATGCCGAGGTGGATGTCCTCAGAGATGAACACATTTTCTAGTGCTGGAAATTCAAGGCATTAATGTACAGTGCAAAGCTTTTTTACCAGCTGGGAAAACACTTTCCATTTCAAAACAACCTAAATCAAATCACAGGAAAAATCCTCAGTTCAAACTCAGTTCTGATTGGTTGGAATTTCCCTTAGATTGATTTGTATAAATATTAATTTATAGATATTTAGGATGTATCACAGACTATTTCAAAGTTTCTTATGTTCAAACTCTTTAAAAGAAAACAGGGCTAGACTCTTCTGTTCTTCATAGTTATATCTCCATCTCCCATTTGTTTTAAAGGTTTTAGAAAAAATATGTTACTGCACAGTTGATTTTAACAGCTGAGAACATCTTTGAGAAGTTTCAGTGTGGTTTTCATAAACCCCACAGTACTGAAATTACCCTACTCAAAGTCACATATGATCTTTTAATGGCAGCTGATGATGGTCTATGTTCTGTCTGATTCTGTTGGATCTCAGTGCCACCTTTGACGCACTGTTGATCATAGTATTTTCTTGCACAGACTGAGGCACTGGGTTGGGATATCTGGTACAGCTTTACAGTGGTTATAATCATACTTATCCAATTGGCAATTTTGTGTAGCAGCCAATTACCACAGGTCCAATTTTTCTTTGGTTAAATATGGTGTCCCACAGGGGTCAGTTTTAGGACCACTTCTATTCTGCTTTTATATGCTTCCTCTTGATCATATTATTCAGAAACATGGTGTTTCATTCCACTTTTATCCTGATGACACATAACTCTAACTACCTATTAGATCCACCGATTCTGGAATGCTGAGCACATAATAGGACTGCCTTCAAAATGTTGTAAAACTAGATGTCTCAGAATTTTCTGCAACTTCATTCATTAATTCATTTTCTGTTCCGCTTAGTCCAATTCAGGGTTGCAGGTGGGCTGGAGCCTATCCCAGCAATTATCAGGCGAGGGGCAGGGTACACCCTGGACAGGTCGCCAGTCCATCGCTGTTTCTGCAACTTAATACAAGCAAAACAAATATTGTTATAATTGATCCTCCGCAAATCACTAAACATATACTGTCATCTGCTGGCTTCCTGGGTGAAAACATTAAAACTGTTGTGAAGAACCTCAGTGTTTGGTTTGACAGTACCCTGAGTTTTGAGGCTCACACCACAAACCTTGTGCAAACATGGTTTTATCATTTGAGAAGCATTTTTGAATTACAATGAATTCTACCTTTTAAAGGCGCAGAGACCATTTTACATGCTTTTATCTCCTCACCCCTAGATTACTGCAACAGTCTTTTTACATGTCTCAATCAAAAATCTATTTATTGACTCCAGTTTTTCCAGACCTCAGAATTTCAACAAGAACCAAGAAGTGAGAGCGCATTACTCCTGTTTTGCAGTAACTCGCGGCATGTTTTAGAATCGATTTTAAGATGTTACTGTTACTTTTAAAGCCCTCCATGGTCTTTATCAGACATTTCACAACCTTATGAGCCTGTCAGAAGTTTGAGTTCCTCTGGTAGAGGGCTTTTAGTTATCCCAGAGACTCGACTGAAGACCAGAGTGGACAGAGCATTGTAACATTTGTTTAGGTAAGTGCTAAATAAATGAGCAAATGTCATTATATTGTGTTGTTTTTAAGTTATTTCATTTTACTGATGTTTTGGGAAGCACTTTGTAACATTTGTTTGGGTAAGTGCTATATAAATAAAGCTACTATTATATCATTATTATTTCACCTCAAGTTCAGCTTGGAAGATAAATGTTATAATTGTATTTTTTCTATTTATCCCTTTGTTAGCAAAGTTACACAGAAAGTACCCACCCAAATTTGATAAAACACAGTGTTCTTTATTCCCGAGCAGTCCGCAAAAAAGAATGCATGTAAAAGATGCAAAATAAACCACATTTTCCACTAGTGTGTGTTGCGGAACAGTGGTTTATTTGGCAGTGTAGGCTAGCTTTTCCCCCTTGCTTCCAGGTTAAGTACAAAGCTAAGCTAATTAAGCTAACTAGCAGCCGATGGTGCGGGTATCATATTTACCTTACAGACATGGTGGTACAAATTTTCTCATCAATATCAAAACAAGAAGGGGCAAGTAGTGCTACAATATTTCTATCAGGAATGTTTGAATCTAAAAGTGTTTATTAGAGCGTTTAGTTGTGATAACTTATTATATCAGAATGGCACAACCAACTGTGGAGGAGAAAGTGGAGGAAATGTCACTATAGGGGAAGTGTAGTCATCCACTAAAAAATCAATCCAAGACAAAAAGGAGTTATTCTCACTAAACTCGAACTGCGTTTGGGATTTCCTCTGGATGTTAGCTGGGAAGAGACTCCACTAGGTCCTTTTAAACAGTCACTGTTTAATTTAAGTGTGGGTGAAGAGGGAGAGAAGTACCATTTATTGCTGGGTCTCAATGCAATGAAAAAAGCCTCAGGTCAGCAAAAAAGCTGCAGCCAAATGGGATGAAAGAGATAGATGAATTGTCAGAATTCCTCAGAACCAAACAGCTCATGATGTAAGACACATTTCCCCGATGTGAAATTTAAGCTGCCTGAATAAACAAACCTGTGAAGCTAAGGTAGACAAGGATGATGTGCTGTCCACACATTTATTCTTGCTTCTTACTCTCTTCATTGTGTTTCAGAAGCTGCAAATTGAGAACAATTGGAGCACATGGCGTGTTAGAAATCAGTTTGACTACTCTGGCACTAACTAAACTGCGAAAGTAGGACTGGCAGAGCAACCATATGCTCTGTGCCAGATCTTTACACAAGAACGACATACACACACAAACACACACTGCAATTATTTAGAGGAAATATGATTGATTTCCTGCTTTTAGATTCTTGCTGCTTCATGCCCTCTAGCTGTAATGTCGAGCAAATCTGTGGCTTAATGTGGAATGAAAAACAATGAAGTTCTTTTCTCACTGTTACAACATGATGGTGTAATACTAATATCAAAGTAATTCAAATGTTTATGTTTGATGAGAGGAACATGGAGCTATATGTCAGCTCTAGTTGCCTAATTCCCTCATTTCAAATTACATTTATGGTTTCTGGTAGATAGGCTTCTTCTCTTTTCCCACAAGATGAGAAGGGGATATTTTTCTTGGTAAATGGCACAATTTTTCCTCTTTATGTTGAATATATTTGAAGAATAATTCATGAGACACACTTTTACAGCTAGTATCCTCTTTGGCTTGTAATTCATTGGCCATATGGTGTCATTGTGTCGGGATGATTAAATGAGTGAACGCAGCAAAAAAAAAAGGACATCCAGGAACTCTTTTGAAGTGCACAGCTGTGTGCATATCAGTGGTATGTGAGGTATAATGAGGGATCTTCTTGTCACTGTCACCTGTGATAGACTCATCCACCTCCAAATCACCTGGCTAATGGAGGGATTGCCCATTGGGATACAAAGAAGAGATATTGTTGTTCGAGGTTACAGTGAAATGGGATGCATAACGGCTGATTTATTTATGGTGTTAATGCATCTGAGAGGAGCTCATTTGTCTGTCACTGTGTGTACTTGACTGGAGAGGATGGAGATTAGTTGTGGAGCCAATGTGACATTTCTGTCTGTCATTCCTCCTTCATTCTCACTATCTGTTGCTTTGTTATCACTGTGTGCAAAGGATGGCCATGAACCTGGATTGGGGAATGTTTATATCAGCAGTGTGTCTTGGTCTTGTGTCTTTGACTGCAACTATTTCAGAATGTGTCCAAGAAGAAGCCATTTGTCGCTGGTGTTTACTAATACTGATTAAAGAATAAAGCTGTCATTGCACAAGCCTACAACAACAGTTGCAATTTGGAAAACATGACATGCCTCTGGTGTTTCCGTGCTTTTTCCTGTCATCCATAAATGTAATAGACATAGAACAGACAAGGAATATTAGATTGACAGTTCCTACTTTTGCTTAAAATGATCAAAGATGACAGATTGAAGACCAGAAGGGCTCTCACATGGTTCACTGTCCACCAAAGCTATTGTCCTGTTTTGTAATTTCAAAGACAACAATCTGTCTTCACATCTGCACCACAATTTAAAGGCTTATTTCTTTGCCTGTTTGAGCTCTCCTCCAGTATTCCTGAAATTTCTTCCGTTATCTTGCTGACCGACAGACAGATAGACAATTATTCTTCAGCTTCAGTTCTCTTCTTGGCAGTCAAATAATCTAACACCCAAGGTAATAAAAAGATAACAAGACTGTTTTATTACATCCAATATATCAACGTTTACATAATGTTGTGGAGAGACTTTTTTGTATGACAGACATTACACTCTGAAGCCAAGACAGATTCATAACACAAAACCCTCAAGCCAAATGTTAGTAACGATTAGCCACACTCTAACTGGCAGCTTAATTATTTTTGATTGCACATTATTAGCAAGTCTCTCAGTACATATTTCTCTCCCTTGTTTGGCGAATGGGGTCTATTGTTGATTTCCTTTTTCTCCATGTAACCAGAGTTCAGGACAAGACTGTTGGCATGGAAATGATTGGAAGACGAAAAGAGAGCTGTGACAGGCTTGAGCAAACAATCTCAGCATGATCAAAGCTGTTGAGTGGAAGAGAACACTGTGTACGATGATCAGGGAGGGGCGGGAGGAGGGCACTGTAGTGAAACACATCACCTCAACACAAAGTTTCTCTGACAGGGCTGCTCATGGGATAGAAAGGGGTGGGTGCAGCTACAATCCATTAATCATAACTCCTATGCTAATACCAGGCAATGGCCTTCTCGCTTGTACACTGATTCAAAGTATAACTTTACAACATGTTAAGCTCTGATAGCTTCAATTACTTCATCATAAAACAGTTGACTTTATTTGTTCAGTCGTAACATTATTCCAAGGTGTGACAGCTGGCGTCAAAAATAACAACAAAACACATGTCGATGTGTGGGGTCCAGTCATTGCTGTACATTGTAATCACACCGAGACGGTAATAACCTCCATTCTGTACCACACTCACAACCTCCCTACTTGTAGGTAATTACCACATTTCTCCCCTGTAGTGACTATACCAGCTAGGAGCTGCTTCCCTGTAGAGGCAAAAAGACATGTGGCACCAACCACTGTCATTAGAAACAGAGTGGAGGCAAAGATCAGCAGACAACTCCTACCTAATGGTTACACTTTGGGATAAGGAGCCGATGGGGACTGGGGAGGAGAAAACAAATACTGGGGAGGTGGAATTAAATGGGGTTAGTTAACTGGCTGTAATTAAAAAAATGCCAAATTTGTTTGAAGTCTACAAATCTGTAAATGATGTCCACTATTTTCAATCATGTGATAATTATTTCATCCTCATGTTATAGCTTGAGGCTTTTCCAATGATCCAAACGCAGCAGAGCTTGTTTTGTAGAGTATCTGCCACTTAAATCAATTTGAAATGATTTTTTTAAAAGGCAGAGCTAGAGTCAAATTGGAATAAAATTACTATAAATGTGAAACACTGAAATTTAGAATTGATTTCTCTGTTAATATCTTTTCTGAGACTAAAAAACCAACACATTTTGATTTGTTTAGATTTTACTGCTGAAAATCTTTTAATGTCGTGATCTTTGAATGAAACTTTTTTTTTTACTGTCAATACACCCACAGTTTTACGCAAAATAAGAAAATGGAAAACAAAAGACAAGTTTATTTTAGAAAAAAGGTCTAAGGTTTTTTGCAGGGTTTATTTACAGTAAGATGTCAGTCATTTAAATTAAAAAAGAAAATCATTAAGCATTCAAGTTAGATTGAAAAAGCTGAGTCATTTTGACTTAAGAGAATACAAGATAAGAAAAAAAAACACTGCATGGAGACAAAATATCTTACACATCTTTATTCACAATACATTGAATATTATCAAAGCTGTGTGTGACTCTAAAGCTGCTTTCAGACTTGCATTGCGGAATATGTGCGGTGAAGTCCATCTGTGCTTTTACCCAGGTTGTCTTTTCAAACATATCACTTCCCCGCGGACTTTTAACGTCATGGCTATGTTACCATTTGGGGAAATGTTCTGGATAAGTCCATTGTCGAAACAGGGTAGGACGTCTTTGCGTTGCGACTTGTCCGCAACATTACTTGTGCGTTCAGGCAAAATGACGAGCTGAACATTTCCGCTCTTATGACATGGGGGCTAGCCGGTAAATGTCCGCTACAGCTCCGAGGTAAAAGAGCGGAACATTTGTCTGAATGCAAACGGTATAAAAGACAAAGTCAACAATATTACAGATTTTCAGAACATGTCTGAAAGGGGCTTAAGATATGCACAGTGTCCTTTGAGCCAGATAGGTGTTGTGTAACAATTGCATTTGATGCTAAGAGCAGATATCAATAAAACAATAGAAATAAATATTTTGTACTGTGACTCAAATTGCTCTCTTAAAGTGTTATTCTAACTAAAAGCTAGAATTAAAAAGCCATCGTTCTATTCTGATCTTCACTCTATTCTATTCTACAGTCATTTAGCAGACGCTTTTATCTAAAGCGACTTACAACTGACAGTGAGAACAGCACAAGCAAGAAATCAAACAAGAGGGCACATCATGATTAAGTGCTAGTCAGACTGCTGAGTCCAGTTGGACACAGATGCTGCCATGCTAAAGGCAGTGCTTTTTTTCTTGGGCGTAAGTGTACGCAGCTTGTTCAGTGCTGAGTTAAGCTAAGTGCGGAAATATTCCTTGAACAGCTGAGTCTTTAGTTTGCTCTTAAAAGTAGATAAGGACTCTACGGATTGGACAGAGTTCGGTAGATCGTTCCATCACCAGGGAACAACAGAGGAAAAGAGTCTAGCTACTGATTTGATTCCACGTTGTGGTGGGAGCACTAGGCATCTTTCACAGGCCCAGCGTAACTGTCGAGATGGAGTGTAACTCTGGATTAGGGAATGAAGGTAGACAGGAGCCGTTTGGGTTATTGTTTTGTAAGCCAAAAGCCGAGCTTTGAATTTGATGCACGCTGTAACTGGAAGCCAGTTAAGAGTGATCAGCAGCGGGGTGACATGAGTTCTTTTGGGCTGGTTGAAGACCAGTCATGCTGCTGCATTCTGAGTCATCTGCAGAGGTCTTACTGAGCATGCAGGTAGGCCTGCCAGTAAGGAATTGCAGTAGTCAATGCGTGAAATGACCAGAGCCTGAACCAAAAGCTGGGTCGTGTGTTCTGTCAGGTAGGGTCTGATCCTCCTGACGTTGTAGAGAGCAAATTGGCAAGACCGGGCAACATGGACGTTAAAGGTCAGCTGGTTTTCTACCATGAAACCAAGATTCCTGGCACTCGTCTCAAGTGTCACTTGTGTTTTGAAGATCCAAGTCTGTTGCTCAGTTTAGCTTGAGTAAAACAAAATAAAATAAATAAATAGATAAAAAACTATTTGACTACATTTAGTGATTGGTGTTTGGCTAAAGATACACTTTATGAAAGTTAGCTCTGTATGTTGTAAAGTATGTCAGTGTTTATTAAAGTTCGTCAGTCTGCTACCATTGTGTCCTGATGAAGTGGTGGTATGTGATGTTTTGGTTGTTTCACTGGCCCAATCACACACAATCAGTGATGCAAAAATGCAGAATATTTCTATTGTCATAACTTAAGAAACTTACAGCACATATATTTAGAAAATATCAGTTTTATCCAAGCAGAATAAAATTGAACTGGGAGTCCATATTGAATAATCTACTGAATATCTGTTGAATAAGGAAGATACATTCTTGAGAAAAATGTTCCTTGTGTAAGTCTAGAGCTATAGTCACACAAGAACGTACACAGTGGACACTTCTGTGTCAGATTCTATTTCCAATCTCTTCCCTCAATGTACAATTAAAGCATCACTAAGGAGCAGTGTGCCCCAATTATATTTTTCCAAATGTTCCAGCATTGCTGCAGTGTGCACTCCTCTCCCACTACTCTTCTGAGTTTGGGTGACAGGCATTTGAAATACCTTGTCTGTAGAGCTTTTCACAGTGCCCCAGATCCATCATTGCAGGGCCATTGAGGCTCATTGTGTGCACCCATTAACTGTATCTGTGGTGGGCCCTTACAAAGAGCCAGTTTGAAGAGGGTCATTGGTGCATGGGCTCCAGCTGTCATAAATCTGGTGCAGACCAGAGCTGAACTTCCCTTGTGCTCAACTATCAGCGCTCTAATCACTAGTACCACTTCTTGGGTGGGATGGAAGGGAGCAAGTGTGTTTTTGATGGGGGTTGGGGGCATAGAGGAAGAAGGTGACAGGATGTATGAAGCATTATTCATTTGTTTCCAAGCTGAGAGACCAATGAGCTCTAACTAATCACCCAGCTTTGTGTCTTTTGCATAAAGGCCAACTAGTTTTTATTGTACACTTCCTTTCTCAAGATATTGATATTAATAATTGTCTTTATCCCCACACTAGCACAGTGTTAATATCCATATAAATAAAATATAGACTGTGCACAAGGGATGATCAAATTCATTCCCTTGCTTGCTTTTGAATGGATCTCATTGTTCCTCATTACTGAGGGTCAGTGTCTCCTCGCCTCTGTGCTCACCTGCAGGAAAACAGTGGGGTTTAGAGAAAACTGCAATATTAATGCCCCTATAAAAATAAAAGCCTTTTCTGCAGCTATATTAAGGTTTATACTTTGATTGCCTCTTAAAAAATAGCCCTGTTTCAACTATAGACAGTTATGTGTTCCTATGTGGTTGCAAACACACAGGTGATTATTTAAATCCCCAGTGATATTAAATTCTGTGAATTACTTCATTGGTTGATGTATTCATTACAATGGATAATAACACTTTATTAACAGCAGTTAAATATAAAAAGTAGGTTTTTCAAAGACGCCCGTACAGAACTTTTGATGATTTTCTCAGTGATGCGCCCCCTATCGACTAATTCAGCATCCATCTTGCCTTCTACCTGTGCTGTAAGCTCTCTCCAGCCAGTGAGTCTTATCTTGACTCTTGTCTTATCTTTTGCTCTGTCCATTTCTCTCTGTCTTTTGCTCTCTTCCTCCGATAATGTCTTCTTGAGTTTCTTTGCTGAATCCGCCACAGTGCACGTTCAAAACGGCCGGTGTGTTTATATCTGCTTGCCGGCGTGTGACGCGGTGCATAGCCTAAAGCAAAGCTCAGCCGTGGTGTCCCTGAAGAAAACGTTGAATATTGCGGTTCCTCAGCCTTGGGACACTGCTGGTTAGGGACAGCTCCAGAAATGCACATAATAGATGTCACTGTGCCATCAAATGAGTCCAGAACACAGAGTTTTAAGGTCGTAAAGTTACCTAGTATGTCTTTAAAGGGATACTGTGTAACTTTTGACCCAAATATTAGTCTAATGTGAGTAATAATGGAGGATTTCTGGGGTCAATATACAGTGTTTGACGTGTGTTTGTGCTCCGAGGGGGCTGCCCTCTACAGAAACAAGACATTGTAATTTTGCAGGAGCGGATCCGTCTCTCGTGGGATCAGGTGACCTGCAGCGCTTTGCTTTAGGCTCCCCCTCTATAAACACAGAAGCCTCTGCTTTGTGCTTCTTTTTCCTCCTCGTCCATCGAAAGTTTGTCATGGCTGAATGAAGTAAGAAGGTGAAAACAGTGTCTGAGGAGGCCAGAAAGAGAAAGCGAGAGAGGGATCGCTCCAGAGGAAAGACATTGGCAAAGAATTTGCTCGTTGGATTCTGTTGAAAAGGCAGTGTGGATGCAAAAGCCACTCTCTGTTTGCCTCAGTATTATTAGACTGGTAAGTTAGCTCTTGCCTGTTGTACAAACATACCAAAATATGATGTACCTTTTCCACATCTTTCAGCCAGCGTTTTTTCAAAACAATGGCAGTAAGTCCTGATGATGTTGCAGTATATGTCAGTGTCTTTATTTTGCTGTTTAGTAGAAGCTAAATGTGGCTAGTTGAAGCTAATCGGCTACAGACCAAGACTACGTGACAAACATTTTGCGCAAGCGGGGCTTGTTTGCATGCAATAAATGTATTCCTATAATTCATTTAAATATCAAAGAAGTAACAGAACGATTAGCAACTAGCTTGGTTAAGTTTGATGGTTTTCATGCACTGTTCAATATGAAGCAGTACCACTGTAATGTCCCATAAGCTAAAGGCTAATGCTAACACTTTCATAACAACTAGGAGATCAAATGGATACATCTATAACTAAAAGCACTCAGTCACATACCTCCACCAGGGCCCTATCGTTCAATGGCGAAGAATCCTTTAAAACAAATCCTGAATTCCTGAATCCAAATGACTTTACTATCAGCTGGCTAAAGTGGTCTGCAAACACAATTCCAAAACACGGATGGAGATTGTTTAATTTTGCCAGTGTCATGTGGCCTGTGGGAAGTTACAGGTTTAGCTTCCCTAGTGGCCAAAAGTTACACAGTGTATCCCTTTAAAATGTATCCCCCTTTTTACTTGTTTTGATGAGTTTTCTCAGGTCTGAAGGTTGAAACTTATCAGTCACAAATTGTTTGTTAGCTGAATGTGTCTCTCTGCACTCTAATTGCTGAGCAGCATTAGGCATTATAATGCAGGTACAAGTGTCCCATTAATTTGCGTCCAACACTCTGGGAATGGTTAATTCCCTCATGCTGTAGAACAGTCTGAATTGGGTTATTTTGAGAAAGCTAAGCAGGGAATGAACAGATTCTTTAACATCATGCTTCCAACAATTTGTCCTCTTTAGATTGGCAATAAACATGTACATTTTATTGACTTATGCTTTTTGGGGGGTTTTGTTAAGGTTTTTTTCTGCTCACCACCCACAGCTTTGTGGGTACCTCAGTTAGAGCATCTCCCACTGGAGTCTGGGTGGTGGGTGTCCTCTCATGCAAAAGCAGCTCCTACTGGTCTTCCAACTGCATTCTACCCACACACATCCAAAGGTTCCCCTCTGTTCACCAATCAGTTCCTGTGAATCCTGGCAGTCTTTACAGTGTCTGAAACAAAACGAAATGTGTCTACCTTAATACTGTCCCTGGGTGCTCAGAGATGCAGAGCTGCTATTGGCACAAAGAGAAGAGTGGCTCTGCAAAGGCCCCAATCCTCCTCTTTCCTTCATACAGTGAATGATCAAACCTCAAAGGAAGATTCAAGTCAAGTGCTTGGAAGCCAGTTGCTTTTTTCTTTTTCTACCAAACACTGCAGGGTTATCGGTGGAATGCAGCCAGTAATATTCTCACATCAATTACACCATTCAGATACATGAATCATACTTTTTATGAAGCTGTAAAATGTTCAATAGATGCTTTATTAACACATTAACTTATAAAGCTTGTTTATAACTAATAAATTAAGAAATAATAATACTATGGTAATAACTTGTGAAACATCCCTATTATTGTTACATAATAACAATGGTCATATGGTTTTGTTAATAAAAATCATAAAAGTTAGTTAATTTATTTGTTGCATCAGAAGATTCATTAGCGATGGTGTTTTTCTTACTGATTTCGGTGATTTTGTTATTGTTGACTGTCTATGTCTCCTTATGATCGCTGTCTAATATTTTTTTGTACCTCTGTTGCAATTTTGTTTTCCTGCTTACTCCAAAGCCCTTAATACATACTTCTTTGGCATTTCATTATGATTGTTTTCTCTCTCTTTTGAAGATATGTATTATATCTCTTTACCTGGCTGGGAACTCATAGACCTTGTACCCCACGGGCCCATTCAGTACTTAGTTCAAAATCCACAATTGGACTTCTTCCACGCTCTATATTTCACCTCCACTTTGTTCAGCATTATGGTAAGAAATATGAATTAAATTTTTAGCACGAGGGCAATATTAATACCATTAATACATCAAGATTAGCATGGAGGCATCATTAGTAAATGGACTGGAAATATCCTGACTGCAGGATCACCTAAGGAGAACTTCCTTGTTTCACTGTGTTTCACCTGCAAGTCTGATGGGCTGCCTTTGCTACCTTAGCATGTCACTGATTTGCATATATTTTAGTCTGGAAACATGCAGACAAGGTGAAAACTGAAGAGATTAGCCCACAGAAAAGTTGCTTCAATTCATTTTTCTGACCAGTTAGTCTCTCCGTCAAGGAAAAGTCTGGAAAAGTTCTCTAGTTGAAATGCTGTAATCCTGCGTGACAATGCAACTCACATGAAGAAGGTGAAGGAAGACGTGGGAATCTCCAGC
>JBBBVU010000008.1:15741920-15768306 GCA_037177055.1 Atherinosoma microstoma
ATAATAATAATAATAATAATAATAATAATAATAATAATAATAATAATAATAATAATAATACATTTTATTTAAAAAGCGCTTTTCCGAACACCCAAGGACACTGAACAAGGGAAAATTTTAAACAATTAAAAACACTAGGTTAAAAACAATAAGTGCCAGACAAAACAGAACAAAGGACAACATTGAGAAGGTGAGTATGATTACTGGGTGGTATAGGACTGTCTGAACAGGTGTGTTTTGAGTTGTGTTTTGAAAAGTGGAAAAGAGTCTATTGTACGGAGTTCAGGGAGAAGAGAATTCTAGAGGTGGGGATCAGAAGTCCTCTTCAGCAGAGACAAGCCCTCTGAGCTCATACTGCAGACCACAATCTGCCTGCAACACTGACAGCCTATCTAGTGTTCCCAACTTATACACATACATCTTGCTTCCCTTTCAACACATTCTCTTGAACTTTAATTATTTAAAAAAGCAGTTGTTACTGCTAAATTATAACTATCCTTGTTTTCATTAAGATTATGAAGCAGCTAAAGACTGGTCTTTGATTTATTTTAGAGGTTTTTTCTTATGAATTTAAACTGGATTCATTTAGTTTATCAGTTGCACTCTTATTAAAATGTGATGTGTTGTTTACTATAATGGAACCCTACACAATTATAACAACAGCAATGATCACAATAATGTTTACGTAAACTGATTCGGTATCAGAATATATCAGTATCGGCTTATATTCAAATTTCAGATATCAGAATCGGATTGGAACCCAAAAAAACAGGCTCAGTGCATCAACATTGTTGCACTCTGTATTGCAAGTCATTCTCCTTGACATGCAGCCTTTGAGAATAAGCCTGCTACGTGACACATTTTTCATGCTTATTTGAAATGCCAGGCAGTGTCACAAAATAGCCTATTTTTTAACTGCTGAAGAAATAAGGACAGAAAAACCTACAAAATAACAGATTTTGTGAAACCAAAGTAATTTCCTGCTCCACAGCATGTTGGGTTGTGCTCTGATTTGTCTTAAAAGAACTGATTATAATCATCCTGCAGTGAAATTTTTAGACAATGAAAATCTGTTGAAATGTCTCTCTTGTTTCAACATTAGATGTTTGTCTCTATATGACTCAGAATGAACCACTCAGAGCTACTATTTAAAAGATACCTTGAGTTAATGCATGCATAATGTAGCCACCTACTGTATTAGATTTTTTGAAAATGTTTTTGCATGTTCTCATAACTAAAAGCATTAATCGTAATACATTGTGTTCTTTCCTTCTATATTTTCCCTGATGTAATCATGAGCTTTACCATTTTATTATTAATGAAGGGGATGAGGTAATACACCAGAGAAAGTCCTATCAGATATTCAGCTGATGTAATTTCCAATGTGTAAACATAAATGTTGTCCTTAATGACGTTGTGCCCAGTTGCCCAGCAATGATAGATGGCCGGTGATCCACCTGTGTGTTATTCAACACTTCTTCGAGCGTGTTCATCTGCTGCAGGGATTAACATTCTGCTAAGGTCCTGCTTCCTCTGTGTGCCTGGACAAAAAGCAGCAGCTCTGCTAAATATTAAATACATAGGCAAACAAGCAGGCATGCAAATAAAAAAAAATAAAGAGATGCATTCATCCCGACCTGTTGGATGTTGTTTGGTAGACATCCGATTCGCTTATGCATACAATGTGTTTTATTAAATGGATGTCCAATGCAGAGTAGTTAAAGGAATTTCACTGTTTGCATTCAGCTGGGGATAAAGTTCTCCATGGTGTGTTGTACAATAGCTCATTTTACAGCAAGTGGAGATATTGTCAAAAGAGATTAGATGTGTAATCCCCTTTCAGACTCTTAAAAATAAATACACTAAACATTCTCGTTTCTGTGCTGGAAATATTGAACAAACAGAAGACATTATTCAAGCTCAGTACCTTCAAGGGATATTTGTTTTAAAATTTCCTTTTTTTGGGGGGGGAGCAAACTGACATGACATTAGTGAAAAAGAAAAACATTCATTACTGTATTAGTGCAGATTTTATAATCGTAGCATAATCTGACAAAAATCAGCATTCAGCTTACTTGAAGACAGCTGCTGTGCTGTGAATTTAGTTTGACTTAGATGTGCAATGATTTCCCACAGAGAGTCAGAAATAGGCAGAATGTATAGGAAATATGAAGCTGACGTCACACATTGGTTTGTTTAGGCACCATATTGTTTTTGCCAGACCTTGACACAGACCCTGAACTCTAATTTCAGGGTTTGGCTTCTATTTCTGCACTTGAGTGTAGGATCAGTTTCTAAAATAATATCTCAGTCCATTTTCAGATCTAATAACTAAATATTGAATATATCTGTTGACTGAGTGTAGAAAAATACTAAAATGGTGCTCTATATTAAAGCACATTTGATTTGTTTTTATAAAATAAGCACATTATTTTATTTATTATTATAGTGACTCATAAAATCCATATAATATATTGACTCTATCAAATAAATACATTGCTAAATGTGTTTGGAAGTGTAAGAGTTTGTTTACTTAAATATATTTGCTAGAAAACAGGAGGAGGTTGGACTTTGAGAAGGCTCAGATTCCAGTCAAACACCAGCTTGTTTATTAGCATTTCTTAAAATGAGATCCAACTACTTTCAGTGAGGCCCACTATCTACATCTTTTTCTCCTCCATCCCTTACCTTACTCAATAAATTAGACTGTTTTAGCCTAACAAGATCAATTCGAATCATGCTACAATAGTTGTAGCTGAGTTACAGGGTGGTGCTCCTGTCCCAGCATGCAACAAAGCTTGATATATTTTTTCATTCTTTATTGAATGTTTACACAGTCCACAGTATCGATGCATTTGACATACTTTGGTCAACAATTCAGTTCTCTTCCCGTGCAGGGATACTGGTCCAATCCAATTAAATGATCAAACTCTAATGATAGCTTGACTCAGCTGTGCATGTAACCATACTGACTGCCTTACTTGCAGTTTACCACAGTCAGGGGGCTCTCAGTTTGAAGGATGAGAGAGGAATTCTGATTGGGGAGTGAAGTTAACAGCTACTCTGACTATAAAGCTACAGAGAAGCACATTCTAATTATCTCAACCAGTTCAAACCAGTTAAAACATCAGAAATTTCAAAGCTTTTCAAACAAGCACTTTATATAGCAAATGTTACCTCTTGTGGATCAGATAGTTTGTCACCATTTTCTCAAATAACGAACATCTGTGTTGCTACATATTATTGCATGCATGGTGACTGCCTGTCGTATCCTTCTGCTGATCAGCTGTGACTCACAGTTCAGCTGGTCTAATCCCAAAGAGATAGTAAAAAGGCAAAATACTGGAAAAGCACAAATACTGACCATCTTTAAAATCTGTGCAAAAGTTATGCTCATCTGTGAGCTTTCCAACAAATCTGATACAACTCCTGACAGACCCAGCTTTATCAGCAGAAGGATCCACTTGGCAGCCAACATGCTTGCAACGATGCATGGCAACAAGGACGTTCTTCAGTTGAGAAAATAGTAACAAAGTAAACAACTTTGTTTAACTCCCCTGCCAAATATCCCCTCTGATTCTCCAAACTAAGAGCGCTCTCACTGCTGACTAGTGCAGGTACGACACTGACTTCTCAGAAGAACTTCACACAGCCCTACTTAGAAAAAATACTGAAATGTCCTTTTTAAGTTTGTGAATTTGCTTTTCTTTTTCTTCCCATACAGCCGAATGCTTACATACAGGTAAGTTAAAAAGATATTTTGATGTTTCATGAAATAATATTTTTTCTTTCTCTCTGCAGAAAAAAATAATAAAATCTTAGCGACAACCTTTCCCCAGGCTGTTAGTTGAAATGAAGCTATAAAGCTACATTGGGCTTGAAAAGCTGTACAGTCGCACGTCGGGGTTTCAAAATGACACCAGAAATAGTTAAAAAATACTCACTGCTGAAACCCAGAGCAGTGAAATGCAACTATACTGCAGGACCTGTCACACTTGGAACAGAGCGGACAGAAAAACACAAAAGAGACATGAGTAAGAGAGAGATTCAGGTGACGCATTGAGTCATCTTTTATGTATTCTTGGGTGTGATTGATCACAGCGTCATCCCATTAGTGGTGTTCAGATCAAGATGCCAGCATAAGAAGGTCATTCTGCTACATTATTGTGCAGTGCTTTTCTTTGACATGGTGGCATTGTCCCGTGCTTCTTATTCTGAAATCTTTGTATTCAGCTTGACTAATTTAGATTCTTCACTATATAATGATGCTGAGTTCTTTTGAAAGGCTTTTTTGCATATAAATGTTTAATGAATCTCACCCAGCCAACTATAAACTAAGGAATTATTGGCTTTGCTCAGTCAGTTCATGACTAATGTGTCTTTATGACGTCTCTATGGCTCCTGTTTAAGACACTAATGGGCAGTAACAGATCGCAAACTGTAGTGTGTTATATCAAATTAATTGCTGATCTCTGCCTCATGTGCAACCAGTGTCTCAAGCATAGGATATCTTGTTATTGTTGTATTTTCCTTTCAACGTGTCTGAAGCAAAAATGTAGACAGTGTAGCTTTATGCACAGACGGGTCAATATGTGCAAACATTGTCAGCTTCAATGATGCAGTATCAGAATAAGAAAAAGAGCTAAATTAACAGAAACTGGCATAGCTGTGTTGTCGATAGGTGGTGATAATGAGCTGGAATTGCTAACTCTAATGTGCTAATGTACTAATGGCAGACATATTTTTCATAATCGAATTTGAGTTACTGTTACAGCATTGGATGTCTAATTGAACAAGTGATTGTGGATGTAAAAGCAATCATGAGGTCGCATAACTTCTATCGACATCAGTGATTTAGGGTTAAACTGATTACTAGATGAACAAATATACACTTGTGTTGATTTCATCCAACAATACTTTATGCTTTGGCCCAGTATTCGGAAACAGACCCCGTTGGCATGTCTGCCTTTACTGGACTGCATTGCTCTGTTCATACACACTGCAGAAGCAACAACATGATTGTGTACACAGAAATGATTGTTTTTGAATCATGTGCATTGTTATTGTTTGTGTGCATGGCCAAACCCACTTCCATTGTGCTGCATGTGCTGATAATAAAGTCGTTTTGGATCTCTGAGTTCTGTGTTTGGGGGTTTACAACTATGAAGATGATTTATCCATCTTGACAGGCACATATTTCTGCTTGTTTATAAACTGAAGACTTTATAGGCTTCTTAGTTTTTGGCACTGCTGTCCTTGTCTGTCTTTTCATTCTACTTTGTTTTTTTTGTTTTTTTTTTACAGATGAACTTGTGTCTATGCTGCATGAGGAAACATTAAAACAAAACCTGTGTGTTTAGATGCTTTAGAATAGGATTTAGCTGACACTGTATCACAGTTTATAAAGTGCATAAAGTTGAGGTTTGATGTTTGCACATCTAAGATGAAGTCATTTATACTCTGCTCCACAGTTTCCATTTGCAAACTATTGTCTAGCAAGTTTCCACGTCTACTTTATTCATAACACAGATGCTTAGAAACACTCTTTAACTTTTAATTCAGAATTGTAAAGGGTAAAAATTTTAAATAGACAAAGTTTTCCCAGCATGGTGTCAGTTCCATCATGTCACATAGGTCTATCAATTTTTCAGAACCTCTTAGTGCCTGGCTGTAATGCACCAGGTATCCTGCTGCATTATTTCACGACTGGGGTTAATGTGATGAAATAGTGCATGCGTGGAGTTTGTCACGATTATCCAACCTGGTGCCTGGTGCCTAGACCCAACTAAAAGCCAATGAAGAGCAATACAGAAAAGAAACAATGATGTCACGCAGGACTTATGGATGCTAAACGTGGTCTCCAGGTAACAACAACAATTATGTTACAAGGGAGTCAAAGCTAGGTCTGCAAATCAAAATACCCAGGACATATTTCATTGCTACACCTTCTACCTCTTATGGATGTTAGCCAACATATCATCCGGTTTCAAATATTCCTGCAGTTAGTGCATCACTCTATCTGTGTCAAAGAACCTAGTGTATATCTCACAGACATTACTGGCTGTGACAACACAGCAGTGCTTAATGCTGTGAGGAATGAGAACAGGCTGGCCTTTAAATGGTTTGAAAAATATCTGAAGACAATGTTATGGCTTTTGAAGTTCCTGACAGCCTGATAGACATCATTTCAGTAACTGGAAGAGTACCTGTCAGTGTAATTCAAAACTTACATTCAAATTCAGTGCACACTAAAAAGAGAAAGAAATAAAAAGAAATGGTGGCCCTTCACCTTATTGCCTCATCCTTGAGGGCAACATAACGTTCCAACATTCACCACAAATCTGCCATTCTTCTAAAAACAAAGATAACGTGTGTTAGGAAGCACAATCTCCCTCCTGAGTTCTCTGTTACTTTTTGTGTAGGTAGGTAAATAAGAGGTACACATCCGTTTTTTGTTTATTTTATTTTAATTCATAATAATTATAATTATTAATTAATGCCTCTCCTAATTAATGCCTCTCATTCCCTCTCAACATGTGTCTTCTGAAGAGGAATTTTGGTCATTGTTCAATGCAGATCTTACATAGGATGTGTGTGGGTGTGTTCATAATCTTAATTGAGTAATTGAGTCGGTCATTAGAAGTAGAAAGGTGAACACTGAGGACTTTACAAATAAATAGTTTATTTTTTATGATTATGTTGGAATTTTTCCTTAATGAACTTATGGTTCATTTTTTGTTAATAATTTTGTTCTTTTATTTTTTCAGGGTTCTGCTGTGATAGGCCAGTTTGAACTGAGAAGGTGGATCCTCATGGTATTTATAGAATGCTGCCCGGGTTGTGCTCTAGTAGGGTTGGCCTGCACAGAGGGAAGTTGCAAAGTTTGGTGTGCCTATTGTCTCAATAAACGGAAAACAGCTTTTTTTGGTCTGCAATTCTTCCTTTACTCACACGTCATCTTGCCACATCTTGGTGCAAAAAGTGCTAATTAATCTAGTAAAAAAAAATACAAAGGACCTTGTGAAGATGTCAACAAAACTGTCTACTGCATTCAAAGTAAAAAAAAAAAAGCTTATATCAACGTGATCTGCAAAGTTGCAAAGCACATGCTGTAAGACTACCATTAAATAAAGCACAACAAAATCTTATTTTCAGTAGAATTATCTGCTGCTCTGATGGAACAAAAAATCTACTCTTTGGATATAAAGACCATCAAAAATAAGGTGTGTGTAAGGAAAAAAATCCCCATCGAAACTATGAAGTATGGTAGTGGATGCATCATGTTGTGGGAGCACTTTTGCTGCAAGTACGAAGAGGGAACTTCAATGAAAACTACGTGTATATATAAACACAACCTTTTAAGGAATAAGCAAGGAAGTTAAAGCTCCACTCTTTATGCCTGAGAACACCTTCAAAGGTTTGACAAGACAGCTTGAAGACAACAGTCAAGCTATTGGAGTGGCCCATACAAAGCCATGACCTCAATCCAATTGAAAACATGTGGTCAAACCTGAAAAAGCATGTGCGAGCAAGGAGGCCTGAAAATTGATTAAGTTGGATCAGTTCTGGCAGAAGAAATGGACCAAAGAGAGAAGCTTGTAGAATGCCAACTAAAATGTTTGACCCAGTGTTAAACAATTTAAAGGCAATACTACCGACTATTATTGAAGTGGGTGTAAACTTCAAACTCTCAGGGAGTTTCAGGAAAGTATTAAAAGTAGAAAGGTTCTACAATTATTCAGACTTTTCACATTCTGTAAATAAAATAGTGATCCTAAACTCTGGGTCAGTTATGACTTAAGGACTCAACCATTCTTTTAAAAAATCAATAGTTTCTCAATTTCAACATTTAATATATTGTAATCCTCTTACTTTTAAACCACATGAATAATCTAAATACCAGGTAATATGAATTCTGATTTTAAATGTGTTGGGCTGTGGATACAGACAATCTTACAGAGTCTAAAGGTTGATATATACACAGTCCAAACGTACCAGCATTATGAAATTTCCAAGGTTGTAATGATTTCAGCTACAATGGCATGCTGCACACCCACCTCGGCACGGAGGGAGCATCTGGTCTTTCTGTGTATTTGTTTATCCATAATATAAGTCTTCCATGAAATAAACAAGTTGAGTGAGACAGTCCTCTTTGGCTAAGTATCCTTCTTTGGGTATCAAGTCAATCCTCTTCTGTTTCTTGTGCTAAAAATACTCGTCAGGATAGGCAGAAGAGAGGGATCATGGATATAAATTTTGAATCTAGACACTAAACAATGTTTTTAAATGTTTAAAAAGCATGGAGCAGCCTGCTCCTCCATTGTAGTAGTTGTTAAGAGGTTATTATAGCTGTAATAAAACACAGAAACGTGTTTCAGGGATGCAACCTAAGAAAGCCATTTAGCTCTATAATGAGCAGTCTGTATACCAACATAAATCAACTTCTCTCAGGATTTCCTCAAGAGCAGCAATAACTGGGTGTATGTTCTTTATCTCTGTTTCCCACAAGAGCCGTGTAAATCAACCAAGACCCCGGGTTAGCAATAGCAAAATCCTGAGATCTCCCTTGAGATAAATTCATGCTTGGACTTTGATTGTAGAGGTACACTACTAAAACAAAAAAAAAAACTTTCCATGATGTTCACACATCAGCTTTTATGCTTTTAAGCATCTCTTCACTTTAAGGAGAAATGGTCAAAGCAACAGAAGCATAACTGCCCGAGGAGGAGTTAGCAGAGAGTAAAAACCTGTTTAACATCATGCAGTCTGAGTGTAAATCTGCTCTACACCTTTGGAGCTGAGGAAACTTTTTATGAGCATGAAATACCAGTTTGAGCTACAATCTACATGGATTTAATTTTTCTAAATGTACTTAAAGAAGTAAGAATGATTAAAGGTAACTTATAATTGCTGTTTGACATATGTCAGACCTGACTAATGATTTCCAGTTGCAGCTTTAATGTTCCGTAATTCATTCAACAACCAACATTTTACAGATGTCAGTCAAATAATAGAGGGATTAAAACATACTTGAACTGATACTCACCCTCATATCACATCTTTGACAATGAGTGAGTGAAAACTGATGTCCTTTATACTGATGATGCTCTGGAGTTTTATTCCTGACTGTCTGATGGCTTGTCACTCTATAGCTCTCAGCTATCCATACTAATAGCTAACTACAATAGAGTCAGCAGACAGGAAAGTCTTGGCCTGCCCAGTGGCCTCTTTTCTCCTCCGTATAGACTGTAATATAACAACCATGCTGTACAATCAGCAGCACATTGATCTCCGGGCCATCTACCCTTCAGCACATTTATGAACTACTGAGCGTGGGAGTCCTTCTCTACAGTTAGCAACACAAGACTGAAGTAACCAATTTGTGCTTATTGGAAGAAATTATCCTGTTATTTGTGTGAATGCAACCAAGGGACTTAAAGCCTTAATGACAAAAGGGTGATGAGATGTCAAGTGCTTAAAAGCATGAATAAATCTAAAGGTTCTCTGGGGATTCTTTGTTTGCCACATTTTCCTTGCTGACCTTGTTTCTCGTTTCATTTTTGCATACTCTATTTCACAGAAGATCAGAAAATATCAAGAGTATTTATCTGGAGTGAGTAGCTGTTTGCTTCTAGTTATTCTAGGTTGTTATTAAAAAAGAAAAAAAAGAGAGAGAGAGAGAAAGATGGCCTGGGTGTCGTTTAGTGCGCGCATGGTCCATGATTACATGTCTTCTGTAGAGCACATCAACCATTCATGCAAGATAAACCGCAGTGAGATGAGAAATGCTTCCACGCACTCGCAGGCAGTAGAAAGTGACATTGAATGCTCACATACAAGCTGAAAATCTCATGCTCAAGACGATATGCATCTTATGAAAGAAGCAGCGTTCATCATTTTAGTCTCAGCCTGCCTCGCCCTCCCCTCACCAGCTCTGTGACCACGGTGTCACGGCTGTGTGAGGACGGAGAATAATGGCGGGACAGGACCCGATAAAGGAGAGTTGATGAATCAGTGTTGCTAACAGGGGGAGAACAATATCTGCTGAAACAGAGGGTGAACCATTGGAGAGATATCTGCATGCAGTCAGTATGAAAGAAAGGAGCTCAATAGCAAAGAGGAAAAAAAAGCTGAAACTCGAGAAAAGGTCCCCTTTCTCTATGTGTGAGAGGGGAAAAACAAACAAACGGATCTAATATTACATTTAGGGGACAACTGTGTAGAAATCAAATTGATTGATTTTACACGAGTGACTGGGTCTATACACAAATGCATTAAAGAGTGCATGTGCCCCAGTGTGCGCTCTCTGTCATCCAGACTACTTACTTATTCATTCGAAGGTAGCATGCAGGGGCTGGGAAACCATATGAAATATGCTCTTGCTGCTCAGGGCCAGAAATTTCTATCGATAGCCCGGGTAGCATCCATCTTCCCAAAGTCCACCAAAGGTCAGACACAGCATAACTCAGAAGCTGGTTTGCATTGGATTCTAGTCTGTATTCTGCATGTTTACTGACAATCCCCCCTTGGAGGCTGGGTGGCTCTGTGACACTTGCTCAGCCATCCACACACACTCTGGGGAGCTGAGGATGGCTGTCTTGTAAATCTGCTATGGTGAGGAGGTGCTGGTAGAAGCATTGTTTCACAGTCAATAAAAGTGGCCCTGGGGTGCTTGTAAGAACAGCAATCTGCAGCCATTTTCCAAGGAGAGCATCCCTGCAGTACTCGGAACGTTATAAGTCGGTTTCTTCCACACAATTTGGAGTTAATATTTCAAATAATACCTAAAATAATAATCTGCCCGGCACATATTGCGGCATCTAATGGGAAAAGATATGAAGTCACTGGGATGCAATGTGCGCATAAGAGACAGATTTTACTCCAGGAGAGACAACAAAGCTCACTGAGCGAGCCAGCAACTGATAACACATTCATTATTTATCGCTTTGTATCACTGAGGTGTTTACTTTTTTGTGCAGTTTGTATGTAAAAACCATTAACGGAAACTGGCAGAAGAAACCAGTGACATCCCCATCCAACTTAATTAGTTCTGCAAATAATTATCTGCTTATTTAAATGCCCTTGCAATACTATTTTTATCAATTTGTCAACTAGCTATGTGCAAATGAGATGCTGTTTTGAGCAATTATTTCCCCAAACCTCATGGCACCATATGGCAAATAGATGACGGAAATATTCCTCTCACACAATAGTCATTAATTACTGCTCAGTCTGTCAATTTAAATGATTATAATCCTCAAAACACTGTATATTGTCCTTTGATTTCCCATGTAATTTATTCCAGAAGTACTCCTGACTGAAGCAGCTTCTTTTCATTGCAGTATTGCGTCTCTAACAATACTTGTCTATAAATGGTAGAGAGATGTATGTTTTTAGTGTGGATATTGAAGGAGCTGTGCAGCAACCGCCTTTATGTCCTGGGCTCTCTTAGATTGCTAGTGTACCTTCAGGGATAATCCATGTTGTGAAATTGAAGTAGGGTGCTGGAATATCAATTCTACCCCCCCATGCCCACTGAGGGTAAAAAAAATAAATAAAAAAAAATAAAAAAAAAATGGTGGATTTGAACCTGTTGGAGCAATCTGAACATCAAGATGACAATACAGCAGGGTGGGAGATACTGCAGACGGGGTAAAGCTAGGGAAGAAGTAGTTTTAACTGCACAGTATTGTGATGAAAGCATGATGACGTTACCTTTTGTATTACATTAAAGTTAGATGAGCCATTTGAAGATGAGGCAAATAAAAAGCTGAATCAGGATATACAGCATTCCTCATTCTTTCTATAGGCATTAACACTTTGAGTTCACAAATCGAAATTTGTTCAATTCACATAAAGCCTAATATTAAAAATGAAGTCAGAGTCATAAGCCTAATTGTCTGATCTCTACATTCTCATCTAATGCTAAAAAAATACCCAAATCAAAAGAAACAAGCATAAAGTTTGTACAAAGATTTCAAACTATTCCTTTAAAGATCCAAAATCTGCACGAAGTTAGTCCTGCTTCAATGAACACTTTGGACACTTCTGAGCAAAAAAAAAAAAATTGATGAAGCCCTTTTAAGATGTTGAGTCACTAAAACACATGTGCGCCTACTCAAGATCAAAGCAAATAAAGTAGTTAGCCAGGGGGTAACCCCGCTATGAGGACAGCAGAAACTAAAGGAAAGAGATGAAATCCAGGAGTCTGGTTTAAAAAACCTTAAACTGAAAGGAAGTGATTTGGCTAGGCGAATCTGATTCAGCCACAGTTGAAACAACACCTCGAGGTCAGACAGTTTGTTGTTCAACATTAAATCTGGCTCGGTACTGTAACAATTCATGTTGCTTCTGGCAAACGGAGTGCAGAGCTATGCATACTCCGAGATAAGAGCTGCACACTGGACAAGGTCATTTGAAAACAAAACTGAGTGACTCCTTGGATCACAAAGAAGCACGGACTGTAGGCCTATGGGAACTACGGCTGTTCTTACAAGGTACAGGATGAGAAAGTAATTAGCAAACACCAGCGACAATGATTACACAAGCTGAAAAACAAAAGGCAGGTACGGTTCAGTGGTGCGACAACTACGAAACCAAACTTGCTCCTGTCTAATTTGGTTGAATTAATAACCCATGTCCACATCTATTCAACTGGGTAAATGATGGCTCTGTATATTACGAGTACTAACAGGAGAAGGAAGGAAGGGAGGGAAAGGAGAGGCAGGTGAAAGCTAAGCGGGCGACGCTCATCAACCAGACGCGATCCTGTGACAGTTGAACAGATAGGGACTGCTGTTTCTGCCACCACATACAACACAGTTGCAGTCATTCTTGTTTTCCTCCTGCCAAATGTCCCCGGAGAGGTGATACACAGTCCCTCAGGAGGCTGTGTTAAGAGGAGTTCTCCCGTCTTGAGGTCAAGTCCAATCTTAATGTACAGTACTCGAATGAACAAATCCCTGATAGCAAACAGGTGCTGGATGGATTCAGGCTTTCTATAAGCTTCTGCCCTTGACTTGGCTTTGAGACACAGAAAGCGTTGCCGACCGAGGTTATTGTTTCGTTTTTCCACCCTTAAGCCACAAAACTTATCTAGACTTACACAGGCCTTGGGCATTTGACTTTTGTGCAGTCTTTGCAAACAAATAAGGAAGGATATAAATACGATTTATTTTTCCTTGTGGTAAAAAATTCTACCAATAACTCTTAATGTATAAACCTATTTTTATTTGAGATAGATTACACAATTTGCAATGTAATTAATCCTCTGCAGTAACGCTGGGTAGAAAGAAATAAAGAAGCAGGGAGTTAGCTCCAAAATTAGCATTTTATTTTGATTGTTGGGGTCAGAGATGTATAATTTGTGTTCCAGTACACATGGTTATCCACAAGGCTTATGTCCAAAATCTTCTCTAGTCTTAAAGCTGATTCAGTAATTAGTGCGTGTCATCCCACCCCCCTGCCCCCCACCCTTTTTGGTACAAATTCAACAGTTGTGCTGACAAGATCACTACTTCTCCATTTTTTATCAACGTGTTTTTATTCATTTTTTTTATACAAAAAAACTCTTAACTTCTACACATGTAATGTCACCCAGATTTTTTTTTTTTCACTTTGTAAATAAATTTGGGAAAGAACATTTTTTTTTTTTAGTTTTTGTTGTCATGAAAAGATAAAAACATGCAAAAAACTTTGAATTTGTAGTCCAAATCATACATTTACAAGTTTGGAACTTTTTGCACTTCTTCATAATACTACATCAAAAAGAAAAGAAAGAAAAAAAACATTATGTACACACATCTTTTTACAGTGAAGTAAAACTTGAAAAATATCAGATGATGACTAAGGCAAATGAAGTGTACATAGATTAGACCAAAACTGTTTTTTGTGGTTTCTGTAAAATACTACATCACTTCAAAAAAAAAAAAAGAAAAAAAAAAGAAAAAAAAAAGAGAAAATCTGCTACAAAAGTATGATTCATAACTCCCTTTATTTGCAACCAGCTGCGTAATTTAAATTTTTTAGTGAGAAAGTCTAAAAGTCTAGCATACTGTACAGTGCTGCTCTTAATTTTTCTTCCCAACCATTCCAACAGATGTTCCTTCATTTCTTTGTGATTTATTTAAATAATCTTCAACAAACAGGAGCATTGTGTAACCAAAAGGAAAAAAAATAAGAAAAAATAAGCATGTAGAAGCATACCAGAGTGTAACATACTTTGTTTGAAATCACTCCAAAAGTCAGTACCATTAAAGCCTTGAACATAAAACTAATCATTTAGATCCAAAAAAATGTACAAAAAGGCACATTATATCCCAGTGCTTCTGTACTGTGAAATTCAAGTGTAACTGAGCGCATTCAATACCGACAATCTGAGTGGGAACAGCCCACCAGTGTTCCCTCCCACATCCTCCATAACTGGACCACAGCCTATGCTTAAGCTTTCAACAAGCATATGTATGCGTAGACTACAACAATAAGCCTAGGTTGGTTGTTTTTGAAAAAAATTCTGAATCAATGTTTTTTTTTTTTTTAAGTTTTTTTTTTCTGTATCTTTTCAGTCACAGTCCTATCATTCTCTTGGGGAATATCAGAAGCTGTCCGTGTCCTTCAACAGGAAAACCTTTTTTTTTTTTTTATTTATTTATTCAATTTTTTTAATCTTTTTATCCTTCAAGGTGTGGCTGTTTGTCCTAGTCGTCACTTCCACCGTACATGTCCGCCAGTTTTCTGAAGCGTGGGCCCCAGTCGTTGAGATAATCGTAGTCCTGGTCGCCCCCGCTGCTGGATGAGTTGAGCGAGCTCAGGGAGCCGGCTGTGGAGCCGCTGCCCTCGTAATCGAACACCAGCAGGGAGTCGTAGGGAGGAGCAGTGGGGTCATTGTCTGCTGCCTTCAGCCCCTGTGCACAAGGAAATAAAATCATGGTTAGATGAAAGGATTAAACCTGCACACCAAAACTGTCTGCAACACAAGGAGTGAGCTGCTTCCTTCACACAAACAGGCTAATCTATCCTAAAACCTGTCAGTGGGTCTCCCTCCACTTGTTTAGAAAATCCTGTTCTTGTCCAGATTAATCTGGCTTTAATGTCCCTGCAAGTTTCCTTTGTGTTTTAGTGGAAATCCTCCTGATGTTTCTAGGATGTTGGATTATCTGCTGCTTGATCAAAAGCCAAGACTCTCCTCCTCCCTCACTGACCCTGTGACTGAGCCCTTGCCTTGTCTTGCACAGGGAGTGTAACTCTGATACTTTATTATCTGTCATCTAGCTCAAAATACCTTTAATATCTCACATCTGTCCAACTCCTGTGTAAACCGCACACATAAGCATTGAACTCAGTCGAGGGCATGTGTGTGTGTTTGCTACGTATGCGTGTGTCATCATGAGGCTCGTGGTACTGGTGGGGGTGTTTATAGATTGTACTTGACATTCCCAGAAATCCTCATAGCATCTAGAGAGGTCCTTATGGATTGTTATTGATTTCCAGCCTCATTCCCTAACAGGACTTGGGAGACTTGATGGATTGCTAATCTAGGAGTTGAGTTGTGCTTTGGAGTTTGAGATGTGCTTTGGCCACAAACCACTTCTGGATCTGGGCCTGGTTGCTGCCTCTTTTCGCTACGACTGAGAACACCCAACAAATAATAAATGAATTAAAAGAAGTGGAGCAACACAACACAGAGAAATGAGACCTCAGCTCATCGGGAACTTGTCAAAGATTTATAGTTTCCTCTGTGCTGCCCACTGTAGTGCTGAAATGCTCTCAAATAAAAAGATGGATTGAATTAAAATGCCTGGGCACTTAGCCATTATTTTCCACTTGTTAGCTTTCGTTTAGTATTTGCTCAGGGCTGCGCTGTTGATAATTTTGTGGGAAATATGACAGATGGATCGTTCATTGCAATTACAACCGTATTAGCTCTGCTGGTAAGAGGCCCCTCCGTCTACAACAAAAACTCCACTCGCTATTTCATATGGCTAGTCAATCACAAAACCCAGCCTTATTATTTCATTACAACTGTAGTGGAAAATACCACAAATCTTAAATGTGAAATGACGGACTGTTCTCACTTTCTGGAGTCTGTGTCCCACACATAACAAAGAGATGTGTAATTAAACCCACAGCTATCTCTATTCATAGACAACCCTGCCAGGGCTAAAAGGAGCCACTATGCAAAACAATGAATGAAATCACTATTTCTTTGTCTGCTGAGCTACTGTACCCACCTGTGAACAACAGAGGACATGCCAAGTTGGTGCTAATGTATTTAATGTTACCCCCCTGTGTGAGAACAGACCAGGAAGTGACTAATGGGCCTTTTGTTTGTCCGGCTGAAGGGTTAAAGTCCTTATGCTAAAGTCCTGTGTACACCCCCCCTAATTTAATTAGAGCCCCAAGCTCTGGGGGAATGTGCACGTTTCACGATACAGATGAGACATGCTGCCCTCCCCCACTCCTATCTGTCGCCCCACTCTTCTGGCAGTGAGCCCTATCAGTTAGGTCAGATTCCAGCTCAATGTGTGTGATGAAGCTACCATGACTGAGCTTTAGCAGCGGTCAAATATAGGACTGCAAACAGATCAACATCCTCCTGGTTCCAGTGAGCGTTTTCTGGGTCAGGATGCTCAGAAACCCCTCACAAGATCTTGTGAGCTTATTAAAATGAGATGTAAAAACAAGCCGGATGAAGGATTGTGCACGCTTTCAAACCGCAAAATATTACATTTCACCGTGAATCAGCTGATACGACAAGTGAATTAGGTGTATTCATGAGTTACGGTAAGAGAAAATGAATGGTGCCCGGATAAAGAGATGGGGGAGATAGATGGAAGGGCAGCAGAGCCGAAAGAGCACGCTCTAATCTAAAAACATGGGCGCCATCCAAAAACTTGGAGCGAACTCCATTTGTAATGCTGTGAAACTCTTGTCTGTTGGAGCTTGTGAAAAATATATGACTGCTCTTTTCATTTTACATTCTCCCTTCATGCTGGAGTCAATGATGGCCTCAGGCAAACGAGGCCACTCTGAGCAGTGCATGCTGATAGAAAGCCAATGCACTGCTTCTCTCATCTCCCATTTCTATGCTGACACATCTCTATCTCCACTTTGGCAGAAAGTGAGGAGGAAAACAATTATATCCAAGCAAGTTAGCATCATGCACGTTTTGGATTTTATACAAGTCATAGCAGATATATGTTAAATGAGAAAAGTTTCTTAGTCTCTGCTGGGAGAAGATGGAAACAATTCTGATAACTGATTGAATTCAAAGTATCCTTTTCCCACAATAAGGCAGTCGACTCACCTCGATGCTTAGTCAATTGAGCCAAATAATTCATTTAGATACAAATTTATTATGAGAAACCCATTCAACTTGAAAATGAAATTCAAGCTTTCTGACTACATTGATTCTTTCATTTTGTCTCTTTCCATTGACATCACTTTTCTGTAAGATGATATCCGATCCAGATTAAATACCTCGTTGATGAAATCTCCGATGTCTCCAGGATGGGGTGCTGCTGACCTCATGGGATACTGTGGCTCGGGGTGGAGGGGTCGCTCGTCTAGACGACGGATTCCCACCGGCTTGATGGCATCAGGCTCTATCGTGTCTGGCTGCTGGAGCTGACTCAGGTCGTAATCCTGGGGAACGAGTAGACAGATGGGACTTAGCAGAGCAGCGTGACAAGACCCCAAACTGAGTGTGATTATTTAAATAGGTAAACATATCCTATGCTGTAAAGAGGAAGAAGTAGTTCAACTCAGGGGAGGGAAGATTTTAAAGTTTAAACATCACGAGGAGAGTTAAGGGAACACGAGGGAAACTTTAATCTTCTTGTCTGTGAAGCACAAACCCAGGGACAACTTCACACATATAAGGAGTGAGAACTGAGGGAGTCTGAGCTGAGGACCACATTGTATGCTGTAAAGTGTCTGTACTTGTGCTTTGTGCTGCGGGAAGGATGTGCAGGCGACTGTTTTGCTCTAATCAATGCCCAGACACGGGATGGTGGATATACATAAGCCATTGCTAATCCTATTAACATTACCAAGGCAACCTGAATGGCTCGCAGTTTGTGCAAAGTCATGGGCAGGGAAAGAAAGGGTGAAAGAGTGGGAAAAAGGGAGTTAAAAAGAAAGAAAGAGCAGAACAGCTGAACTGAATGACTGGATGGTATCAGGGTGACAGCAGATATGATAGAGATAATAACATTTAAGAATCACACTGTGTGTCTAATAAGCGTGCATGATGGATTGTCTCTCTTTAAGAGATTTTCTGTAATCCATCCATCTCCGATATCCCACTTCAAAATTGTCTCTGCTCAGTTGCACATGTACCTTCACACTTTTACACCCCCAGGAAATAAAAAGATGCTAAAATGCAAAAAAAACCTGGGATAATGCTTAAACAGGCCAAACACAACAAACCACACTTTATAATAAATACAAATATACAAATTATTTATTTGATTTTATGGTGAGTAACAAATTGTTGAAGCTAGCTGCAGAAATGGTCATTGCAAATCACCTGATAATTACAAAATTGTCTGATCAGTTATTGGAGTAGTAAAAAAACATAATGCATAACTGCTGGATTGATCTCTGTTTACAGCACAAGAGCAGCTGGATAAAACTAACAAAAATGTCATCTTCCATCAACGTCTCCAGTTCGGAGGGTCGACGTGCACTCTTATCATAATCATCATCTAATTACACCGGTTTCTTCTGATTTAATTAATCTAATTTCATGTAACCTGAGAAGAGAATTGGTGCCATCAGCTGTTTATCTTGGTGTGCTAACTGTTAATATTCTCAACTGCCTTTGAATGAAATTGGAACATGGATTTAGTTACACAAAATACAGCAGCATTGCTGCACAATTTAGCTTTTTATCCAAATACAAAGGAAGAGCTAAACAACATTTAAAATCAGTAGGAATGTAAATAAAACAACTGATCCATTTATCTGGACCAGTATATATTCGACAGGCCTGTACTTGCACTACAATAGTGGCAAGAAATAAACCGAAAAAGACACTGTAAAACTTTGCGTGGTATCTATATCTACATACATTTTTCACGAAAGCTCTAGTCTTCATACGAAAAGTTCACTTTGAAACAGAGTCGTATGATGAAGCAGGATAGCTCTCATGAAATGTCAGCACAAATACACTGAGCTGGTGAAGGGGCAGCCCCTGGAGCTCACAACAGACGACAACTGAACATCACTTTTCCCAACAATCTGTTGTGCGAAAGTTAAAACATCTTGGGCTGTCAAGTTCATGACATTTTAACTGATGATGGTCACATGAATAATTGTAATGAGCAATTTAATAGTTTTTTCCACTGTTCATCTTATGGCTCTGTTAGTTTTAGATTAGCGGTATTAGCTCCTTTGACTGCCACCCTTTTGATGCATATCTGATAAATCACCTCCTCTATGTTATTGGGCTATCTGTTTTTTATTTGATGCCATGGTGGTTGACTTTGCAACTGAATGCATGACATTAATAGCATCAGTGAAAGCTCCACTGATGTTCCAAATCTTTCACTTTGAACACAAGCAGTGAAGCACCTTGAGATAAGCCGTTAATGTGATGAAACCATTGCCCAAGAGGGTGCAAACTGTGGAAAACAACCTTAAACTCTTAATGAGAATAGACAATTTCTGTTAGTTTACCTGAAATGTTTTTAATACATAAAAACACATTTGAGTTAAGCAAAATGACATTGGCTAGCTCAAATAATTGTGATCACAAGACTATGACATAATTATGAAAAGCTACAATCCTAATGCAAATGAAAAAAGGTCAAGGCTAAATGGTCACCTGACATGCAATATGAAGTTTAGAGGATCATTTTGGTTTATTTTAATTTGTTTGGACATCATTTGTATTAGGAATAATACAACTCCTGAGTCAGATGTTATAAATGGACAACGTTGATGAGAGGGACCAAATACCAGTAGCAAATGGTTAACTTATGAGTTTCCCAAAGGAAAAGGAGAAAATTATTCTATTCATTGTTAAAATCCAGATTACGGTGACATAATTATTCAGCTTTCCCAAACATGCTTAGGTGTGAGCACGACATTTGAAACATATCCACATTCCAGATCACTTACATTGAGGTTGATTCATTATACGTCTTAAAGACACAGTTTAAAGAGTTTGATAAAAATCTAAATAATTTCTTCTGCAGAGCAATAAATGAGAGGATTGCTACAATTCTCATGTGTATCTGTGTAGTTAATGGATGGATCCAGAAGTTTTATTCCTTATTATGAAGAATGTGTGTTCTTTGGTAAGCCGTTTCCTCCTTATTCCCAGGGTAAGACTTAAAGTGTACAGAATAGACACTGTATGTACAGTAATACTCCTCATTTAGCTCTCAATGAGGGGATAGAGGAACATATTTCTTTCCTTTTTTTAATCTTTTCCAAAAATATTGGATGCAGTCTTAGTAATTACTTCCTTTAGGTCATTGTTTTGTTGTAGTAACAATAATCAAAAGTGCAAAAAGCAACTCCTGTGATGTAATAGTATGTTATGAGCCTTTAAGAGATCTCATTTCACACGATGAGTTGACCTCTTTTTATTTGTAGTGACAAATAACATTTGCAGCAACAGGTTTGATTTGTTTCACTTTCTCCATGAGATTGAAAAAACAAATCAAAACCTTTTTTCAAAAAATGCCTCCAGGGCCAGCCTGTCAAAGGTAAAAATGTATCGAATAACTCTGAGGCCATTTTAAGAAGCATATGACTGGTCTCAGTGTTGCATCTTATATTATATATATATATATATATATAAATATTAAAAAAAATATATAAAAAGGGGAATCTGTGCACAGCCACTTCACAATTTACCATTATTCTGCTTTCTTTTTTTTGCCATGTTCAGGGGGAGCGCAAGCTCATCAGCTGTCTGCCTCTGATGAAATGAGGGTATCACACACCAATACAAACCCAGGCAATGACAGCAGCAACTAAAATCATATACTCTGAGAGCACCCAGTGGTCTGACACTTCAATTTCCTCCCTGGCGGGAGATAGGGAGAACAGAGGCCAGGAAAGTCTGGTCCATTTTTTTACCCAACTCAAGACTCTGCATATGATTCTACAGACAAGACCATTTTCTCCTGGTGCCTTGTACTTCTCTACGCCATTCAAAATGGAAGCTTGTTTCCCTCAATAAATTGCTGCTCCTGCTCATTTGCCTTTGAGAGGCGTTATATCATGCAACAGTTTGCTTTTCCACATGTTCTGGTCCACAGGTTTGTGCATTTTATGTGTGAGACTGAGGATGTTAACACACAAATGGGTGCTCTCCCTCCTGCCTAATCACTGGCAGATGTGTAATGGCTTTCCAGTCATACTGTTACCTTAGACAGGGCTTCATTATTGTGCCACAGCAGATGTCTGTCTCTACATGACATCAGTTCACCAATTACAAGTCTTGGAGGCTAATTTGCCACCGCACTGGGTCAGACTGGGGTCTCCCACACATTTCTGTTATACCTAAACCACCAAAGCACTTTGTACAGCAGCAAGAAGATAGCCCATCCTGTATATTACTGCTTTTTTAATGGAATTATTCCATTCTGCTAACAAGGGGTTATTAGGACAATTGAATTCTGTGTGTGCCTGATCAGTGCAGGGGGATACAGAGATGGGACATTATTGATGCCTGTGGCACTGCATTTCTTTTGTCTGTGTGTGCATTAGGGCTGTGAAGCAGGGAACAGTTCCAGTTGAGGAAACACTTCCAATATTTCCAGAACCAATTGGATCAAAATGTGTTTGCCTTATTGATTCCAGCTTTCGATTTCCAGCTTCCTTAGAGAGTGGAGAAAAAAACACCAACTTCAATTTTCAATAAAAACTGTCTTACTCTTTATTGTGAATAAGTGAGCAGTATATCTCAAAGCAGTATTATGAGCAGGACCAACACTAGAAAGAAACATTGGAAATATTATGTACCCTTGGGGAAAGAAAAAAAAATCTAACTGGTCCTCTTTGTCCTTATGTTGCTTCAGTCAAACTGCTTTCATGCAGCATAGATGTGACCTGAATAATCCTCTGCAACAAAGACCACACACTCGCCTTTTGTCACCTCTTCAAAAAGGCATTGTACTGCTTTCTGAAGTGTATGGCAGTGTGTTCTTCCATCAAGAAATATAAAAATGTAACCTCAGAAATAAATTTATAAAGGCATATTCTCTCACATCAACCACATAACACAAGAAACAGTTCAGGAACTTCAGCTAAAAAAGAAACAGTCTTATTACAGATACTCTGTTACGTACGCATTCTTGCCTGTATGAAAACAAATCAGAAGGATAAATAAGTTTGATATAACCAGTGAAATGTCCTGGTCTTTCACTTACTCTTGACTTAACCAGGAGATAAACTGCAATACAGAATACAAAGTCTTTGGTGTCGTTTTTTGATTTCTATAAATATGTGTGCCAAAATCATTAAGACATGATTTCCATACATACTGTATGTATCTAATAAATTAGCCCACTTAAAACTCACAGTCAGGTTTGTGTGGGTTTCATCAGATTAGCTTTAACGCTGCCTTCCTAAATAACCAACCACCCCCTTAATCGCCATCAGTTTACAAGCCAAAGCTTTTTCTTTGTTCTAACCGGAGCTCAAAACAAAGTAAAGGGAAAAAACAAAGCAGTAATAGTCAGAGTCCTTCCTTTGGGGAAAAAATAGGCTAATGTAGGATACAATCACTTAATAGTGAGGTTTAATAAAATCTGGTGTAGCTAAAAGGTTTTCAGACTTCAGTATATTTCCAGAACAATGTGTTCCACTCATGATTCTTACCTGATCCTCCTCTCCTCCACCTTCCTCATCATACTTGAGGATGTTGTCTCTCACATCATCCTCAGGATCGATAAGAAGCTGTTTGGCCTGACGCTCTTTATCACGGCGCTTCATCCACACCACAAACATCAACACGAGAACTGATTGACAGACGAAGACAGAGAGATCTCGTATTACAAAAAATAAATAAATAACTTGCAGATTTTCATTGAAATGTAATCCGATCCCATGTTTTAGAGCTTGGATGTGGGCCTGATCACGGCTATCTTTTTGGTAATCCGACAGTAATCTAGTAATATCTCGGATAGCTGTCTTTATAATCCCTGTGTGCACTCGTGCGATGTGCTGTTTGAGGGAGATGCATGGAGACACTCACTGAGGAGGATGATGATGCAGAGGAGAATGGATATGATGGCGCCTGTACCCAGACCAGCAGCCATGATGTGCTGCTGGTCAGTGCAGTCTCCATTAATGTCGCACTGGCACACTTTAATCCTCAGGTAGGAGGTGTTGGACATGGGCAGGTTGCCTGAGTCGGTGATTATGATGGGGATCTCATAGATTCCACTTTCAAGGAAGCCAATCCTCAGGCTCACCTGAGCGTAGTCACCTGAAAGATGAGAAGAAAGAGTTAGTGACCTGTGATGGATCTTTGTCAAAGGAAATATATAGTATTTGGAGTGGGGGATTCTAGAAATTTAATAACTCTTTTTATATAAAACCCATTTCTCTTGCTGAAAAGTTTTTCACAGGGGATTAAATTTAAACTCACAGAATAGTCACTTGTATAGGTAGTGTTCACAGGGTGTTTACACTCTTATTATCACAAATATGCAGCATAAATTCCTACCTGGAAGTTGCATCAGTATATCTAATCCGAAACATGGTCAGGATTTGGATTTGGAGGTTTAAAATCTTCTGAATACCTTTTGATAATGCTGCTTAGGCTAAATTCCCAGCTGCGATAATCCAAATGCCATTATCCTATTAAAATGTATTCACTGCGTTTCAACTCACTATCTAATAGCCAACAGACAACAAATGACTTCTTCCACTCATGGTTTTATTTTAAATTAGCATAAACAATTAATGACTGTTTGGTAAGATTAATAGATTACCATGATGTCTGTTTTAGCTTGAAAATCTGCTGTGTGTGATATTTAAACCTATTTAAAACAATTTCTTAAGAGTTACTCAGACTGATCACAGTTCAGTCTAACAGTCTTAATATCTAAACAACAACCTGCAGAACCTTAATCATGTTTTATGTTTTAAAGGTTTTTTTTTTTTTTTTGGTTCATACTTTATTATAAAAAAGGCAGAAACTGCTCTTCTTCCACCCAGGGTAACCAACTTAAACTTGAGGAAGCAAAGGCCAAAAAGCTGAATCATCATCTCTGACATTTCATCCTGGCAACTGCAATATGAAGATTAGCTTAATCTCATTAGTCCAGGGTTTTGATACAGGACAAATGGCGCTGTATGAATCTGACTTGGGTTTATTAATATTAAATCATGTTCTATCTCACCACTGAGTCTCGTTATGGTCCAGTTCCTCCTAACGTCAGAGGGCCTGTGGGCTAATTCAAAAGCAAAAGGCCCGGCATTTGGGTTCAGATCTCCGTCGAGTGCAGTGATGTTGATGGCGTTCGGCTCTGGCTTTTCACATATTTCCACCTCCCGAGGGGAGACCTTGGGTGCATTGTCATTGATATCCAGCAGGTAGATCTGAAGAGTGCCTGTGCCACTTGCTGGTGGCACACCTGCATAGATCATAAAATGACACACACAACCACATTCAGCATATACATATTTATGAGAAAAAGGATTTTCTAAAAATTTACATTTGGAAAGAAATGTATGCTACTGAAATGGCATCTCTCATTCTGCCATCATTATGAAATGAAATGAATGAAATGAAATGAAATGAAAAATACTTTATTTATCCCTTTGAGGGAAATTATTGAGTTATTATTATTATACAGTCAATGGAGAAGAGTAAAGTATGGAGTTTATTCTTTGGGTCTCTAAATAGCTATTTACTCTAGTGGGAGAAGTCCCATACAAACTGCATACTGATCTGAGCATCTAATCTCAAATGAGGGAGTAGACTGAAAGGGTTTAGATATCAGAAAATTTGTGGTGTGAGTGTGTGTTCCTGAAGAACGTCTTCCTGACGAAGGACACGGGCTGGGAATACTAAAGCAGACAAACAGAGCCCACTGTCGTTCCTCTCAGGCTCCTCTATGTATTCACTCCGCTAAGAGGCTTTTTTATCATTCAGGCCACGCTCAAAGGAGCTAGTCATCCAATCCTGACCCATTAATGCTGAGAAACCTCTTTATTGGTAGAGTTTTTAAGCCTATTGGCCTAAGCTATGCCCCGTAGAACAGGGTAAACCTGAACAGAGGTAAATCCCGCCAGTGCAGAGAGAAGGTGAAAACATCCACACGCTGGATGGTTCTGGGATTGCTAGCACATTAACCTTCAACTAAGGTGGTATCAGCATTCCAGACACACCAAGTGCCAGGTACAGGGTTGTCCTTCACACTTTGACAATGTTGTGGCTGTAAACCAGGTTGATTCTTATATGGATATGGTACAATTATGCACTGGCTTAGGAAAAAAGCATACCAAAAGTGGTCAAAGATTAAGCTTTGAGAAAAAGGCTACATGACATTTATTTTCATTTTTGAAAGAGACTATCAATAATGGCCTGAGAAGGTGCTTGTGCAACTAATTAAAAACACCTCAGCCATACAAACAGTCCATCACAGAAGCTCAACAAGGTATTTTTGGCTACTGCTGTACCACTTGCATGCTTACATACCGCTGTCAGAGGCCAGGAATGTAGCATTGTACAAGCTGTTCCTCACATAGGGAGACTCTCGGTCCAAAATGGCAATTGTTGCGATCTGGCCAGTGTTGGGGTCAATCCTTAGCCAGTTGGCTGGATCTGAGAGTTTGGAGTATCTGATGCATGAAAATAAAAAACAAACATATTCATTATTTCTGTTTCTAAAATGATCGGCTCCTTATCTCATTAATGTAGAGGAAAAGTTTACAAGGTTCAGTTTTGTTTGGGAAATTCTTGTCATCATTTCCAGTTTGGCATTACGCTCTGCTAAAAAGCTTTATTTGTTTACACAGAATAAATATTTCACACATCATGCATTTTACATAATTATTCCAACTTTTGAGAGCACCCTCGCAGGGGACACCAAACAGGCTTCTTCTTATCAGTGCCTCAAATTAATTTGTAGGACAAACCACAGAATTACAAAGCTAGATTTTTTTTCCTCATGGGCTGTTTTCAAGCAGATAAACACTTCTAAAGCCAAATAGTTGCTATTTAAGGGATATAAGAATATGAGTTTTAAAAAAAAAAATACTTGATTTTAAGGAATATCTGAACAGGAGTAATTCAGAGAAGAGCTGTTGTTTAACATCCAACTTAAACTACCATTACATTTTTCACACACACACACACACACACACACACACACACACACACACACACACACACACACACACACACACACACACA
>JBBBVU010000008.1:15768406-15787672 GCA_037177055.1 Atherinosoma microstoma
CACACACACACACACACACACACACACACACACACACACACACACACACACACACACACACACACACACACAAGCACCACTGTAATTACATTTAAATAAATCTGCTGTAATACAAATATGCAGCAGACATTCAAAGAAGTTAAGCTACTTAAAAGACTGTTAATTTTTCTGGGTTTCTGCATCCGTGAACTTGAGTCTTTTGACGATGTGCAATATTTCAACCAGTTCTTTTTTCCTGTAAAACCCACCTGATGGTTTGCTGCATGAAGCGATCAGGATCCTGTGCAGTGAAAGTGGTCAGAGTCGACTCGGGCATCATCCCCTCCTCCAATTTAACGAGTTTGGGGTTGGGCTCAAAGTAGGGACTCTCATTGACATCTATCACTCTGATGGAGACGGTGGCAGTGGACTGTCTTGGAGAGTGGATGCCTCTGGCCAGGGGAACCTCATTCCTCGCTTCTACTGTCAGCACATAGGTTCTACCGATTTCATAGTCAATGGGCTGGAAAGCAATGCGAGAGTATACATAGAGTGACTCACACATAAAATGCAAAGTAAAAAGAATTACCTAACACCTTTGGCTGTCAAACTGATCAGAGGCCAAATCAAAGAACTAAAAATAATTATTACTCTTGCCTGAAAAATTAAGTGAGAGCTGTTTATAAGCAGCAGGATGAGATAAAGGAGACTGAATCCTGTAGTGAACTCAAGAATCCACAACATAAGAACTGGTGTTATAGTGGTGCAACCATTTTATTTATTCCCTTCTTTTCACATGGCCTGAATTAAACAAAAAAAAGTAAGAAAAGTTTTTTTTTTCAAAAGTGTTAAACTATGATTGCGTATGGAAAATTTGAATTCATACAAATTTCAAGGAAATTTCAAACAGCTCTCCTAATATACAACCATAAATCAATCTTTGTAGAAGATATGGAATAGTTTTAGTATTTTAATACTCCAATAGATTCAAATTTTGTGATTTAAACCAGTTTCTGTCATGGTAAAATCAACCTAGCAACTACCTGAGCTATGCACGTGGATTAAGGGGTGGATTTTGAGGAAGAAACCTTACCTTGACGACTGTTACCAGGCCCTCATTAGTGGTTGGATCAGTGGGCACTGAAAACCTGCCAGTGGGGTCGCCCCCGGTGATTTTGTAGACAGCATTCCATGCCGGCGTGTTGGGCTGGTCCTTGTCAGTCACCGTCAGGTTAGCCACAATAACATTCACGCGGTTCTCAGGCACCTCGCCGAAAAACTGCATGAATAAACCATGAACGAATAGAGCAGCAAGCTGTTAGTGATACTGCAGTGGCAGCAAAAAAAACCCCACCAAGCCCAGCCTCGCACAGCATAGCAGGACCAATCTTGGGTAAATAGACATCTAAGGTAACTTATCATGTCGTCATGGTCATCTCATTCCCTGTGCTCCTCTGATAGCACAACAGTGGCATTACAAATTTCAGTGATTCGTGAGCGCAGTAAGTGCCTCTTTCACTCAGACAGACGTCCCCATAGTTGCATGTGTCAACATTTGGAGGGGATATAACACTTTACGCATGGCTGACGACTCGTATATCTGAATGGCTTCAGAAATGCAGGGCAAGCAGAAATAGGTAAGTGAGCAGGACTGACGGTTGAGTGCATATATCCACACTAGGGTGAAATGGACTACTGTGTTGGCATCTCAGATAAAAGCTTGTTTCTTACCGTCTCAGCAGTAAACTCAGGTGGGTTGTCATTAATATCAGTGACTCTGATGACAGCGGTGGCGGTGTTGGAGAGGCCGTACATGGGGTTACCCTCCATGTCTGTGGCCTGGATGATCAACGTGTATTGAGGTACTTTCTAACAGAGGGGAGTGGGAAAAAAAGAAATGTGAGAATGTTTCATGGCATCAGAAGTTTTATAAAGATAATTCATTCTTATAGCTGTTGGATTGTAGTTGAATTTGCAAGTGTCCTATAATGAGAACAAAATATAAATCAGAATTGTGCTGAATGTGTTCATTTAAAATTAAACAAGTCTTATTTATTGATGGCAAACAGTGAGTATTTCATATGAATCTGATTTCTTCCTTCTAGGCTTATTTAAGGTTGTGTGTGGATGCGGTAAAAGTGCAAATCTACAATGAACACTATTATGAAGCAGAAAAATGACTCTCTTCACATTAAAAACCACTCAGGTGATGGACCAGTTGCTAGGTAATGAGAGTCGGGCATATTGCTTTCATGGTGGCAACTGGAGAATATAAAACGGTGGCCCCAGGGTGGAAGTGATTGAGCAGCCACCTCATCCAGATTGCCCTCACAAGAATTGAACCAACAAGCTCCAGCTGTATATATCATTTTATATATTTTCCTCAAACAGCCATGCAATCCCAATTAAAGCAAAAGAGTGGTAACTTTAACAGCATGGGAAATGGGGTAAACGAAGATGCAAAAGGAAAATAAAAAAAAGATAGAGAAAGTGAGAATGGAGGAAGATAAACATTTAGCTGCTCACTGATGCACACGGCCTCCTTGTAAGACTAAATAAGTGTGAAACAGCCAAGTCCACTTCTACTTCTCATTTAGTTGGTAATAGGCAAAATTTATTTCAGCTCATTAGTTGTCAGACACTTTAAAAATTAGCAATAAAAGTCAAGCTGTTGTAATTTAAAAAACCCACAGTCCATTTATGTAAACATGGTAAAAGACAGGTTGTGGAGCAAAGAGTAAATGCAGAGAGAAAAATTATCTCATGGATGGCCTTGCTAATGAAAAGTCAGATAAACTCCAACACACAAAAATGTGACCTTGAAGATAAAAGATTTGGGGGAGGGAGGGGGGTGTTGAATACCTCTCTGTCCAGGCCTGCTGCCACTGTAATGATGCCTCCAGTTTTATTATTAATAGTGAACATATTGGAGGTTGGACTCTCAGGATTCTGAGACAGGATCTTGTAACGCAGCATGCCGTTGGCCGTTTTGGGGTCATCTTTGTCGACAGACGTTACCGTCATAACAAATGTTCCTTTGGGACAGAAAAAAAGAAAAGAATGATAATCACCTCTCCTTTTATTCTTTTACCAGCAAGACTTAAAAATTGATGGATTACTACTCCACTGAACACCGTTGGATTTATAGCTTTGTAATCCTGTATTCTTCTTCTTGACCTTAAAATACGGTGGGTTGCTTAATAACAGCAGATACAATGTTAACAGGAATGACATCAATACTCTTTGATCCGTCAACCTTGTGGCAACATGTGGAGTAGGAGGCTCTGACTTCGGGGAAAAAAAATCATGGAGTAGCCTACCTGGTTTGGAACCCTCTGGAACAGTGCCGTTCCAGATCTGGTGTGTGAACTCTGGTCTGTTGTCATTCATGTCGATCACATTGATCACAATATCAATGGGGTTTTCAACCTGGTTGCCGTTCAGGTCTACTGCATGAGCTCTCAGCTGGAGGAAAACACAAACACATGTGAGCTGCAGAACTGTTCAGGCGAGGGTTAGTCTCAGCTGTGAAAACAATATATCGGGACAAACCACAAACCACTCACTCACCGTCACCCATTACATTTCAGTGATAATCAACCCCACAAGCTGTCACTAGCAAGCTTCAACTGTGTAAGAAGAGAACTTAAAGGGCTCAGAAAGCCTCTTTATTCAGACCAGCAGAGCAAAGAGAGGATTCTGTTTTTACAAAGAACACATTTTTTCCTCCCCTTCTATCTCAGCAAGTACATGCGGCAAGATAAATAATGATTAGATGTAGCAAGATACCTGTCACAGAGTGGGTAACACTAAAATTGTGTCTATTTTTCGTGAACAGCTCTAATAACAGATGCATTCCAGGGTGATTTACATCTCTTTATATCTATCATTGTCCAAGTGATCCTGTTGTTTTTATTTCTAACAATAAAAGGGTCTACTGCCTGCATCTTTTTACACCTCAAGTGCATTTATTCCAGCTAACACCAAACAGAATTTCAGATCTCTGATATGATTTCAGTACGATAGCATCCACTCATACTTGCAAGATTAAATATAGTTGATATAAAATACAACGAAAGCTACAAAATGAGAAAGGATTTACATCATACTGCTTGTCCCCTATGTTTCCTCTGGAGGGCAGTTAAATAGTAAACTGATTGCTAAATTACATGTTACAACATAATTTGTGTCCAGAAAAATGATGAAGAAATTATGTGTGAGCTGTTCTATTGTTTACATTTCTCACAAACCTTTTACAGAACAAGCTGTTCCTTTTCTTGCAAAAATCTTTGTGACCTTAGATAGATCGGATAAATATGCTGAAGAATGACGTTTCATTTCAACTTAGCTTCAAGTCTTTCAGTTTGTGTGGAAGCATATTCTTTAAAGACCATTTTCACAAAATGGGGGAAATCCACTAATGAATAAAGCAGCTCTAAAGCTGAAGGTTACAATGATGTATCCAACACACAATTCACGGAAAATCTTTTAAATTCTCAGACGGATAAGTCAGATTTCCTGGGAGACTCAGGTCTTTATCAAGCCTCAGGGTACTGTTTAGGCTACACATGACCCTTGAGCACATGCCAACTGGCAGGAATGTACAGCACTGCCGGGAAGAACACATTTCTCTTGGTCGAGAAGACTGATTAAATATTTTCAGGTCAAAAGGAAATTATGAAAAAAAGGCGATCTCGTCAACGGTTTTGTCCGACTTACGTGGAAGTTGGAAATGTGCTCTCGGTCCAGAGGCTTGTTGACAGATAGCTCTCCAGAAATTGGGTCGATCATGAAGATTCCGGTGGGAGGCTGGTCAGCACCAGGGCCTGTCACGCTGTATCTTAGAGACCGGTTTTTGTCATGATCTGATCGGATCTGTGGGTACAGAGGTTTGAAATGATGCTTCAGATTAAAGGTTATTAATCTCTAAATTTATGTATATTCCAAACTTTCTGTGAAAAAAAACTTAAAATACATGATTTCTAAGAGTAATAATTTATTTAACAGTTTCAGTACAGTTTAAAATTAAGTCGCTGTATGTGCACAGAGGTAATTGAGTGTCTACATAATATTGAAGTCCTGTCATGGCTGGACTGTCTATCCTGTTTGCCGTGTAAGCCGAGACCCACTGTGCCTACACCCATGATCCATTCTGAGCAAACAGACCATTTCCTCTCCTTGATATCACCCTCTAAAGCCTACAATCATCCTTTCAAATATGGCCAGATTAAAAATAAAAAGTACATATGGCAAGCACAGGATTTAACAGTGTGTGAGGAAGTAAGCTTAATGTGCTGAAAAAGGATCTTCTTCTTAACGTCCCAAGCGATGCTTGTCCTCTGTTAGCCACCTACACCCTGTCCTGACCGCAGAACTGCTGCAAAGAAATTCAGAAGCACCTATCTGTGAACCTTGAAAAGAGGAATATGATATCTAAACAGTCAACCGCTGGTGAGCACTTCAGATTTCTCATTGACTCTAAATAATGCCAGGTTGTATCAGTACACATTGCCCATGAACCAAAAGATGAATAATAGAGAAAGAAAAAAAAACAAAAATGAAAGCAATAAACTTTAGCAAAGTGCCGTAATATGAGACATTTTATTCAAGGCACAAGTCTCATGTCAGTACCCTCTGACTTGGAGTTCAGAGCATCAGGAAAGTTGTAATATCAAGAAAAAAGAACTAACTTTGAAGATGGGAAACTGGTGGGTGTGTGGGTGGATGTGTGTATGTGTGTGTGTGTGTTTGTGTGTGTGTGTGTGTGCGCGCGTGTGTGCATGCATGCAACTGAGTCAAATACATTACCCGGACAAGCTCTTGTGGGAATGGGCCTCGTGAGTTCTCTGGGACATTGATTGGGGGGATGACCCAGTCTCTCTTCATGCGTTTCAGTTGGCTGTCCATGTTTCGTGATGGAAACACTATTTCCTTTGAATCCTTGGACATGACTGGAGGGGCAGCAGCTTCCTGGACCTGACAAAATGAAATGATTTAGTGATCACACCAATGCTGTAAAGTATGAGTACAGGCATTTTTAAAGACCCAGGAGGCAAAGCTGTGAGCATCGCAGTTTTGATCTGTAGGTTGATTTGCCAGACAGAAATATCTCAACAACATTTTCACACATTACTGTAGAATTCTTAATGACTCTGGTACAACGCTGACTTCACCTTCAACACCACCGAGACATTTATGATCTAAACATCTACTGGCTGAAATAATGTGTGATAAACACACTCAGGACGAGCTGTGGTTATCTTTCTGATTCTTAAAGCTTTGGTTCAGATTTCTCAATTTACTCCGTTTCTGAGCAACTTGGGGCACGTCGTGACAATTGCTGTGCAATCTGCTTGATGGGTTTATGGACCTCATCAGCTAAAGCAAGACCAAATAAACATTGCAACTATATGACTGCTTGACAACTGCAAGTTAGCACTGACATGGTGAGCATATTAGCATGAATGTTACCTGCATGAATGAAATCTGGACCACACTTCAAAGACTGACACCACAGGTTAATCATGACCCTTAACCATAAAGTTATAGACAAAGAAATCTATTGTGATGATGAAAGAACAGGCTTGCCATTTTTCAAATGTTATTCAATACCTACTCTGTCTGTTCAATCAAACAACCCCGTCTGTTCCATCTTTCTTTGTAGCTTGAAATACACTCAGTCCACATGTGATAGTATGCCTTGAAACTCTTCTATATCGCTGCTACGACAGCCGCACACATCTAGCGCTGGTTTGCTTTAAATGGCAGACCTCTTCTTATGTCCTGATAAAATACACCCACACAGATAGACCAGCTTCCATAATGGATCTGCCATTCTCCTTCAGCTATAATGAATGAGATTTGAAACAAAGGAGGATGGTACCTGAAAGCCAGACACTAAACACGCAGATGGCTCAAATTGGCTATGCAGCTCCAGAGACGGAGGAGACTGAAGTACTGCCAGAGAAAGTTAAAATAACCTTGAACAAAACAAGGCGGGAAGGAAAGCAGACAAACAAACAATATGCAAATCTTTCAATGTCAATAACTAATAGCTAAAATTCTTTTTAGCCCTTTGAGCTGAGCGTCGCTTGCAAATATCTGAACGTAGAAAGCTTGTTGGGTAGCCACATCTTACAAAGTACTACAAAGTGACTTATGCAAACACAGAAATTAATTACCACTTCTTCACCTTATAACACGACCCATATCCCCCACTCCTCCTCCTCTAACATCTGGGGAGCTGTCGCAGAGCCTCCACTAATCATGTTTGAAATCCGATTATACTGCTTTCACACACTGAAAATGTAGAGGGGCATGCAGACAGATAGTGAAGGAGCATGCCTCAGAAATATCTATTACCCTATTAAAATGGCTGCGAGTGAGACCAGTAATTATTTGCAACTTGTGTCTTGAATGATGAATGGCATGGTGTGTTCCTTCAGCCCAACACAAATCCATCTCTGGTACGCTGGAGGTCTACACCCATCCACACTCTGCGAGAACTCTCCATCTTCAGACTAGAAGTCTACTTCAGAGTAACGGAGAGTGTTACGCTGAGTGATGGCCTGAGTGTTTGGGAGAGTGTAGGAAGGATTACATGTGTGTATTTGCCCTTTTGGAGAAACAAAAAATCTGTCTTTGCGATCCTGAAATGGTCTGTCCTCTAGGATTGCAGCTTAAGTTCTAATGGAGATGAAGATACTTGGCAAGGAGGTATGCACTCATGTTAATGAGGATATTGTTTGGTTGTCATTGATTAAAAACTTTCCCAAGGCTGGTGCATTAATGGCGCTATTAAAAAAAATAATACAATTGCTGATGTGATTAAGAGATGCGTGATGATTCATGACAATAATTGTGCTGTGGGGGAAGATAACCGCTCATGACCTCATAAACATGCAGGATGCGAAGAAGTCAATCCCTGATTTCATTATGAACAAATCAGGGCAAATCAAACAGCTCTCAACAGATACAGACCAGAGTTTAGTTAATAATGTGTATACACAGCAACCGTGTAAGATCCTGCTTCTCTCTGACTTAAAATACAAAAAAGCTGCAGCAAGTCTTTATTTACCTAATATATATTTATCTTTGACCAACTCACAACAGTGAGTAATGGTATCATTAAAATCACATAACACCTGCAGGGTTTCCTATAGTAAATGACTGTCAGCGGCTAATAGCATTTTGAGAAGACATGACATCATTACCCACAAGATGTTTAATTTTACTTCTGCGTCTGCAGCACTGACACATAACTGTCAGTAAAAACTTTTAATCTGCATCCACATTACATATTTGTGCCCACCTTTCCTGAGATTATCTCATGTACTGAACATCTTGAAACAACTCTATGTGGCAATTTGTTTAAGTACATTAGAGGGATTAACAAGAAAAGCACATTGGTCTTTGTAAAACAATCACGATTACTGCACTTGGGGGTGATCAAGACAGCAGAAGGCTAATGATTTAAGATCTTATAGCAATAATTACTAACATATGCACATAAAGGCTCACTTTTAACCCCCACAGAAAGAGTTGGAATATAAAGTAAGACACAGCTGAAAATAGCATGGGCATATCTGTCTGGAAGGAAGCCCCAGTGACTTTAAAGCTACAGATATCATCTAATTGAGCAGTCTCACATAATCCACTGTCTTTAACTGAGGTTCTTCTACAAATCAGTCTTTACTCCTTCTTTTCATTTCCCAGCTACAACCCAGACAGACATGACATGTGCTGAGTTTTTGTTTTTTTCTTTTTTTGTGGACTTCCTCTGATCCTCAGCCAGCCACAATGATAACATATGAACACATGGTTATTCTAACTAATCGCAGATGACTGCACAAGGCATCCAGTGGAACTATTCGAGTGGCACTGTGCAGTTCAGACAGATGCTTCCCATCTTTGAAAGCTCTGAAAGAAGTGTGTCCCCCTTTGAATGATAAGGCTATAACCTCAGAGAGTTAAACTTTATTAGGAGCTATTCTGCATCTGCTCCTGCTATCTTATGACCATGCTGGGTATATGTGTGCATGCCTTGTAAATTCACACATTGAGTTTTACTCAACAAGGATCCAGCCATTCTCATGGAACACCTGCTACAATTTAGAGAAGTACTTATCCATGAATGTTCCTAATAAGTGGAAGTTAATTGATTGGGGGGGGGAAACTGATCAGTCAATGTTTTATGGCAGTAACAGTGAGTCAACAAACAAATCGGAGATGTATTCACCTTTGTAGGAGATGTCAGCCTGACTTGGGCCACCCATTGCTGCTGAGTGGTAGCGTCGCTAGCTTTGATGAGCAAAGGTGACTCAGGAAGTGTGGTCCGTTGAAGAGTCCTGGCAGCATAAACCACTCCATCCGTCTCTATCCGAAAGTCCGATGGATTGCTGCATTCAAACCGTACCAGACCACCTCGGCCACAGCTGACAAACCCCACTGCAAGAGAAAGTAGCAAATAGATTTAAGTTCAAATTACCCCAACGGTGGGGGGTGGGGGTGGGGGGGAAGCAATACAGACAAAAAAGAGAAGGAAGACAGGCAGCCAGACAGAAGGTCCACAAAGGTTTTCTGGTTCTCCTTCTCACTCATACATTATTCACTTCAAGCTGTGCCCCTAAGGTATAACTCAAAACAGGTGCAGTGGAGGAGAAAGATGGAGCGGGAACAAACTTTAGAAAAAAAGAAGTGTGTTTCTTAAAGACTATTAAAGAAAAAGAAAGAAAATAAACAAACCCCCAACACAATAAATTTAAAAGTTGATGTGTAAATTAGATCAGTCTAAATGCTTTGGAATATTAAGCTTAGAGAAGAATAAAGACATAAATGCACACACCCATTTTTGCTGGAGAAGCCTCATTTTATTTCCATCTAAGGCTATTGCATGCTTGCTTTGTCCCCCATGACATACAGGAATACCTTCTGAGGATGACTACAATCCCCAGCTACTTGAGAGACAGATGTGAGTGTGATGTTTATTTCATAAGCAAGTACACACAGAAATCCCAAACTCCAGAACACACACCCAGATACAGCAGACAGGTGGCTCATGGGGGCTCGAGTCCCACAGGTGCCTCTGGGGCAGTGGTACAACATCAGTTCATGTTACAACTGAGTGACAGTGCAGCCCATGTACCTCCTGCATGCACACACATACATAAACTCACACACATAGTTACCTCAACAGCTGAGAGCTTTATTGTGTGATCCTTTAGTGTGGAAATGTTTCCCTGAAAGCCCCCCTTGTGTTTATAGCATATAAAGATCACAAAGTTACCATATATCATTTGTATGGAGGCTCTGCTGAAGCTGCAATGAATTATTAAAACAGATGTGGAATTACTTAACAAAAAGCCTTGAAGGTGGGTGCCTAATCTTCCTTTGTGCAACTACCTTGGGGACCTACTGATGTCTCCACAGCATCATCTGCACTTGGAGAGCATCAATTTCCCCTGGGCAAAGATACAGTAGACCAGCTTGGGGTCTAAAGAAAACTACAAGTGCACCACATCCTACTAGTATTAAATTTCTCAGTGATGAGAATGTTGAATTTAAAACATTTCTTGCAGATGTTTTTAGCTAGAGGCGCTTGGTCTCAGGATTGAATTAGATGTAAAGGGAAGCAGAATCACTTCCTTAGAGGAAAAAGTCTTAGTGAAAGGCAAAATTGAAAAAAGCCAGACAAGTGTGCTATATAAACGTGCATGTTTTGAATGCAAGAAGCTGAATGCAAGTAAAAGCAAAGAGTGTAAGAGAATAAATAAAAAATACGCAGTTGCCTAGGGAGTTTAAGTGCAATCACAATGTATTCATCCTGATGAATGAAAATATAACCTTCTTCTACTTTATCAAAACCTAAACCCAACAAGGTCCATGCTCCACATTCCACTAGTGTGCACAAAGATGAAAACACCAGCAAAACAAGGAATCATGACTGAAAACTTTTTTTTCTTTCTTCATTTCATTTGCAGAGCTGTCATTCAACCAAATGTTGCTCATCAGCACAAAAACTAAATAATCAATATAAGAAAGACAAAAGTTTTAACAATAGAGACAGAAGATGACAACATCTTTCTCCTAGACTAAAATAGACTTTATACTGACCATCTCCTTCCTGGCTACTATTGTTCAATTACCCTTGTCCAATTAGTTTTTTTCCTCTTTGAACCTGGCAAGGCCGACATCAGATAGATGATGGTCTCTCTGAAGGTTTTGCTTTAAAGCTAGGTGCCTGTAAACTCAAAGCCTTCAGGCAATCACCAGCCATCTCAAGTCAGCAGCAGATACCCAGACGGGGGTAGAATACAGAGTAAGAGACTGTCAAAATAACTCACAATGCAGCAGAAGACACTTCATAGATTTAAGAAGCTTCAAAATGTTCAAGGTGGGTTTAGTCTCAGTCACACAATTTTGACAAAAGTGTTTAAAAGAGGAAAGCTTGAGGCTATTCTGACAAGACGAGAGGGGCTGATAGTTGCTTAATAAGTTCATACAAAAAATTCATGTATTGTTTGAAGACTTCACAATAATAAACCGGTATGAGGTTGGTTAGTGATTGTTAATGATGAAAACAAATTGGCCGATGTTTTTGGCTACCTCTGCATTCTTTCAGCTAGACTAGCCAAACCTCCCTCCCTTTCTCATTGTATTGAGGGACATCCCACTCAGCATTTTGTCAATAAGTCGTAAGTGGACAACAGTAATTCCCCACTGACTTGTGTGATATTTATATCATCAATAGACACATATACTCATATTTCAAATACAAAGAAATTCTGAATTTCTGTTTTTATATCTTTTCTGTGAATATGTGTAGTAATGCACTCGACACCAGCATTCCCCTGCGAGCTGTATCAGCCCAAGCCTTTTCTAGCTGTAAGCTCCAGCTCTTTAACATTGTCTGAAATTTTTCCATCAGGGCTCCTCTGAGAACCTCTTCAACAATCGGGCCCTACAGCAATCGCTAAACAAATTCCCAGCAGGCACAACCATTTCCAATGATAATGAATGGGAATATCCTGCATGTGTCTATTCATTTCTCAGACTGGCTCTGGTGGCTCATAAAGGCCACAGGAATGTGTTGCCTGGCACAGCTGCAACATATCTATATCTTCATGTATGGGATCCCCAAGGTACAGGGTCAAAAGAGATCTTGGTTGCCACACCCTATCACATATGTAGCCACGGGCACAACAATCAAGGCCTGAATTGGACAGAAATGCCGATGCAGCACAGGGGACTGGGGGGTTGGGAGGAAAAAAAAAAGTGGAGGGAATGAGAGGGGGAAACAAGCACGTCAGCAGAAAGGCCTGTCCGACTAATGCCCTGCACCGGGGCCCAAAATTACCTCCGATTCAATGATCCTATTCACAGCTTGGATGCACCCCCACCTCTTGCTGGACAACACAAAAAACCCCTCTAACCTCTCCATAGTGAAAGAGTGCCTCTCTATTGTCCCCTCATCACGTGATAACTTTAACTCAGACAGACACGAATAGTTGGGAAGAGAAAGGGAGAGGCAGAGACATACATTTAATTTGGAACATGGAATGTGGACTCCTTGACTCCACGGACACAAAAAAAAAAAGTTCCACAATCTCATTTCAGTGCCAGCCTGCCAAACACAGTCACTACGAGTAAGTGGACTGAAGTCCCTCTAATGTGCTGTTAATGTGACAAGGCTAAAATGCCTCATGTGAGATCATCCCGACATCCTATCATTATTCCAGAAAGTGAGCTCACTGACAGTTGAGAAATACTCAGCATACGTGTTTCATCAGTAGCTGCAGATAAATGCATACCCGCGCAAATACCCCGGTGCCGACACCCCCACCCACCCACCAAACACTGCCAAATGGTTCAACACCCCTGACAAAATGCATTATTCACAAATGAATGTGACCAGGTTTAGTACAGTGGCCTGCACTTGGCAGTGAGACAATGCAATATGAAGCAAAGGCACCAAATGAATGTGCTGTGTGAGACATCCATGCCAACACCACTGTTTATAAGATCCTGTTAAGCCCCACTGGAGCTTGCACTCTGGTACCTCAATTCAAACTGCTGTGATATGAAATTCTAATCCAGTCCAAAACTGGGGGAAACACATTAAATTAAAGTCAGCATTCTCTGACAGAGAACAGACTTTGGGCCCAACCACAAAAAATATCCCTCATAGCATATTCTGTAATTGTCCAATTATTGCATAAATTGCTAAAAGCACAATGTGCTAATGGAACACAAAGTAAGATTGCTGCTTGCAATGCATAATTGCTCATGCATATGTTCTATTTTAGCACAGTATTTTTTTAGACTATCATTATGAAAGCATATCTTATAGCTTCAAGGCAGGTAGATAAACAAAGACCACAGACCACTGTGCAACCTAATACATCCTATTCTTCCTAATTTTATCCATGTTGATATAAATACTTAGAAAGCTTTCTAAGAGACATAGTCTTGCATTTTAATAGGAAAGTAGTGTTTTGTTGTTTTCTGATCTAATGTAATTAAAACGAATCAGTCCATTTTACCAAAATATCCGAACCAAAGGGGTCACTTCTGACACTTGAGACTGAACATGCTTTTGTTTTTTTTCAAAGAAGCCTTGATAAATAGACAAGATGAAGGTATATTTCTATTTTCCAGAAATAGGATATTCTTCAGAGAAACTAAACAGTTTGTAGCTCAAGCTTGAATCTGGGAATGATATGTCTTTTTTGCCAGACTAAACCCTTGAAGGCATTTTACTAAGGCACTGCACTTCAAACGCACAGCGTTCCATGCATTTAAAGCAAGGCCTAAAATATGTAAGGGATCTGCATAAAAAATATCTAGTATTTGTACCCCGTTCAGTGTCTCTAGCAATTAAGAAAACTAAAGAGGAATTGCATCAGTGTATAAAACATGTAAAAAGCAGCTGGCTCATTTTCCTAGCTTGATTGCAGTGACCAATCCTCCAGCACTTGGTTTCCTTCTTAGAATTGTTGGCTCAATTAGAATTATGGAGAGGCCCTCAAAGAAAATGTATTGATACCACCTTCCCTTATCACAAACACCCACATGAGTATACACAGAAACATACACACCATAAACATCTGAACAGCTAAATCCATTCACGCTTGCTCAGTCTCAAACACAGATTTTCAAGCTTCTTTGATCCAGCAAAATGGCCCTGAGGAAATGGAAACAATATTAATTTGTTTTGATGTTTTTAGGGGGGTGGGGGGGGTTGGCCTTCTTTGAACACTTGCATTTCTATCACATTTGCAGATTTGGTCATTTGTTCTCCCTGGATACAGTCACTCCATCTGGTCCTGATCAAGCTAAAGGTGTTTTTTTGTTTGTTTGTTTTCTGTGAACTTTTTTCTGGTTGTGTTTGCTACAAACTTTTCATCTCTGAAGTGAACATTTTTATAATGGCTGCCCTGTGCATCAACTAATTGTGAGATAATCTCCTTACAAGACTGAGCTGAAATACTAGCCAAATAGAATCCACCACTGTGATCTTCCCAGGCTGGTATTTGATTTAAAAAACAAACAAACAAACAAACAAACAAAAAAAACTTATTCTAGCTATAAAACAGGATTCCCAGTGAAAAAAGAAAAAATCATGATAGTTTTATTTCTAATAAGAAATATTTGACATTTCAAATAATTAGCCTTCTCTGTTTTAGCAGTGAACAGGAAGAGTAGGGCAAAATTACAATTATTCACAGCCTTTGTTGGATAAATGAAGTGATTCTATGTTTTCCAGCATGCTGACAGTTGGCCATTGTGTGGATTAACGTGCCACTGGTGCTGAGAACTGATAAGGCTAAGCTACATCTCCGTAGTTATCAGCACAGCTACTAGGATTTGGTTCTGAGAGTTATTGAGACGAGCGGATTGTCACACAGGCTTTAGAGGGACATTAAACTGACCACACTGCCATGATGTCAAACGCTAACTTGTCATTATGCTTTTAAGAAAAGTCAGAAAGGTGAGGCTTTGCAGTGAAAGCTGTTATTATATTAACACGTTAAGATGACAAAAATGTTCAAATCTGGCAGCGTTATAGTTCACCAGAAAGCCTGCATTAAAACATGTCTCCCCTGTTCTTCCACATTCATTCTCAAAAAAGTTCAGAGGACAAAAAGATATTCTCTGTAAGATTAGAGATAAGCTGATTACAGTGTAAACTGTATGATGGAGTGTAATGTTGTGTAAATATATAATGCTAACATACCCCCTTGCATTTGAACATCCCTTTTCCATCCAAAAAAACCTCATGCATCAAATTTATGTGTAATGGGATATCTATGCCCTCAGATGTTTCTGATTAATCTTCGTAGTCCAATTCACCTTATAATTGCTTAAATAAACCAATCATAGGTAAGAAGCCAAAGGTGATTGGGCACTGAAACACCTCTTAAAAATCTGAAAACAATAGGCTATCAAAGGTGTTTGCATGCATCAGTTTTTATCATTTCTATATCACAGAGGCCATTCTATAGTGATCATGCACCACCGTAACACACATTTTAGGAAATGCTCCACTGCCCTGTGCATCTATCACTGCAATGCCACGGTGCTGCTACAGAGCTATCTCAGGCATTTTCTGCTGGACAGAAAGTTAACTCATCCTTCATCTTCTGGATGGTTGATATATCACCATAAATATTAAACATTAGACACAGATTGCTTTCATTCATTATTCACTAATCTACCATTTTAAAAACAAATGTTAACGGGAAAGCTTAATTATTATGCACCTTCCCATTTAATCAAAAACCTGAACAAAATTATTGACCAAGTAACATCTACCATGTCCGTTTCATCATGCCAGCACGGCAAAGGTTAAGCCAAATCAAGATACAGTTAACACCCTGCTTAAATTAGATAAAAGAGCAGGTGTTATACAAGTTGATTTGTATTTGTAGTTTAACACTTAAAAAGACAAAAAAGAAAGCGACCGACTGCTAAATCAGCTAATCATAATGAGCCCCCCTGCGCCTGTGGTTTCAAGCTGAGCTGATGTTTTCTGAAGAGGCTGATCACGAGGGCCAGGCACTAAAACTGCCTCAGTGCAACCTGTAATGTGACATTATTAGGGTCTTTTGATCTCCAAAGCATAGACTCCGAGCTATTTAGTTCTTCCCCTTGATCATTTATGTCTAAATACCATCATAAAAATCAAAGAGACAGAAAGAGGCAGTGACCAGAGATGGGATAACCTCTGCTGACATTTTCACTGGGTCTTGCAAAGGCTTTTTAATCACACTAGCAGAGTGGTTTTCTGTTTTTGACTTTTAACTGAGAGAAAATGAGAGAAATATACTGTATATGCCTTTCTTTAGAATTGTGTCATTTCTTTCACAGCTTTTACAATTTTAACAATTTCATGTTGGGAAAAGGCCAGAATTATATCTCGTCTTAAGACAGACATGTTAAAGAGTATTGACTAAAATATTAAATACAGAAACAGTATTAATGAACATGGAACACATTTCAAGACAGTTAATAGGCAGACAGGACCATTACAAGATGAAAACAAACCACACACTTAATTAAAACTTTAACTTGCACTGGGCAAAGGTTGTGCAAATGAATGTTCAAGAAGACAAAGCCATTTCCCCGGAGATTGACCACAGAGGAAGTCAGCTGTACGTTATCAGTTTTGATCAGATTAGAGCAGTTGTTTATCAGAATGTGATTAAACTCTAACAAATTGCCTAACCTCTCATTCAGTATTTGGCTGAGTTCATTTAATGCTGTGAGGAAGTCGATCCAGCCACTATAAATAAAAAACCATGATGTGTGACGGGTGGAGGTGGCCCTGTCTTCATACGTGACACCCTGTGCACATGTCACTATATTCACGCCTTTAAGGTTTCATTACATTGTGCTCAATGAGCCAGATCAATTATCACCTAAAGCAAATACAGAGGCAGTGACATCATGTGATATTCAAAGCAATCTAGCAGGATAATGTGAATAATATTCAAATTTACACGCACCACCACCCACTATCAGTTTAGAGAGTCATATTCCCACATTCACAGGTTAAGGCAGCCTGTATAATTAGGTGTGAAAAACAACTGGTGCATTAGAAAATCAGGAGCAAAAAAAAAACAAAAACAAAAAAACGGTTTTTTCTGCCTATTTAGAAGATAGATTGTAACATTTTATGTCACTCAATGGTCTGGACTGAGAAGCAGGAGGACACTGGGTGGTAGCCACAGCCCCACCCTTCATCCAAAGTGACCACATCCTTAACCTGTAAAATTCCCCCTTACAGTTCTCAGGAACATATGAAATAGCCGTTATGTTCAACACAGTTTTTCGTATAATGATATTAACTAGTGCTGTCAGTCGATTAAAATTTTTAATCACAATTAATCGCATGAGGGTCCTGAGTTAACTCGCGATTAATCGCATATTAATCGCAAAATGTTTTTGTTTTTTTTATCGATTTTATTTTATTATATTTTCTAACAAGATTTTGGTCATGATATAATAATAGTAATGTAAGCTGTTAGGAAGCCAACATAGATTTTAAACAGATAATCCGGATTTGTTTATTTTTTAATGTTGTAGTTGTCTTTGTGCGAGGTAAATTGTGAGAGTTGCGATTACCGATGTACCTTGAATGCATCACGGCGCTGCAAGGCATTCTGTGTGTCACCACAAGTTTAAGTTTAATTTTCTATTCATCGACCCTTGGTCGTTTGAGTCGCCTTCTCCTGCATTATCTGGAGAACTTCGTTGATAAAATACCTCAGCCTTGTCCAGAAAATCATCTTGCAGAACTTTAAAGTTAAACTGTCCGTGTAAAAGATCCATTCTGTGTCCGTTTCTTTACACATCTCTTTCAGAAACTACACCTACAGTGCTGCGTTTAGAAAATTACTGCCGTTAAAAAGAAGTTGTGTTAAAGCGTTAATAACGCATTAACTTTGACAGCCCTAATATTAACATATACTTTTTGTAAAGTTTTTTTTTGTTATGTTTTTTTTTAACATGGAGGTCCAATAAGATTGGATCTCCTTTTTCCAAGTGGTCATTAAAGGAACTGTGTTTTTTTTTGTACTTGCTTTGTACCAGGGCTACTCAATTCGGTCATACGAGGGCTGCGGTTCTGCAGGTTTTCAATGTCTCCCTGTTCCAACACACCTGATTCAAATTGAATGGATCCAACAACCAATGAGGTTCTGCATAATGACTCAATTTGAGTCAGGTGTGTTGGAGCAGGGAAATATTGAAAACCTGTAAGACTGCGGGCCCCCGTTGGACCGAATTGCACAGCTCTGCTTTATACTTTTAAACCCTCAGGCTGCAAATTGGTTTGCTGGTTCTGTCTCCTTATAGTTTTCTCTGAATGCCTTTAGTCTGTGCTTAACTGATAACTCCCTGATGCCATCTACAAGAAAATTCCCTCGATGTTTTAACAAAGGTGGAATCTTATCTACTACCAGTCTAAACTCAAACACTGCAGGAGATAGGCCGTGAATGAATAAGATTAATATGTGTTTATGCATATTAAACTAACCATATTCTTTAACAGTGATGACTCCACGTTAATAGACAGGCCAGAAATTGCTCATGAAAAAGGCATGATGTATCCTCCCTGCCTTTATAGGAAATGAAACCTGTACCTCTTTTGCATACCTCTGTTGTCAATCAAACCCATATGCAAATGAAAAGCTCAGGTAAAGACCGACACACTCCACTGCATCCAATTACAAACCTAACCACACACACAAACATGCCTTTTTTATTCCATTTCCTTCTATTTCCTCTTAATATATGCACACATAAATGTGTACACACATTCTAACATACATATGCAATCTCTTTTTAACCTTACATATGCCCAAAACAGAGCAGAGAAGCAATTTAAGACAAATTCAAGAGATATATTTTACAGTAGGGAGTGTCTGCAGAAAGAAAGATGCAGAAGCATGTAATTCACTCACCTACTGTATAAGATGTGAAATGAAATGAATGGGGATCTAAGACTGATCCTGAGGCCGTTATGTCATGGGTAATACACTCGCAAGTTCATGCTGATTTTTGGAGAACAAAGCTGATGGAATTCCAGCTTCTCTGCCTTTTACTTGGGAGAAATCAGGGAGCAGGGAAGAAACGAGGAATAGGCATGTGAATCACTTTGCCAGGAAACAAAAGCAGGAGACAAAGGAAAATGAGGCTGACAGCCTCTGGAGAAGACTATTATCAGATTGAAAGAGACAGAAGCAGCACAAAAAATGTATATATTTGCTGGGAAGCACTAATATA
>JBBBVU010000008.1:15787772-15803250 GCA_037177055.1 Atherinosoma microstoma
ACACATACATGCACACACAAGGATCACCAAATCCAGACCTCTTGAGCCAGTGTCCTGCAGGTTTTCAATGTGTCCCTGCTGCAACACACCAGACTCAAATAATGGGTCCCTAAGAGGCTTGTGCAGAACTTGACAACAAGCTGTTACAGAACTATCAAGAGGAAACTGAATATCATTTTCCAAGAGGAATCTAAATTAAATGCATTTCAAATTTAAGAGAAAACATACTAGAGTAAAGCCGCTTTCAGACTTGCATTGCAGAATATGTGCGATGAAGTCCATCCGCTCTTTAACCGGAGTTGTCTTTTCAAACGCGGCTACGTTCACACATGGGGAAATGTTCTGGATAAGTCGGTTGTCGAGACAGGGTAGGACGTCTTTGTGTTGCGACTTGTCCGGAACATTTCCTTTGCGTTCAGGCAAAACGTTGTGCCGCAACATTTCCGCTCTTATGACATGGAGGCTAGCCGGTAAATGTCCGCTACAGCTCTGAGGTAAAAGAGTGGAACGTTTGTCTGAATGCAAACGGTATAAAAGACAAAGTCTGCAACATTACCGCTTTTCAGAGCATGTCTGAAAGGGGCTTAAGAGGACAAACTGGACACAAAACAGTCTTCAGCTAGAGAGGCCATAAGGACATTTAAATGTTTTCTTTTCTTCTACAAACTTACAGTAAATGAGTCATTGTGGTAGGCTGACCATTATAGCCAAGTATGATCCTCATTTCACTTACTTCCACAATGCAAAACAAACCAACATATGGATATGAGTTAAGAAAGAAATTTAAAACAAATAAATAAAAATGACAAAAATGAAAACAAAAACAAACAAAAAAACACATCATCAAAACAATGACAGAGGAAATTAAGCTTCTTGAAAGAGAGGGATTAGGGCAGCCGCCAGTTCATAGTATGTACATTTGCCATTGCACATTTAAATCAATACATGTCAAATTCTGCTTGAAAACACAATTATCCCATGCTTAAAGAAAAAGATGAAAAATTCACAGAAGAAAGATTAAAGATAAGTCTGATATTCCACTCAAAAGCTTTCACATCGGTTCATACACAGCTTTTCAGACACACTTGTTATGTGCTGCTCCAGCTGAAGAAAGCAAACAGAGAGAAATGCAAGTTAGTATGAATGTATAAACACTGTCTTGGTGTGTCAAGTGAGCTGACATTTTTTTCTTTTGTACCGTGTTGGTTCCTTGAAACACCAAACCACAGCTGAGACGCATCCAACTCTCTCTGACCTGCTGGACCCTCCCCCACATGGCGTTTGTACTCAAATAGATCAGCTAAGTGAAATCAAAAAGGAGGCGGAGGGAGTTTATTTGTTGGATCGCTGCTAATGTAAGATGCATCACTGCAAAGAAATTAATGCCTGTATGGCTTTATTTACCATATTCAAAATATAATATTATATATAATATATATGCTATTATATTATAATCATATAATAGCACAACCTGATAACATTCAAAGAAAAAATCTTTTTTCTTTTTTTTCTCCTTTATGCTGCTGGAATGTATTCAGAGATGCAGCTATTTATCTAAGATGGATAGAAAGTATGTGTTGGCATTTACGGGGGTTTGTGTAAAACTGTGCTATTATTGAATTTTGCTAAATTTTCTTCACTTTTTCATTGCAGAGGTTAACCCTCTGGTGCTCAATGCAGCATCAATTTGTAAAAGAGACATCTCTCTATTGAGGCTTACCACTTTCATATGCATTTTTTTTCCCAGAGCAGAAGCAATTTAACACGATCCAATCCAACAAACTTTTATACCGCATACAAATTTCGCCTTCCTATAATTCAGACTGAGCATTAAAAACATGGGAAAATTATGCGATATGGATTTTAACAATTCAAATGGGCAAAGAATGAACAGGATTTCTTCATCCGTGTACAAAAAGTGCTTTAGGTGTCAAAAATATAGCCTTGATGTTTCCGTCCCTGTTTGCTAACAGTTGCTCAGTGATGCTGAGACATCAGGTGTGAACAATTAATCTTGGAACGAGCTATCTGTGTTGTTGAGCATTACCATGTGTGGTGCAATGCTGCGCAAGTTGAGTCTATGAGAGGAGAGCCTTCTTACTCCCATGTAATCAGCTGGACTGAGTGGGTTAAGAGTGGAATCTGTGCTTTATTCCAGACACGATTAGGAAAACTGGATGGAGGGAAGGGAATAAACAATCACAGAGAAAGGGGAAGGTGGTGGGGGCGGAGGGGGTAGCATGACTCCAAACACATCTGTCCTCAGTTTGTCTGCAACTATAACACCAAACCACAAGCAGGCCATGTACAAATCTGTCTCTGCTTGGAAAGGCTGCCTGCAGAAATGTTTCCAGACTGTGGCTTTTTAACATGAGGACTCGTGGGAATTCCATCGCCTGTTGGCGATATAGCAGCGTTTGTCAGGGTCACTCAAATGTTGACAGCGGTGGCATAAACAAGCAGGTGGCACAAATATGTGAATCAGAGTAGAAAGCTTCTTGTACTACAATGCAGTTTCTGCATATGCCTTCGATGCAGTACGTGCTGCTGTTTTGTTTCAGTCTCTTAATGTTTTGCCTGAAATGTCATAAAGACCCCTGTTCCATCATGAAGAAAGTACATTTTTGTACAAATATACTATACAGGTTGCAAGTGAAACAGAGGTGGCACTAAACATTGTGGATAAAGGCAGCACAAAACAGGTCCTTTGCTGTTGTGTACTACAACTTCTGTGAGCACCAACATTGCTTCTTCATTCGACTTTTAAATAGTGAAATGTCGAGAAGCTGCTGTGTTATAAACTGTCAAACCGTTCTCAAAACCGCAAAGGTAAACGTATCGGCCCACGGATAAGTTAATATTGTTTTCCCACATGAAAGAAAAGCGATTCTAGCCCCATTAGCGATGTAACCAAGAAACCCCATGGCATGGATTGCGTCTGTAAGACTACCAAAAAAAAAAAAAGTCCCCTTCGACAGGATTAGCCCAGCACACATGGTGGTGCACTCGAGGCATTTTCATAAATGTATGTTATAAATTACTCCCAAGCAATATAAAACAGTGTGGAGACGGTAGAGATGTGTTGTTGATTGCAGGAGTGGATCCCAACACAATCAAAAACGCTTTGTGGAAAGAGATGAGTGTAACTTTATCAAGAGAGTCCCATTTTACATTGTTTTCATGAAATTATGCTTTATCATTTAATATAGAAATAACACAATGGGCTAATCAGACTTGGGAGGGAAATGAACGTTCATTTCCATCTGTAGTCCATTTGTATGTTCCTTTCACAAGTAGTCGCTAACATTAGCATAGCTGGTAGTTTTTCACCACACAAATAGATAAATATGAAGCGTATGCAAGTACAAATTAAATAGATTCTACTTCCTTTTGGTATCAATTTTCTTTGTTTAGACCTTCAAATACAGAGAGGTGTAACTGTCTAAACGGGAGGATGAAGAGACTATGAGAACCTTAGGAAAGAAAACAGCTTCTGCAGAACCTGTGGATATACCATCAGCACCTGCACCTCCACCTGACAACATAGACCCAGAGGCAGAACATAATCCAGCTGCACTAAACCTGTGTGGGTACATTAATCTGGTCAAATCCAGATCTGATTTTTTTTCCTGCCTTTAAATTACCCATGATGTCTTTTGTTTAAGATTTTACATCTCCGAGTATTGTAATGAAGCTTTCATTTTGGAGCTTTTACCTCAGATGGTGCGAGGGGTCCATGTTCAGTCTTTGATCTTATTGGTTTTATTGTGAAAACTACTCTTTTGTTTTTGTTAAATAAAGATTATTTTATAGTCGATCCGATTTAGTATGATAGTTTGATTTGGTGTGGTATTTTACCTTGATTTCCAATGCCTTGCTATTGTATGTTTGCAAATAAAGATGGAGAATGAATGTAGTTTTGGCCTCATGTATTTATTGAAATCAAAATACAAAAAAAATAAATAAAGACAAATGCACACAACAGACAGCCTGTGTTGTAGGGATGTGAATCTGAAAACTCACGAATCGATTCAATTCCGATACCGATTATTGGGGTGACTATTAGATTTTGTATCAAAACTCGATTCAAACCGATCTCAATTCACGATCACTCTTTTAGTTACTAAGGGTGCCAATTCCGGGATCAAACGACATTTATCTATAAACCAGAAAAAGCTCTGAAGAACTGTTTTATTAATTGAAAGAAAACTGATTATGCTCAAGAAAAAATTGAGTTTTCATGGTTAATCAAGTGATAAAAAAATTGTAAACACACAGAGGCATTCTTTTGACAAAAAGTTTACATTTATTTGTGCTTACCTTGCAAACTTTAACATTTCTTTGTCAAACAGTAGCTTTGAAAGTAGTTTAATACTTTTAAAGTCTTTTAAAAAAGCGATTCTTGGACTTTTTGGATTGATTCAGAATCTTAAATAAGAATCTCAATTCTGATGTGAACCAATTTTTTCTGCACCCCTGCTGTATAGCATCAGTAAATAGGGCTAGACAAATAAAGTGGCAGTCTGAATACAAACATTCATGCACTTAAAACCTTCAACAAGTTTAACAATTCTTTTAAAAAAAAGAAAAGTTACAGAAAACTAATAGCCCTGTGATAGACTGACCAACTGTCCAGGTGTACCTGCCTCTTGCCTACTAATACAGTAGCTGGGATGGGCTCCAGCTTCCCTGTAACCCTGAATTGGAAAAGGTATAGAAAATGAATGAATGAATTAAATAATTCGAATGAGCATTCCCCGAAAGCCCTTTGTTAGCCATGCTTTTTTTATGGGGCGATTTTTACAAAACCATAGCTTATTGCTTAGCTTAGCCATAGCATGAGAGAAGTTCAGCAGTAAATTCATGTCTGACATCCACTCATTGTGTTGGTAAGGGCCCAGCTCTTTAACGCCTTGTATTTTCTCCGTATATTGTACCTTACCGTTTTTTTATGAAGTTTTTTTCAGTAAAGACAACTTTTTACTTCACTCGGTCTATCCGGAGTATTGTATGTTTGGGTCTGTGTTGCACAGTTTTCCACAATGCTTAGCGCTGCAATGTCACACCAGTGAGCTCTATTCCGTCTTTCAATTTTTCCTCTTTTTATACTTCTGCTCTGAAGTAGGTTTTCAAACTTTCAAAATGAAAGTGATCAATTTGCCTTCATCTTTCCAAGCTCATACGGAGAACGCGAGAGTCAGATGAAAGGGAGGGAAGTCAGGTGCTATGTTGGTCGGTGCCGTCCTATCATTCTGCCTCAGTTGAACCTTTCAGGCAAACAAAAAAAACCAGGTTCACAGAGTGTTATGCAAACAGAGGCAAGATTCACCAGGAAGACATCCCGCTGCCACTGGAGCTTATTCAAAAGCCTTTCTATCCCCCTTAGAATAGCTTACGCATAGGGAGTGATTAAACAACAAGCCACACTGCAGCACCCTAATCCACCATCCAATTCTTGATGTGTCTCCCTGTTTGTCTTGTTTTCTTCCTCTATGTGTACCCAACAAGAGAACAAGCTAATTCTCAACACTATTCAGGACGGATTCCACGACAAGATGGTGTTTAAAGAGACTTTCTTTCCTAGTTGAAGATTTTCTTTTGTTGCGATTTTCTATCAACAAAAAAAAAAAAAAATAACTACAAACTTGTAAGTGTGGTCTTTCAAAGGACAATAATCTGCTTCTTTATCACTGTTGAATGGCCAAAGTTGGATAAAACTGGCAGAACGTGGCCGGCAGGCACATGACACACGCAGGATACAGTACAGTTTTTTTGTTGGAAATATTTGTGAGAATTAAATTGTTCCAGGTGGGGTCCTATTTTCTTTCAAACTTTGCCGCTTGGCCTGTAGGTACAAGAATAGTCACTCTCAGGACTGAAATTGATTCCGTTTTCTTTCTTTTTTTTATTTTAACCGCATGAACAGACCAACAGGAGTGATGGAGGCTGCATCATCTGGTCTGGCGCTGGTTTTATTACTTAGACTGCTTCTCATTTGAGGCTGTTCACTTCGTTTATCCACATTCCTCTGATTCACTGAAGTGGGAACAGGAATTAAGCTTGTTTTTTTTCCCTACTGGTTTAATCTCATTACTTTCATTGGCTGATAAAACTCTGTCCTAAGACTAAGCTTATTATTTATTGTTCTGAAGAAAGTGTTTCTACGCCAGGTGTGTGACCAAGCTCAGATGGATGTAGGGATTCAAACAAGCAAACCATGGGTTATAATAATAACTTTTTTTTTCTTTTGGTTGTTCATATCTGTGATCAGCAATGGCACAGCTGCTTATAAGGCAATATGATCTTCACCGCTACTCTGTTTCCTCTCGGACAACACAGGATAGATCCGGCAATATAAATGGACACTCGAGATGTACGACCTCATATCTCAAATGATATGAATTCAATAACGTGTCTATAGCACAACATAGTTGTTGATGAGAGCAGTAAAACAAACTTTAATATCCCGGTGTGTTAGAACTGTTAATGAGCAGCACTGAGGCCAGTTATGCTGTAACTCACCGTCGAGGTCATATCACTGACAGTGGACTGCAATTCTCATACTCACGTTAAACATGACTGTCCAAAACAGGCAGACATAGATCCCATAAACAACATTGAGTTGATTCTTTTACAGCTCTTAAAATCTCTGTGACATCAGCAAATAATTTAAAGAGCCCCAATCTCTCGTTCACCGTTTCCTCATTTATTCATCTTAATTATTTATCTACTTATTTGATGAGAGAATAAGCATTTTTGAAAGTTATTCATCTGCCTGTGATTTGTCATCTGATGGAAAGTAATTGGTTGGCAGAAGTAGGGCTTTAGCAAGGCTGATGAGTGCAGCAGAATATGGCAAACATGTCATGCTATGAGATCACAGACTGCCGGCCAGCTGTGTCTGCTGATGCAGACGAAACCTTTCAAGCCTTTTCAACATATGGTTCGAATCAAGTACATCAGAGTCACACTGAGTTTCAAAAACAAGCAGAAGACCCACATATTTGCAAAGGCTGGATTAATTAAAAACACAAAAAATACATCTTTAAATGCATTTTGACATGCAAAAATGCTGACAATGTACAAGATAGAGAGAATAAAAATATCCCGCCCCATAACTGAACTACCCTATGCATCCAAAAAACCCATATTTGGCTCTATAAGTAGCTACACACAACCCTCTTATCGATTGCTAAGGAGATATTACAAAGGCTTAAATAAAATAAAAAAAAGACAACCAATTTCTATAAGCATGGGAGGTTATTGTGCATTTGGATTTACAGAGGTAAAGTACAATAGAGCTGGGTTATTAAAAAATCCATTTGAATTGACTTAAATTCAATTAATCCCATTTTGATTCATAAAACTCGTTATTTTTATTTTTACCTGGTCACAACAGTGACCCTACTGTCGCAGGACTAATATACACAATGGAGAGGTTGACAGTGTTACTTCCGTCCAGAATCAGCTTCTCTCGCCAAGATAATGCCAAATTTAGATTCTTTCATTCACCGCTGGGATTACATTCACCTTGAAACTATTTAGCATCTTATTACCTCACATTAGCAGCTAAGGGCACTACCGTGAGCTCGCCATGTTTAACAAACACAGAATGTTTTAAAAATAACAGGAAGTGACGTCACCGCGCACATATGGACTCTGACGAGATAAATCTGATAATGGACCGGCAGTGTTTCCCCAACCATTATAACGAGACCCACCATTGTCATAGCTGCATGTCATAGCTGCTCTCTATGTCTATGGCGGAATTCTGCTAAAATCACAGCATTTCTGGCTGTGAACCTACTGGAAACACTTACCGGTAAATGAAAAAAAAAAAAAAAATCTTTCAAATATCACATTTCAGAAGTGTATGTAGACGCGTCATATCAGATTATTACAATTATCCTATTACTCCCAGATATCGGATTTTGATGGCCATGCAAATGGGCACAGTGTTTAATGGAAATAGTTATCTGAGAATGTCTTTAATATTCAAAAAAATTTGTGTTGCATAAATATCTGTAAATGAATCGATATCTTATCAAATTTAATCAAAATTGAATCAGGCTGTTGTGAATTGATTCAGGAAATTGGTGGATACCCAGCCCTAGACTATGACCTTAAAAATAACCCAACAGCTGCTGATCATGCTAAGCCAGAATTTAAGTTTACTGAGTGTGAAGGCCATTCTCACTTTGAAATGCATTACTCTGTTCTGAAGCACATATCTACACTCTGCACAAATCCACATACGAGCAGAGAAAAGGTGTAAAAAGACAATACAGAATGGTGAAAGCCATTAAGTCCAGCTGTCTAACTTCCATTACTATGGTGTCAAACAGGGTGCTGTTATATTCATTAACAGTGCACACAAAAGACGGGGGGGGCAGCCAAGTTTCCGTCTTGATTAAAGCAAATAAAACTAAATCTTAAATTGAAGTTTCCTTGTCTTTCCTGTGAATGTAAATAACTAATTAGCCACTGACTGCAAAATACTTTTCCGCTGACACATGAAACTATAGACAATGAAGCAGATGGGGAACTCATTTAACCTATGTCAGCCATGTGTAAGTGCAATGTCAATTGTGACCACACATTACCATCACATAATAAAAACACCCCCTAATAGTATGTGATGTACAGATTTGCTAAATTATTTCACATAAACATTGTAAATGGGGCGTTGTTAATGGTTTCCATTTTATTTCTTGTTGAACTTCCGCCACTCGGTAAGTAAGTGGCTGCTTATTATACTAACTATGCTAGACACTCCCTATTTGATAGCATAGTAAGATGACATTTGCCAAAACTGCAATGATACCCAGTGTTCCCCAGTCACAGTAATGCAGGTAGAACCTAGAAAATGACTTAAGTGAAAACGAACACACTAAATGGACAGTTATTGCACATATTATGTTTTTGCTCTGAAATGTACGATCTGTAAAATGAGAAATGGTTAGGTGATATACTCAGATACAGTCTGGGAAAGGGCGTTGTCCATGAACCTCAGCGTGTTCCTTCATCTTGTGTTACACATCCCCCCATCCTTTGTGCACAGGGACAATAACAGCGTATGGAGGAGGGGGGGGGCATGGCTGATTGGATGGATTTGGTTACCTTCTCAACCACTGCCTTAACAACACATGGAAGAAGATCAGTTACATGACAACAGGTCATTCTCCCTTTACTTCTGCTTAAAAGATTCTGTTTTTTTTATTATAAGAAAATAAACACAAAAACCCCTTGGGGAAAAAGAGTGGCAAAGGTATAATGTCCACTTTCACATTTAAGCAGGTGTCTGACTTCAACTTTATTACTTTTAGAAAGAAAAAAAAAAGTAAAAATAAATTTTAAAAAAACAAACAAATTTGCTCTCAGTGTGGTAAACCAACAGTTTCATCCCTTTTTTGTGCACTCATTTACATGATGTGGGCGTACAGGGGTCAAAGATCACCTACATCACAAATCCCTTTGAGTACAAGCTCACAATGGGCAGGAGCTGAATGCTTGTAGCCTTGCGGCGAAGGGAAGAGTAGCTCCTCCCTTGGTGCTTCATTCCTCCATCCCTATTCCCGCACCTCTACAACATCCTGTTATTCACAGAGTTTACCGTTTGAAAAGAATCTTACAGTCTGCAATGTAACCTGAAGCGGTCTATTGCATATCAGTTTTTCACTGAGAAAGGAGAGATGCGAAAGAGAGGAGAGGGAATAGAAAAAAAGACAGGGAAAAAAAAGCATTTTGAAACAAAGACAAAGAGGGGGGTAAAAGCAGAGCTCTGCTTGTAGCCATTTTATTGTGTCTTGGTCCATGACGGAAGCCGTGGGGTTCTTTTCAGTTGTCACATTAAAATATCCATCCATTAGAAACAGAGCTCAGAGATGTCCCTACAGACTTGTAAAGAGGGGACATTTTCCTTTGTGCTGGCCAATACTCCTTAACCCAGCAAGTGTAAATAAGATTTACTTGGAACGTTCAAAGTATACCATCTAGAAATGTTTAATTGATCAAAATGGCAACACTAATTGGAGAGAATGTTTTTCTGAGGGCACTGAATCTAATTCCCTCCTTTTACAGCTGCTGTGTCAAATGGGGAATTGAGCCTAAAAAAGAGCCGTTAAACTGAAGATGTAATGATTAAGTATGTAGGCTCCCATCAAAATAACAGGATATATCTTTAGGGTACTGCAGCTGGGATGCTAGCAGATATTGTGTTGCATTTTGTGCCTGGAGTTATGTGCAGGAAGGGGATAACATGACAGCTGTTGCGACCCGGGATACTGGGAAGACCTGGAAGCATAAACATTTGCCTTTCTGCATCACTGGAATCCACATTAGGAGGTCATCGGCATTACTGAACCCTGCAGACTTGCCTCAGTGGCAGCTGTGCACGAGGGGTTTACTGCCCAAACACAAACAAGAGATAGGGTGTCTGGAGAAGGATGGGTGTTGCTATCTATATACAGTATGACATTGACACATTGTGCCTGACTGTCTGCCCAGGATAAATTAAATAATCACTACTAGTATACATTAATGCATGTATTAAACAGAGTGAAGATTAGAATGAGAGATGCCAACATACGAAACTGCATTTAAGCATCATGAATCAAATGGGTTATCACCACCAGGATCATTATCCTACAACAGAAGTTGAAATGTTTTATATTGTCCTTGCATATGTCCCACTCAATCAAGCTAAAGTCTTCTGCTCAAGTAGACCAGTGGGAGCTGAGCTTTTAAGATCAATGAAACATATGGAACACACCAAACTGATGGGGAGTGGCGCCCAAGGCCAAGATTTAAAACACGGACAGACAGCTGGTGCCGTGAGGCATGACAGCAGAAAAATTCATATGGAATTCAATTCCCCTTTTTTATGGCAGTGGAATTGTGGGCAAATTGTGGAGCGTCTCTGGTAAGAACATTAAAGGATTCTTTTTCTTTCTTTTTTTTTATGACTCTGCTCGCATAGAAGGGGCCAGTTTAATGAGGGGCAATGTCCAGTCTGTGCTCCTCCTCATTTAAATGCATGCTGCCTGAAAGCACACGTTGGACCCTTAGCCACATTAGGGACATCTGGCCCCTCCATCTACAAACATGGCCCTTAATGGGCAATTACAAAGTCCAGAGCTTGGGAATATGCTTCGATTTATAGTTCCAATGTATCCAAACCCAGAATCCTCTGTCTATCAAACCCACATTAGGTTATATGAGACAGGAGGCCCATCAGACCTAATAAGCCTTATCCTTTCCAGAGAATGGCCATTAAACTCCTTCCTTCCACGCTAGCCTAGCCATCAGCTCCCAGTCTAGTAAATTAAACAAATGAATGGCATCCTCAGTATTACAATCAAAGCATAGAATAACATGAAACTATAAAACTCATTAAAGCTAAACTGCATCTACACTCCATGAAGAGCCCTGGAAAACTCAATTATAAATCCTTTATAAAGCAGACATCCAATGTGTGTATTTTGTTTCACCCTTTCAAGGACAGGCCCATATTCAGACCCCCTATATGACTACATGATCTACGCTTTATACAAGAGAGGGTGGAAGGAAGGCAGTTTGAACAGAGCTATTTCAGTTGCCCCTGACAACCCATGGTTTTTGTACCAAGTTGAGCCCTCTTCATTTAAGTTCAATTCACTCGCACTCCTTCTGTTGTATTTAGGGGTCTCTCCTGCTTTTGTAGTGTCCCCTCCCCCCTTCGGTTACAAACACAACCACGTTATCCATGTCAAATCCATTGGTGACAGCCTGAGGGAGTCAATATGGAGCCAATAGATTCCCTGCTTTCTCTGTGGAAATTTAAGTCAGAAAAAGCTTAAACTATCAAAGAATATTCAAATGGCTACATTTTTCAAGGCAAGAATATGGATTTTTAGTGGGGAAAAAAGTAAACTGTTTTTTGTTCCTAAAAGTCACTGCTGTGCAAATGCATTAATCTATATACTGTTTAAGCATAAACTATTCAAACAGAAAAATCCCTGCCTTTTAATGCTCAAAATTATTCTTAGCATTGTGATACATCAGCTCAGGGGAGATAAAGATACTAAAAACTACACATGCATTATCTAGCCTCATTTTTTCCTGCAGTCTTTTTTTCCCCCAGCAATTAACACCTGCCGACAGCCTCTCACCCGCCTGTCCTGAGCTGCAGGTGTGAGGAGACCAAAGTGTGACCTGATGAAAGACACACTGCCAGTGCACTGCCTAACAGTCATTTCCCCACACTGATAGGCCATTCTTTATTTAGCGTAGCCTAAGGAGGTATGCTTAGCCACTGTGCAGACAAACACACAACGGCACCAGCACTAAAAATAAACCAGACCACCAGAACAGCCCACCGGTCACACATTAACCTTAGCAAACTAGCAGTTCCCCGCCTGATAATAATAGTGTTTGAATTAAACACAGAAAACAGGACAGAGAAAAGACCGAGCTTGGCATCACAGGTGAAAGTATGAATCACCACATGAGCAGCACTTTTTCTTCCTGCTCTTCACCTTTCTCCCAATGCCCAGAACTCTAGAAGTGACAGTGAATACTAACAATACGAGCTAGTGTCTCCTGGGCCTCGGAACTGCAGGCACAGCATAGAATCATAAATGAGCGACTTTGACAGAAAACACATAGGTTTATAGAAAAAAAGGAGGGTGAAGGATGAGCCGCAGAGGAGGCAATGAATTTAGAGGTTGGGGGAATTTTGATATGACAGGGGGTAGTTATTTGCTGGCAGCAGAAAGTCCTTTACCAACAAAGGGCCTTTCATATTTCCTGTGAACAGACACAGAGACTCCCATTAATCCCGAAGGGAGGGCTCATCTCAGGCTTCTCCTCCACACATAAATTACTCTTCTTATGCCCTTCCTACCATTACCACACAGTCTTTACAACATAAAGAGTAAAGAAAAAATAGAAATCAGCCAAACATCTTTAATGTGTTCAGGCACTCTTAAAACAGTTATGTCAGCACTAACTCATAACACATGTGCCAACATTTGCTTTGTGCCAAGCCACAGTCAGAGGCTCCCTCACTCTGTATGTCACTGTTTTGACTGTCTCTCCATGTCTCCTTTCAGTCTGTCCTCCTCATATGGGAGGAGAGAAAAAGCTCTACCCAGCTGTCGCAGTTTTGAGCAGATGAAACTCACTCTTATGGACAGAGGACATGCCAATCCCCACTTATCCTGCACAGAACAGAGGTCAACAGTGGTGCACAGCAGCCCGTGTGCACACGCTTAGACCCCCTTGGTGTTCAGATGGAAAGCTTGATAAGCAGCTAAGGAAGCATCATCTCAACTAAGACACGTTGAGAATGGATTTGCAAGAGGTGAAGTTGAGAGAGAGAGAATAGGAGAGGAAAAGGGTAAAAAGAAAATATGTGGATACATCCTATTTATGCATTTGCGCCGAGTCTGGACCTCCTTATTTCAGACACAAATCAATGGCTATGCAATTGGATTTTCCAATCACACAGACAGACTAATAAATGAAGGCCAGAGATCACAAGACTGACAAGAGGCTAGTCACTGCATTGTGTGTGGTCGTGTTTTATAGAATGCTGTTCCAGTCGTTAAGGCTCCGCACCTACTGCAGCGCATACATATGCAACAAACATTTTAATACCTGCAAATCCCTGTTCAGAAGATGCTTAGGCCATTAGTTTTTCCAGCATTAATAGCAGCCAAGACCACACTGGTCCTGTGAGATTTCTCTGATTATAGTTGTAAGTGGTATCAAAATGCGAATGAATCTTCCTAATAATGCAGAGACTCTTAACCTTGGGCCATAGTTGACTCAGGACATTAAACAATTGTACTTCAGCACTGCCCTCTAAATTTAACATTTCAATACTTATTCTGAAGCATAAAAATGTAAAAGTGCTGCATGCTTGCATACAGCGAGTGCACAGTTTGAAAAAAAATATAAATTTATTGTGCTACAGCCTCTATCATCAAATATCTGCCACTGAGAGGCCACAGATCTCTTCTACACATCAATATGTAATGAAGCGTACATCATGAATCTTTTCTGTAGATTGTTTCTACGTCTCCAAATTACCTCAAGATGCACAACTGCAATATATTCTAATTCAGAAGATATGCGTGACAATCTTGGCAGTCAAAACAAAATAAAGCTAAAACATAGCACAACAGCTTATGAATAAATATTCTCATTCAATCAACCACCCAATCTTTCAACAGATGTGTAATGGAACAATATGTGTCAGTTTTGCCCGCTACAGTCACTCGGCACAAAATAAGCCCAGTCAATGCAGAACAAAGACATGTTTGTGTCTATTGACCTCCGCTCTCTTAGACAACACATTCTCCGTAAGGACAGAGGGGAAACCTTCATACGGGTTGGTTTTCCGCTTTTTATCCTATCAGATCGCATTTAAAGACAGGCAGCTGTGTGTGTGTGTGTGTGTGTGTGTGTGTGTGTGTGTGTGTGTGTGTGTGTGTGTGTGTGAGAGTGTGTGTTTGGGAGCAAGAGGAGCAGCTTTATACGGACATTAAAAGGAGCAAAAAGCCAAATCATTTCAATGCAAGGTGCTGTTGTGCAGTGCTTGTGTCACGAGCCACGCCCCCTCTACCTCTGCTCCCCACCTCAGCTAAAACCGAATGTGGAAAGTGCAAATACACCAAGTAAATCAAAATCACCATTTTGTGGAACTTGCCCAAGTAACTTATAACGTTTATATTGTCCAGGATAAGAGCAGCTGGCTCCTAATCAAATGGTAGCCCTTTAGCTCTCGCAAGTCTTTCTACTTTGGAAATACAAGGCCAATGTTAATCCGAGTTATGTCCTTTGGTATAGCCGGCAAATTCTTCTTCAACGACCGATGTTTCTTTAGAGGTCATATCGGATCCTGGTCGTCTTCAGGTCAATGTTTCGTTCTGCTCTCCGCCATTTCACTTTGAAAATATGCGCTGCCATCGCTCACTGGCTGTCGCCTTTATACGGAGGGAGGGCCGAGGGCTCAGAGAGGAAGGAGGAGGCAGCGATTCACATTAATGTACATGAATACAGTTGAACGTGCTGCCGGACCGGCTGGTAAACATGTCGCTGGAGATCAGCACAGAGAGACGGTAAGTGATGTCATGCTATTCTCCAGATGAAATTACACCTCTAGTTTTTCATATATCCATTTTTTTAATTCCTTCAATGCAGACATGATGAATTTCCGCTTATTGCCCCTTTCAATACTTAAGTAATAATGCCATGATCTTGATCTCAGCAAATCATACATGGCATTATTTGTGACTGTAAACAAGAAGTTCTTTGTTCACTACTCTTAACTCACTGGCTGCCAAAGACGTCTTTTGACGTCTTTTCGAATCCGAACGTTCACTGCCAAAGACGTCAAAAGACGTCTTTTGCGTTTCTTAACGGGGGGCGCTGCGGGACACTTTGGCGGAGTTTGTCTGTAAAAACTAAGCATTAATCATGTAATTTGGTGTAA
>JBBBVU010000008.1:15803350-15826617 GCA_037177055.1 Atherinosoma microstoma
GATGAGCCCAAATGTTCGAAAACACTGGCAGTATGGAGCTCTCTGCTATAAATATGGCTGGCAGCCAATGAGTTAATTGAATATAAGACAAATAGCTGACTTACTCTGCATTCTTTTAAAATATTACAGTAACTTTATTGTCTTCATAGGGAGTTCATTTTAGGACTGTCCCAAACGATCATTTTCAGAATCGATTAAGCTGTCGATTATTTTTTTTCGATTAATCAATGCATGTAACGATTCAATAATTTTTTGATTGATTAATCTAACGACTTTTTGTTGCTTGATTAATATAACAATAAATTTACCCAGAGTAAATACTAAAACGTTCTTAATTCAACATTTAATTAAACAATACCAAAAATCTTGTGCAATCTCAACTGACTTTAGCAGCACTCTTAACCGCTCTTAACATAAAATCCTGTTACAAAATAAATGTGTGCAATGTGCACAGTGCAAACTAAATTATCTTCTCTACAGTAAAAAAAAAAAAAAAGTGTGTGCAATAACTGCAATAATAAATAATAAATGTTCTCACGAACCCCTGGAATCGATTAATGTAAACAAATAAAATGTGTTAAAATAATATTGTAAAAACATATGTTCAGTTCATAGTTATTTTTAATGTGTGTGTAAATATATATAAAATATAATATGAGTGATTTAGCTATTTTCTCCCCTAATTGCCAGTTAGGCTGTCTGTCTTTCAGCCTGTTCCCATGCAGTGATCTCTTAACATGTTTCCAGCTGCATGCAGGTACAGTGCTGCAGTCTATCAGCACTTCCATATATATTTGACAAACAGCGCGTCTGTAGGTAGGGCCGTGCCGTTTTTTTAAATTTTTTTATAGGCTATGGTCGGTTCGGACGGCCCCGCGGTGCTCAAAGAAACGGGACTGCATCCACTAGTTCCTGAAAAAAGGGACTGTTTTCACGATTCCCGGTCTGCATGCAGGGGTTACTGCTTTAAATTCTTTGCTGCTTTAAAAGTGATCATATGAAGAAACAGAGCTGCCTTCGATTTTGTCTGCATGCTTCGCTATGTGATGATGCATGCACGGTGTAACTGTGGTGGACGGTGTTGCCAGATTTGGTGTTTCCCCCCATAATTTTTAAGGCACGTTTACAATGTGTTTTAGCGGGATTTTGCCTGGAGGCTCCATAGCAATCTGGCACTCTCTTGAACAAAGATGAACTGTGAAAGACGCTGTTCACGAGCGCCAGAATGAACGCGTTCACAATAACGTTCATCAGGCGTAAATTATAGTCCGATCAGTTCACGTTCATCCAAAATATGAACTCGTTCATTGAAGTCATTCATGTACAACACTAGTTTCTGGTTCCCCTTCAAAATAAGAGCGTTCAAGTTGTTGTCTTTTTCCCCGACGCGTTGATGCTTGTTATATAAATCGACGCATTTATATAATCGAGTACGTCGACACGTCGACTCATCGACGCGTCGGGGACAGCCCTAGTTCATTCAACTCCAAGCATGAATGAAGATGAATTTCCCATTTTCCAGACTACAAAGGACCATCAGTGTTCACCCTGCCTCTTCTGATTGACAGCTTCATCAACCACCAACAGATATTCGAAAATTACATACTACACTGGAGCACAACATTTCCAGTATAAACAGGTTAATGGAACTAATGACCCAATCCATTACTAAAAGCCATAACCACACTACTATTGAGACAGACCAAAAACAGTGGTAATGGTGTGAAATGTTTTTCACCCTGGCTTTATTGTGCAAACCAAAACCAAAGGTATGATTTTATCCAAGGGCCCAAATGCTTCACCTCTTGATAATTTCGAACCTTAAAGGGAAGTACTGTGTAAAGTGCAACATTTAATTCCAAACCTCAACATGACCACACTCCAGGAGCTCCAGAGGAAAAGCAGCCTCTGGACTGTACTTGTCAGGGTTTTACATTTCATTGCTATCCATTTGACTGTGCAAGTGCCTTATTTCAGAGACCTGACAGAGGCAATTTACATATCAAACAAAAGAAGGAGGAGATAAAATTATGCTTCTCATTTGTAGTTCTCCAATGCATTTCAGTACTATAAAATTCTAATAAATGCACATTTAAAACCACCTGAAAATGTCATATCCCACTCTTTCAGAATTTAGAGGGCATGCTCTTTTGCAGGAGAATTTCGTCATTTTTTGAGTGGCAGCCATATTTAGCTGTAGAGTGACTGTACCCAAAATTCATGCTTTTCCCATAAACTGGCACTCAATTCTCCACAGTCCCATCTTGAGGTATAAGCTTTTTTTCAATATGGGGCTTTTCACTTCCAAAATATGCACTCCCACTTGCAACCAGCCTTGTTACCCACAGGCCAAGATATTTTTTCAATTTTGTGCAAACTGTGCATTTTGATAAGCAGTCCATTTGAGTGTACAAATAAGTTCACCCTGACACCAAAATGAACTGCACTGACAAACAGCACACTCAAATACAGACAATTCTTGTGCATTAGTCTTTTTTGCATCATCCTCTAGCTATCTTGTTGCAAATAAACACTTGAAAGATTCTATATGCTTTTCTAAATTATTACTACACAGAGTGGCTGAAGTACTCTCAGTAATTCTGCTTTCTTGCCATCTCAATGGGAATATTGCAAAACCCACTTGCAATATCTGGGGTAGACTTATCAAAAAAGGAGAAATGTACAATAATCAAAACTCTCCTTACATTGGACCATGCCGTCAAAGTTGTATAATAAACTACCAACACGTTTATGGTACAAGTTCTCTGTTTTCATCTATTGCTTATTTCCACTGGGATGGGATTGTGGTCCTGTGTACAAACAGAGCATCAGGCAGAGATAAGCTTCTCCAGAGTCAATAAAAATGGTTTTAGTTGCACCCCATAAGGGACCGACTATGATTATGAACACAAGAAACGGAGCTGGAAAAATAACATCATAGTATGTTGATCCAATATAAATGCATGCCTCCCACCAGGATTTACAGACTGGGGAGCTCTGAGGGAGGACAATGCTGAAATAACATGTGTTCAGTCTTCTCTATCCATGGCTCTGTTTCTCCACAGTCCACACAACATTCTTCACATGCTTCATTTATTCAAATGGGTTTCCGCCCGTTCGGCTTTCTTCCATTGTCTTACAGCTACCAATGTACAAATAAATCACAAGACTCTAAATGAACTAAATATTTGTGATTGAAATAAAGCGCCTTTGAAAAAAAACTAGGATGAGTCATCCCTTGTTGACAAGATCTTTCACAACTTTTGTAAGGGTTTATGGTTAAAATGCAAACTATGTTGTAGTTTTGACGAGGAGACACCAAGAGATAAGCAACTTCAGACCATCCTAAAGATTCCCTTAGGGTAACAGGGTGAGAGGGTGCTCTGATAAGGACTACCTTTAATGGTCTTTTGTCTGCTCGCATTAGCATCACTGGTTGCCGATGCTGTAGTTAATACCAATCATCTTGCAGTTATATCACAGGTGGTTCCTCCTGTGCTGTGTACTGTCCCAGAGGTAGGCAAGCTTTGTGGTAGGAGATAAATAAGAGTGTACAAATATAGCTACACAATCTACAATCATATTAATTTCCTGTCGGGCAGGCAAACAGGTGATACTTCCTCCAACAATAACAGGAACAATGAAAAAAGTTCCTGATGGCTGAGACACCTGTCTTCACTTCCTCATTGAGTCTCAGTCTGTCTCCCATCATGTGGCCCATTTCCATAAGAAAACAAAGACGTCAGCACTACTGGTTGTTAACTCAGTGTGGATACAACATGTTAATGCTAGCAGGTGTTGTGCAATTAAATTCTACATTTTATCATGCTACAACTACACTACTATAGCATAACTGTACAAACATGATCATTCAGCACGGCCAACTCCGCTAAAATGCTCGTCTTCAGAGTTCAAACTTTTTGTCTAACTATATAACTAAACGCATATTAGTGTGAATGAAACGTCACTTAACTTAAAGATTTGCTGTTGTAATGCACGTTGTACTCCAAGTGTTAATCCTTTCAGACAGTTTGTGCGTTACACTCATCTCTCCCAGAAGCATTCATGGGAGCGTGATGATTAAGTGTAACTCCAGCTGTACAGTATGTACTCTCAGGAAGTTGGTCCAACACTGCTGAAAAGTAATTATTCAAGTGTAAAAGAAAAGTAGAGAGGAAAGCTGCCCCCTGGGTTTGAGTCAAGGTCCGGCTCCTTAATAAGCACAATTCATTTTCCTCCTGGGTCTGGCTGCCTCTATCACTAGTGACAGGCGTGAAAGGTCAATAACCTTGGCTCATAGCCCTCATATGGTTAGCAAAGCCATGAATTAATGGTTGAGGCTGTTATTTCCAACTGTTCAAGTCAGTTGAAGGAAGCTTAATGTCTACAAAGGTCAAAGTGCTTAGATCACTTAATGTAGGAGAGAAGCGCCAATACCAGATTTATATAAGATCCAGCGTATCGTTATTGGGAGTAATCAGAGGAACACTGGCCAGCATCTACAAACATCACTTATACAGGTCTGCACAGGGTTATGAAATAAAATATAGACACTGACAGATGCTTTGAATATTTGAGTCAATCCAACGTTAAAAAATTATCAAGCTTTATTTTGGATAGTACACTGAATGTAGCAACACTGGATTAGAACTCTTCTAACCCACTCAGATTATCTTTAAAAAGCTGTCTAAATCCTTAGGGTTTTCCAGAATAATTTAAACCTATCCACCAAAACCATTTACTTCTGTTACAGCGGCTGTAGCTCAGGTGGAGAGAGCTGTCGTCTACTAAACAGGAGGTTCGAGTAACCTGACTACATGTCGAAGTGTCCTTGGGCAAGACACTGACTAGAAAAGCGCTATACAAGTACAGTCCATTTACCATTTAAAAAAAAAAAAACGTATTAAAAGAAACATTCAAAAAGTTCAGTAATTATTCATTTGTCTTGAAAATGCTGGCTTGAAAAGGTAAAAGCATATGTTGTATTAGAACTAAATGGGTTTATCAGAGAAAAAAAAGGAGTAGGACAAGGCACAAATCAGTAGAAAGAAATGCCTTAAAAGTTAAACCATGAGACGGCATGCTTTTGTGGGTGTGTGGCTTTATTGTCTTCATCATCCTGAACATTTGATGGCTTAGTGTAGCTACTTTAATTTGCTTTAAATGTGCTTTTGAAAATATCGTAAATTAAGTGTACATCGACAATGAACAAAGATTTAATTTTAGTATAACTGTGTTTAAGTCAAATATCCATTAGGCAGCTCAGATTAAAATGTCTTTTCCCTCACCATTATCACCAAGGTTCTCTCTTTTCTAACTCATTTCGATTTGTAATTGAGGGAACAATTAGCAATCATTAGCATGGGTTTATGCAACAAATCTCATTCCATTTCAAATAAAGTAAAATTGGTGTTATTTTGGAATAATGTTTTAGAGTCATGGAAATGACAATGGATTTTTATCCAGTCAATTATGCAGCTGAGGGAAACACAATTTTAGTTTTTTTACAAAGTATCCCTGGTTTGATTCTGCGCTGGCTGGACCTTTTCAGCTCATCGTTCCCCTTCGTCTCCCTCAAATTTCCTAGCAAATTACATACACTACGAAAAAAGAAAAAAAAACATCAAACAAAAAAAACCTGGAGCAAACTGGTAAGAATAAAAAGTCTACAGAAAAACTAATTATGTTTTTACGTTGACTAGATTCTTAAGTATTTGCTAAATTGGAATAACAGCCTTTATTAAAGGTGCACATTTCAGGATGGACTCCTCTCTTCCAAAGTCTCTTCTCCACTTTTATTTGCCATTCAATTACATCTGCAACCCTGTTCGCTGGGCTCAAAGAGCGAGGCACAGAGTAGATTACAAGAGAAATTCTAACAAATATCAGATCTGCCTGTGTATTTGTGCACCTAACTAATGCATATAACAAACATGTTTAAGAAAAAAGAAACTCTTGTGTTTGCAGCAGTTTACATCCTTCAGTTAGAATCTACTCCCTTCTCCCCTCCAGCTCCTGTACTGCTGCAGTAGTATGCTACAGAAAAATAAAGCAGTGACATGATGCACAGCCTTTAATGCCTCAGTAAATATCGACAGAGGAAGAGATAATATAAACTCAGAACGCTGACCACAAAGCAATATGTTGCCCAATGTTATACAGTGTGCACTCAAATGGAGATTACAAATTGCTACAGGTCAGTCATAATATCCGTAGCTATGGCAAATGCCAGGGCCAGCAAGGCCTAGTAACAGTTGATCACATGAGACAAGTAATATGGTCAGCTGCATATGCTTATGTGATGAGCCAACAGTTTGGGGTGATAATAAAAACCAATACCTTCAACTATCATTCCACATCAAAATTACACTGACTTGAGATCAGATTGGCTGACTATGAACAATTAATTATATTGCTATTTGATATAGCAAAAATAGAACTGTCAGACAGATCATAAGTTTTATTCTCCCCCGTTTTCTTTTCATCCTATACAAAAAACATTACCCACACCACTAAAACTGCACATCACATGCATGAGGCACACAGTCGCAGCAAAAACCAAATTCATTTGTAGGCAGAAAAGGAGTAAATGCTGCAATACTGTCCTTGCATAACACATTTAAGGCACATCAATCATTGTATAGTCAATGAAGTTCCTCCATCTTTAAGCTACCATAAGGAAAAGGGAGGGAGGGGGTGGGGGGGACAAGGAATGGAGTGGTGAAGGTGATAAGGGGACTGGATAAAAGGAGAATGCATCAAGAATGTCACGAGTTTCATCCTAGCAAGTCATCAGAGGCTGGGGTCCAGAAAAGCGCTGGAGCATTGAAATTGAAGCCTGCGCCGGAACACAATAGTTGGCGTGGCCTGCAGGAGGTAGACGTTGCTTCCCAGGGAGGATATTGGCCTTTGTGAACATGGTTACAGTATCTGGGTCAATTAACGTGTCCCTACTTCAAAATTTTCTTTTGTTGTCAGAAGCATAATACCATGCAAATTTGTGTAGTCTCTTGAACACAGCATGGGGTTTGGAAATGTGAACTATGTGTGTCACTTGCATAGAGAAAAAGGTTAAACACAAGGCTAGTGCTGTCTCTATTTTCTACAATTGCACCAACTAGCTCATTAATATATTCATTTGAGTATTAGCTTCTTGTCTGACACTGCAGACAAAGACGCTGCTGTTTTCCTGATGTCTGTCGTTCGCAGCTGTGAGACAGGTAATGCTGCTGAATCTACATCTGGTCAGTGAGTGAATGCATGCTTGTCTGGTTAAAAGAAGAAAAAAAATGCAACTAAATATATTGGTACATGAACAAAAGATTTAACAAGAGAGAGAGAAAGCAGTGGGGGAATGGGAGTGGCTCCCCTTCACATGCTTGCCAATTTAACACGTGAGGACAGAGCTCTCTATACACTTGTGTAGCTTAACATAATGAGAAAAACAAGTGCAGCTCAGAGAGAAACTGGGGGTAAAATCGACCAGCATTACAGCACAATACAGAGCTGGAGAACCAACAAACAGAGCTTACTTTGTAGAGACAGAATGTGTGAAAGAGAAGAGGAGTTGTTTGCTTTACCAGCCAAAAAAAAGGCTGTCCCAAAGAAGAAAAATAGCACTGAAATCCACAAATCAGTCCCAGGAAAAAGTAAACAATTCACTCCGTAGTGCTGATGTATTGTTTTCTTGGTGCAAGCTGGCATTTTCTTTTCCACATTGGTTCTAGCATTTCACTTGTGAAAAATAACTCCCCTTGTTTCATGGAGGTATATGCAGCAAGTCAGGTCAATACAGTTATTTATATACGGCCTCATTATATAGTGGGGTCATCTAATGTGCTTTCTGGGTGTTCCTCACCTTAAATAAAATGCATAAGAAGTGGTGTGACAAACGCACCACAGCTACCAAGAAGGACTCCAGATTCTTTTCATGTCATGACCAACTGCAAACAGGGAGGGCCTGATTTAGCAGAATAAATAAATCTTCTGTCCTTTGACAGTCTTGGATGAAAGATCACACATCAATCTTAAAACCCTAGCGATGGAGCATCATAGATGGAAGAGCCCAGGTGGGACTGAGAACCAAATAACCTATAAACCTCTTTAACCTACACATGAGCAGTACAGTAAAAGGTCTGCTTTCTCCAAACTGCATTCAGGCAGCAGGGACCATAATAGACAATTAAATTTTGATTTTGTTTCACCCGACTATTTGAAAGATAAATGACAACCTATGTTTCAACAGTCACAGATTATAGAGCAAGGTCTAATGGGAGATTTTCTGTCATATCTAACACTGACAGAGGCAGCTGGTTGTCCAAGTCCGAGCCATCAAGAGCTCTCTGGGCCGAGCAAGCTAATTATATGCCAAGGACAAACGCCCTGCGCACACACTCAGGCAAGAGAGGGACACCTTAACCACTGCCCAATGTCAACAGCAAATAGTTGGGGGCCACTGGCAGAGGGCAGGGCCTGTAGCTGATAATAGTGATATGAACAGAGGTGATGAAAAGCTGTGAAACAAATATCTGCCCTCTACTAAATACTTTATCAACATTTACACATTCCATAAGTACCTGTCTGCTTAACATGGGGTGATAATTTACAGTTAAAATATGAATTATCCTGTTGTGCCACCAACAGACTCAGAAAGTAACCACAATTTAGCCAGAGATGGGACGGGAGTTTTTGCATTAATGTACTTTTTTTTTCTAAAATAGGGCCTTAGGTCTGAAATAAAGCTGTGAGTTTCTGACAAACAGTTTCCAAAACATCTCACATGACTCTGTTTCCTTGTTGTAATGTGGGCAATATCCAAAATGTTACTTTCCAAATTCATATACTGCCAAGATTCAATCTGTTGTCACAATATGTGATGGTTATCTAGGCCACAGCAAGCCATCTCCCAAAAAAATAAATAAATAAAATGGCAAAGTGACTCAAACTTAAGCAGGTTTGTAACAAAGAATAAAACAAATGCAACCCCACCCTATCAGCGATGCCTTAGCTGGGAATTGGAGCACAGCATTCATTACAACATATTGATCTCAGCAAACAAAGACCCTGAATTCATTGATCCACTTTTTGAAAAAGAGAGGGGGATGGGGGGGATAGACTGCTCTTTCAAACTAACTTGAAGTCAAACTGCTGCCTAAGCTTGAGAAATTAAGTACAGCCCGAGTATGAATCCTAGTTTAAAAAAGAAAAAGATGACCATGATGATCATAAGTCCCATAGTGGCAAAAGGAAATAAGTGAAACATGCAGCTGCAGGACCTTCCAAGTATCTCATGCTATTAACGTTTCCCCTCTTTCACAGCATGAGGGATGTATAGATGTCATCTTTAAAAAGGAAAAAGAAAGACAGTCAGGGAATTAAATGATCCTGTATCGGCACAGTGATCAATATGTACTTCATTCACCTTAAAAACTAATCTTAACTGTCAACCAACTTTTTATGTTTTAGCAAATCATCTCCTTTTGGTCCTAAATTTAAACCAAAAGGCACCACTTGCCTTCTTTCTGTTGGGGGACAAACACTTAAACTTGATAAGCAAAGTGTCTGAAATCCTCAAGTTTTTCAATTTTATTCTCTTTCTCAAAGTGATGAACGATCGACTCTGTAGGTCAGGATAACATGAGGTAGAAGTGCCATGCATTTGCAGCCTCCCTGGTGATGTGTCAAGACCTCTGTGGCTGCTCTTTCATTCATCTATAACACCAGAAAACCCCCACCAGCTTCATTCCCAATCTGAGACCGGGGGAAAGGGCTGAGTACGTTGCTGAGCACTTGCTCCAGTTTACAAGAGAGGGTCGAGCAGGGTCACGTCTCACCAAACGCTGGGGCCCCTTAAAAAACACACGTGAGTGGCCCCAGCTGTATTCAAGAGCATCAAAATCTCAACAGAGCGCAGAAAACCAGAAGAACGTAAAAATGAGTTCATTCAGTGCAAAATTTTGAATTTCATTCATGTTTTTCTTGTCAAAAAGGTTAAATCCAGTTTGTTTAAAAGGTTCCCCTCAAACAAACACAGCAAAGTGCCGTAATTTTCCTAATGATAGATTAACTGCAAATTCCGAGAGAAATTTAGCCTGAGAGAGTTTTCTGGTTGATGTTTGCGCTGCTGACATTGACACTAATTTTTTCCAATCACATTATTAAACTGGTCAACTGTAAATCCCTTCCCCCAGCTCATTTGAGGAGCCAGCTCACTATACTCTCTTGTCACTGTCACATTTAAAGCGCTTGAACTGAGGCCAGAGCTGAATACAAGCATACTTCTTTCATCGCAGGAGCTTGCATAATTGTCAGGAAAATAAGTAAAAGTCAGGGCTGAGGGGTGGAGACAAGAAAAATGAAAGCAGAATAGAAGGTTGGAGGTACAGATGTGTATTAAGCTCAATTAAGCTTTTGGGCTTTTCATTAACCCAGTTTTTAGGGAGGAAAACCTCTGCTGAATAATGCTCTGACTCACTTTGCTTCCCAGCTTTAAAGGCTTCATCAAGAAAAAAAAAAAAAACAGCCCAATGTGTGTCACCTCTCCAAAGCCACCAGGATTCCATTAGACACCCAAGAGCAAACCACCCGCAGCCAGAGTCTACCTGGAATTAAATGAAATCTAGTAAAACAAGTCCCTTTATCAAACAGCTAAGCAAGATAAGAGCAAACACTGTACAAATTTTTAAACAAATTCAGTTTTTTCCTTAAAATGACAACTTTAAGACGCATAACACTGGTTTCCCTTTACTCCATATCAGAACAGAGCAAATATTCCAGCCTTTAAAGTAAGGTCATATGGGCTCCAGAGGGTAGACAGCTTTGCTAAGTCTGATGTGGTTTTGCATTTACAAACAATGAGCTCAACCTCCCTTTAATGGATCACTGGAGAGGAGTTGACATAAAAGCACACTTGTCCTACCTGGCCTTTCCATGTATTTCTCTGCCAAATAACTTTGAAGAGACAGCAATAGCTTGAGTAAAGGCAACTGGACTTATTTTCTTGGTTTTTTGGAAGATATTCCACCTCTCATCTGAAAAGCTTATTCAGTCCTAATACCAACTATAGCTGATTGTAAAGAAGGCTTTCAGATGAGAGGTGAAATGTTAAAAATAAGTCATGTTCTCTTTATTCAAGTTCACAGGGCTACCGGGAACTGGATGACTAAAAATCCTCACCAACAATTTCAACAAATCTGTTAGAAATCTATAGAGCACCACTCAGCCAGCTAACAGTTGAAGTCTTGTTTACATCACCAAGAATGCAGTTAACCGTTAACTACCTGGCCACAATTACCATTATCAAATCCACAGGATGTCTTTGATTTAGCGCATACAATGTCTGCTGTTTGCATGGTAACTGCAACTATTTCCAGGTTTTACAGGCCTCAGGATGTGTATTCTCTCAATCAATAAAGACAACGCTGTAATTAGATGGAACAAAGATGCCTAAGAGCTCACCCCCGCTGCGTCTAAAATATATCTTGGGTCAAATGCAATATAATATAAGCGGAAGACTCATATTACTGACACCTTACACAATCTTCTGATAGCATTACACAGATACTCAAGCAGATCCCATTTCAAATAAGCCAACTAAACCAACAGGCAATGGATGACCACTCATCAATAACACAGTAAGATATGAAATTAGACATTATTTCATTATTTCATTCATTATTTGAAGCTTTCCAAGGCAGAAAAGACACAGCTAACAAAAGAAAAGATAAAGTTAAATGTTAGCCTGCTGAATGCAACTAAAGAAGCAACAGTCTGAAAAACAGTATTCATCAACTGGTCAAAAACAATATCCCGTACCAGCATGGTGAAAGCAAAGTAGGAAACTTTAAGAATACTATTCACACTGTGGGGCCTTTGTCTTTCAAAACATGCCACAGGAGATTCTCATTAAAGAATGCAGTTTCATTAACATCATCCCACGCTGCTGAGCCCCGCTGCATTACAATGACACAAGAGTGCCCCTCTCTGTCAAGGAAATCTCCTCATAGCAACAACTTGCTGGGGGAAGGGAAGGCAGAGAAAAGAGGAGAGGGGGTAGTGTGGGGGGCAAACAAAAGAGAACCTGATTACCCCCGGTCACGGCTCATCCACAAGCCAACACAGGGAAATCCATCACCTGCAGGATCAAACGGAAAGTTGTACACAAGGTAAAGCCCAGTGAAAGCAGTAACCACCCATCTAACCACTCTCTTCCCTCTCTCCTTTCTTCTCTCGTCATCACCACCTCCTCCTCCAACTCTCTGACTCACACCAACGGCAGCGTGCAAGTTTTAGGCACACACTGTGAAATCCAACACAAGTGAGAATGCTTTCTGGTCCAAATGACCTCAAGGCTCTAACCCCGCTAATGGCACTTTGGTGATATATTCCACTTTTTATTACTGTCTGTAGACCTGTGTACCATTTCATGGTAGCTGCATCCTCATTTTGCCAGCCTTAAACTCCAAAGGACGTTCATGCTTGCAGCAATGTAATGTAGTAACATAAACATACTATTTTTCATAGTCACACCAGGTTGTGTGGTTGAAATAGCAATGTGGTAAATAAAAAAATATTCTTTATTCTCTTATTGCAAAATACATTTGGAAAGAAATTTGATGTCATTACAACCATTGAGTGGGCTTAGCAGTTTAACACCGCAATTGGGCACATAACCATATGATTCAAGCTGGAGTCTTAAAGCATAAAAGTGTTTCACATTTCAAAAATGCGTCATGCATATTATTTAAATCTGCACAGAGGCAATATTGAATTGGGACAAGAAAAATACTAAAGAGTGGCATAGGATAAAGGAAATAATTCAATCCACCAGCACAGATTACAAAATGTTTAACATATACACTATGAGTATATTTCAAGACAGTTTAATCCTTTTAAATCACAAAGGTGGGAATAAATATTAATCTAGAAATGCTAATTAAAGTACAAAAACAGAGCAGGCATTATTTATAATGTAGCACATATGGAACTATGTTTCAACCTGCTGTGAAAGAAAAAAACTGAACGTAAGCAAAATGGACAGCAGCCACACAAAGTTGAACCCCATTTGAGCTAGTTTACAAGGCGAACTACATGACTTGCAATACCACACAACTTCACCGAAGCTAATTGTTTAAATATGTTAGACTTGTTCTGATCCTCCCCCTGAAATGAAACACATGGACGCAGGCGCGCACAACTGGTGTGCATGCCGGCACACATAGACATTCAACCCAATGCAGACATAACAAAGATCCAGCATGAACCAGGACTAGGAATATTCCAACACTCACCGGTGAAAAGAGGCTGTCCTTTCTCTGTGTTATCTGGCACCACGACAGTGTACAGATCTTCAGAGAAGCCTGGCCTGCATGGCGGGGCACCCCTGCCCTCTGCTGCAATCTGTGATGGGGAAGACAAGGGGGGTGCAACAATGAGTCATAAATCAACCTTCAAAAATGTAGTCTGTTGCCTCTGAAACCTCTTAGTCACGTTCTGAAGGCCCCACAGTTGTACAAAAGCATCTGTTGTTTTTATAACAGGGGCCGCAATTAGGATAATGAGGCCAAAAGGGTTAAGCATTAGCCAAAAAGCATGGCTAGGCAAGAACAAGCTCCATTTGTCCCAGAGTAGGGGCCCAGGCACAGGGTTGTAGTTAACGCTCTCTGCCAACCCCTCTGATCAACACTCTACTATGGACAAACACTCTTCACTTTGAAGTGAAGGAACAAGGGAATAAAAAGTAAATGCTAACACCACCACTGCACTGGGAATAAACACTTTGTGTGAATGTCTGAAGAAACACAAAAAAAAACATTTTTTTTTCCCCCAAAGCAGATGCCAGATAATGACTGATCAATACACCCTTTTTGCCATTTTTGTTTGGTTTTGAAAAGAAAGACCATGTTTAGGATGTCACCAAAGAATATTTAGAGCACTCTGGTTTTTGTACATAAAAATAAATATAAAAAGCTGGCAAATTTTGCACAAAATACCCCAAAACAATACAAACTAAAAACAGGGCATAACTGAAGAACATGCTGTGATTTCTAAATGTACTCCATCAGACAGCTTCAGCATTGATTCAGCTCTACAGAACATAGGCCTTGCCTTATTTCTTTGCATGCACTGTCAAAAGAATGTAAAATGAGAGAAGTCTAGCAGAAAAAGAGCATTGTGGGTATCCGTGCCACTTGCCATTCTTAATCAGAGGAATTTAAATGGAAAATGCTTGCAGACTGGGGAGGGGGGAAAAGCTGGATTTCTACTAACAACGGCAGCAGGATGTATATTTTTCATTATAAATGTACACAAAAAATGCCAGTTCTTTGCAACTAGACTTAAGCTGGTTTCAATGAAATATGACTGCTGTTCTCCGCCGCTTAGGGTAGCCTACATGTTTGATCAAACAGCCATGCGGTCCAGAAAATAAATTATTTCTAGAAAAAAAACACTCCTTTATGTTATAATGGTTTCCATCCTTTGGCTTGTTTATAATTTTCCGGGCAGTTGGATTATACATAAACTGTATTACAACAACAAATGATAGAAATCTACTTAACATTGTTACTAAAGACTTCCACCGGTGAGGTAATTAACTGGCCGATGGACAGGGACATACTGCAGCAATCTAAATAAATATTAAATATACTAAATATAACCTAGTGATATCTAGGTTAATCTAGGCCCATGTCCCTCAACTTAAAGGCAACAAAATTCAGCGATATGAACTCTATTAAATAAGGCTACATCACAACAAATTTGAATTCCCTTAACTGGAAATAACTAAATGAGAGTAGTGCACCCGGCGTCTCGTGAGCATTCAATCAAAAGAGCCGTTAGCTAGTAATTTTCGCCCAAGCTAGACCCCGGCAGCTACTTTATCGACAATTTTTGGTGGTTGACCTGCTATGTTTTCTAACTGCACACAGTCTAAAGTGTCTAGAAAACGGCTCCCAACTCGCCCGACTCTGTAACTCAACAAACAGCATCGCTACAGGGCAGACCGAGCAGCATTAAGTGTCCGGTGTAACTCCGCTCGAAACCGCTCTGAAATTACATTACCTGCAGTCCTGCCAAGACCAGCAGCAGAAACACACCGCTGCCCTCGTGTAACGAGTACATTGGTTCGCCCGTCACTGCTTAATTCCTCGATTTGAAATCCGTGAAAACAAAGGAAAAAAGAGGAAAAAGAAAATAATAAAAAAAAAAAAAAGGAATATCCCTCTGGCTTAAGAGTGGCCTTGAAAAAGCTCCCTGTACGACAAAGGCAGGAGCAGCAGCAGGAACGGTGGCGGCGGCGGCAGCATGTAGCAGCCTCCTCCTCTATCTGTCTACCCAGTCCGTACCGGGGGAGAGCGCTGCCTGGTACTGAGGCTGCTGCTCCCTCCCATCCAGTCCGACACAAAAACAAAACGAGCCCCGGCCACTAGTCTATAAGCCGCCCATCTCACTGTCTCTCCCTGCTGGTGACACAGCCAATTTCATTGTTGGGACACACAGGGGGTGCCCTCTCAACAGTGTTTTATTTGTTGTCTGCTATCTTGAATTTGGAAAGTAGGCTATTTAAAGATTTGGCTGTGGTCGTTCCTGAAATTTTTTTGTCATAGGTAAGAATGAGCAAAACTGCTGATAGGGCTTTACTTGATTATATTATTTCAAACCAATTATGATAGCTATCTTTCCTGTTAAAATTAGTACATGTCTCCGCAGCTTACTCTCAAAGAAAATTTCTTTGCATTTTTACTGGTCAACGCCAAACCTTGGTTTCCATATTTCAAGATCAGTTTGAGGTCACCATGCAGGCTTATTTGCATATTTTCTGGTTTCACAAATGCACCTAATATTTGAATGAGTCTTCCTCAAATGGCCACATATGTCTCAATATTATCAGAACTTATTTATTTACTATTTGAAATCTAAAAATGACCACATTTTAATTTAGTTATTTCCAATGATGCTATGCTACACCCTGTATTGTTTTTCATTCAAATTCTATCAATCAGATCCCAGCTCCTCTGAGAAAAGTCTGTTTTTGAATGTCACAAGCGTCACATCAGGATTCAGTAAGTTGTCTGTCAGCCAGCATAAAAAGCCGCCCAGACTATATTGATCATTAAGTATGCGATTCTGATCACAACCACCCTCAGATAATAGCTTTTTAGTGTATATTTGATTCCGGTGATTATTAATTATCAATGATTTGGTGCTAAATCTGTTTGTGCTACCTTCCCTTTTTTCTGTCTCAGCACATGCACAGCGTTCCTAATCACAGCCTAATAAGCTCACTGTTTCACAACGACTCAATTGCTTTGGAATTCTGCATTTTGCATTCTATTCATCCCTCTTCACTTAAGCTCAGAATTTGTAAGTAAAGCTTTTTTCATGTTTCCCTAAAAGATTCAATGAATAATTCTCTTATATTATCTTCTCATGTGATACAGCCAGATGAAGGTTAAATCACCTGGGTTGTGCTGCTGAAACCTAATTAACTATCATAAGATGGCTCTATGGAATATATTGCATCTGTGACACAGAGATATTTCAGTTGTGTAGATGAGACAAATACTTATTCCATCTCCAAATAACAAACAAACACTGACTTTTGGTTCACCTCCTCCTGGGCAATCTATTGTTTTCCAAGTTATTGGTGTTCCAAGATGCAGGTCTGTTTGATGAGAGCAATGTTCCTTCCCTCCTCTCTGAAATCAAACCCTCCAGTCCTAAAAGTCTGTTATAATCCTTAACAAACAGTAAGCACGATCACATCCCACTTACAATCAACACACGCACACTCACGCACACACACAAGCAGACAAGGCTGAATCATTTTATAGTGTTTCCCTTTTGTTCAAATTAACTCATGTCACATCATGCTCATGTCATTCATTAGCATGCCTGATCATTCCATGTTTTAAGATAATTAGACTCTTTGATGGAAATGACTGCAATCAAAAGAAGAAAGAAAGTGCAAAAAACTTAAGATAACACACTTAGCCCAATTAAGAACAACTACAGCGGTCACAGCCTCCCACAGCCTGATATTCCCATGATTATTAAAAATATGACAGAATCTTTATTCATTTGTTTATTGCCAAAGGCAGTGGTACTTAGTGTGTACCTCTTTTGTTTGCTAAGGCAAATTTGGGAAAGAGATCAAACTGAATGACCTGTTGATAATTGACACTGCATTTTTTACAAATTGTTAAATTTATGTAATCTAATCTAATTGAGAGTGGGATCAAAATGCTCCATCTCTTTGATTAATGCAGAGGCGGTTATCTTTCATCAGTACTTGTCTAGGCAGGGAGGGGAGGAGGCGTTAGTGGGAATCCAATTTGGACTTGGTGCATTCAATCAAACAATATCATGTTGCATGATTCATAATACCAATCTGAGACCCCCGGAGAACCCTGTGTGCAGCGTGTACCTTAATTTGGCATGGTTTAAAATGTGCAATCAGAGGAGAAATTTACCATCAAGGTCGCATTGCAGTCAAGGGATAAAACATTCTCAGACCTGAGCTGTCTGCACAGACAGATAATGTTGTCTTGCAGGCATGCGGGCGGCTGCTGTGTGATGCATGTTGACTGCAAGGCTGACAGTGCAGTTGACTCTCATAAGCTCAGGTGTCCAAGAGCTGGTGGCCTGTGAGGAGCCCTCTATTCCACACCTTTTTACCTTGCACAATTGGATGTAGTGTGGAGCATTGCAGCACGGTGGCCTTGATGGCACTTGAAGAAAAATGGACGAGGTCAGCAGCACTTTCACATCTGCTGACTTTGTGTTGATACAGGAATATGACACACTCTCACAAACTGTACTGTAGTGCACAGTCATTTCTTTTCAAAGCCATACAATGGTCAGTGAAATTCCTGCGTGCAGCGTCTTTCTGTTGACTTTATTGAGATCTCACTGCAGCATTTTCAAATGACACTGAGCATCAGCATTCAGTCTGTAAGTGAGAATGCATCAGCTATTCATATAAATACATATATTTTGAATCTTTTTGACTGCTGGCTAATTACCCTGCCACGGGCATTCCCATGCAAGTCAAAGGTCGCTTTGGAACAAATTAGTGAGTAGAAAGGAGCGACCTGCTCTTCAAAGCCATTATCAATTTCAATCAAGCATCATTGTTATGCATTCAATGAAGGATCTCTGAGGACCACTGTGTTGCTCTGATTATTCTCCTCTCAAACCAAATCAGTTCATTCAGTCTTTTATTTCATTTGAACAATGGGGCCAAATAGAGTTGTGATGTGTACAAGGGGACAGATACAAATATGTGTAATTAATTTTCTATCTTTGTCTCTTCACTGTATTTTCTGTACCAACTGAGTTGCTGCTGCCTTTAAAAGAATAAAACAACAAGGTCACTGCATGTCATCCACCACATACCAGATGAAATGCATGCCATGATTGCTGGAATTTTCTGATTATATTGCATTGGATGCAAAGTGGCAAACAGTGTCAGAGACGTGCACAGACATTTCTGCCGAGCATTTTCTCGTAATTTCTTGTGAAAAGACGTGTCAGTAACACGGCTTGGTGCCACCCCCTTGTCGACAAACGAAGACAAAATTCTGCTTTGCAAGCAGCTCTGGCAATATCTACTGAGTCACGGGGCTTCAACATTTTGTGTGTGTGTGTGTGTGTCTGCCCCAATTTGTGGATTGTAGATTTTGCTGGGGGCCACATCTGCCTGCTGTGTGCTGGTGTGGCTCACAGATCTAATAGTGATTGATTGCCTGATTAAAGGAAATTGTGTTGAACTCCTGAGCAACCCAAGGAGAGAAGAAAACATATTTAATTAGCGTTACAATAAAAGTGTGGCGATTGATTTGTAATGGCACATGTGCAAAAAGACGGCTGTCTACATTATTCATTGCTCACTTGTTAGCCCCTTTTTTTAAAAAAAGAAAAGAAAGCTGCCTCTGATTTTGGTGATTTTGCATGTTTATAATTTATAATGGGATTGTCTATCATTTCAATTACTAAATGGCAGATAGAAAACCCCCCACAAAAATCTAAAAATGAAAATGTGATATATTCCATATTAAGCACAGACAGATTGAAATGTGCTGAATGTCATGAGCTGTTGGGATTTCTCAGATGGGACCATAGTGATGGACTGACTAATGGACAGGCTGAAAGCACAGTCTATGGAGCCAAGCTACTTGGCATGTGCTACCAGGGTACTTTCTCTGATAGGGAATATCAGACATGAGGAGTTATCAAGGGAAATATGCTAGGGCCTACAATCTTCATAGCTTTGATAAATAGTGCTCTCTAAGATGGTAACAACTATTTGAATTCTGAGGATGAAATGATTCAGGCCCAGAATTCACCATTCCATTTATGTACTCTTCACTAGAAACTGAATGGTCTTCATATCCAGTAGAAGAGCACAAAATGAAACAAAACCCAAATAAATGTAAAGTTTGATATCTATAAAGCATGAGACATGCATGCACAAGATCTGTCAACACTCCATTGTAGTTAAAAGCACATGTTGACATCAACCAGGATGCTAATGTTCGCCCAGCATTGTCTGGACATTTACTATTCAGAATCCAGAGCATTTCACTGTCCACACAGACTTCTGGAGAATGCAGTCCCCGTCTGGCACAGTTCCTTGTGAGCAGACCAGGCTAGGAAGTTGGAAGCACATACATACTTGTAAAATCATACTTGGCCAAGGATGCTCAGGGTGCCCAGAGGCTCTCTGCACTCTCAGATTGTGCACTGTAGCAGAGAGACGCGCTCAGCTGTGTTATAACTTTGCCAGAAAACTGCAAAAGTCCAAATTCAGTGACTAGTTAACCCCCTTTCCTGTGGGAATTCACAGGTTGTCAGACAAGAAACTCAAACAAGCTACCCATGCCAAGATGCTGAGCTGAGCAATTCAAGAGATTGCCAATCCCTAACATGTGACAATAGATCTGTGAAGTGAGATGTTTGATTTTTACACATTTTATGTTTTGTCCATCAAAATATCTTTGTTTTTTTCAAATGCTGAGTGCTGGTATGTGGATGTTGTTGAAATAATTCATGTTTTGTGGCAACAATTATCATCAACCTGCAATAATGCTGAAAGACTAATACATGAATAAGTAAATAAACTTCAGTAATGAAGATTGTGAGGACTTAAATGACATAACCCAATATTTCATGACTCAGTTCAACACTTAAAAAGAGAAAATAATACAAAAGGTTGACGCTCGCATTGCAAAACCAGGAAACTTGTTTTACTAGATAGTGTTATAATCCATACATGACAGATCATTCCCTCAGCTGTTTGCACATAAACACTCACATACAGAGTCAGCCTGCAGGTAAAAAACATATTCTTTAGTTATTCAGAATTGCTTTTTATCATCTGTGACAAGTTTCTAGTCAGTGCACAACCACATTCTACATAACATTAAGCAAGTACAGACATAATGCGTAAAACATCACCTTAATGACGAGCGCGTGCTGGGAGATCATTATTTTCAAAGTGATACATCACAGTGCATTTCTTCAGTTTTAGTTGTTTTCCTGCTGTGAGACTATTTGACAGCACAGATCACACCACAGTTTTCAGTGTGGTATATTCCTTGAATAATATTCATAAGCCTATAGCATGCATACCACTGAGGCTCTTTTAAGGTTTGAAGACCCTCAGTCTTTGGCATCCCCAGTGTTTTCACTTATCATTATTGATCAGTAAAAAAAGACTGTTGTGATTGCCCAGCTTGTTTGATTTACTGTGGGAGTGGACAGACCAACAGTTTGTCTGAATGCAGGGGCTTGTATGGATCTTTATAAAGGCTGTTCCTGCTGCTGATCCACCCTTATGTCTTCTTCTGAGTCACACTGGGCTTTCTTATCTAACGCTTAATTTGGGAGGCAGTCAGTGAATGCAACCCTGTTTTTTAGGGGAATAATCACAAGGGAAGAAACATTCGAGGTAACTTCAATAAATTCTTCTTTTTTTTTCCAGTTGAGAGATTTTAGTTTTCACATATATTTCATTGTTTCAATGAAAATAAAGAGGCCTGATTACTAAAATGTGTAAATATGCTGTGGTCATAAGGCTAAAGGAGGGGGCAAAATGCTGCCTTGATCTCTGAGTTTGTTAGATTGTTTAAAAATGACTAAAATCATGATGAAAAGCGGGATAATATGAAAGCAAGTGAATGTACCATCATTAGAATTAAATTATGCAATTATATTAAGATCTTTATAATCAGAGGTGCTCCTCATGCTAAGAATATGTGGTAAGTATGATCATAAAATTGTAGATAAAAACCCCTCTAAACTGACATCAACTAAAATAAGAACATTACAAATTCTACTGCTGACAATACCATTAATTTGACACATTTTACTGTGTTTTAATGAGATTAAAATATGATCCTAATTCACAGTAATTGCCATAGTACCTATTCCAACACAGTTGCCAATGGATATTAGTATCTATTCTTTTTATTTCCCCCTGCCAGTGTGAACAGGATTATTATCTGGTGCATTATGCTATCTCCACAGCTCATTAGCAGTCAGCAGGTTATCAAAAATATGTTGTTTTTCTTTCATTAACTCAGAAAATAAAGCAGTATTTTTTTATCAGAATCAAATTAATGCTGAAAAGTCAAACACTAGAATACCAACAATATGCAATCATCTGCACCCGGTCCTAGACTGTCTGCAGAGGAGACATTTTCTTTTATTAAACTAAGGTCATACCACTTGTAAAATTAATAACGAAAATCAAAAGAGAGAGATTATTTGAAAGCTGCACAAATTCCATTTTGCTTCCTTGTATCATAGGCATTTGTTCAAAGCAATAAGAAGACAGGAGGGATACAAGAAGGGCATTTGCGGCCAAAGCAGCAGATGTTAGTGGCAGGTTGCTCAGAGCAAAGGCTGCCTCATTTGGCTCACTCAGGAGGTGATCATGAGACATATTGCCTTTATTCTTGCCCTCCACGCAGACACATGACTGCTCTTTTCACGGGCATGGGAATCTGACAAGGGTCAGTAGGATGCAGCAATGAGTTTGATGTTGCAGTATTCCCAGCGTTTTAAAAAGTGTCATATTTATAGCCTTTCTTAGTTAAAGAAGAGCTTTATTAATAAAAAAAAGGATTCATAAGTGTGACTCAGAGTCAAGACTTCTGTAACACAACCCCACAAATGAGGTTTTACCATTTTAAACATAAAGCACATGTCAGGAAAGCAAAATTGTCTGATGTACTCTTATGTATCATACCCCCCCAAAAAGCATTAAGCATTTCTTTTTATCTTGTGTCTGTGCTTTTTTTTCTGCTCAATTCCTCTCCCACCTTTCGTGGTATGTAATTGGGTTTCATTGATTTACTTCTAGATGATGCTGGCTTGGCCAAGTCTCTGCTGACCCTGCAGAAAAAATATCAGCCAGGCTGTCTAACAGGCACTGTTCCGGCTGCACACACACTCACACACACGCAGAACTCCCAATACAAGCAGTGAATGATTGTGTCAGTGAGCTGGAAGTGAGTCAACCTGCTGCTGCTGTGGCCCTCACAGCAGAACCATAGATTAGCGTAGCACTGAAACAACATAAGGCTGCAAAGAGGGGGTGGGTTGGGTGTTTGCAACCACTGCACAGGGACTCTGCTGTGTTTGTGTGTTTGTGAGGAGGGAGATGAAGAAGAAAACTGATGGGCTCCACTTACAATCATCAACAGGACCAGTAACACAGGCGCTCATCTGTGCCTGAGCAGCCATGTGTCACCTTGAGCTCTCTGGAGGAAGGTGTCCGGACGTAAACCTGCTGGGCCAGACGGGGTGTGAAGATGGAAACAGGATGAAGGCAGAGAGGAAGTGGAGCTAGCTTTCCACATGTGACATCTGTGACTGAGCAGTTGAAAGGACAAAGCAATTACTTGAAAATTCTAACGGAGAGCAAAACTTAAAAAAAAAAAGAACTCAACTCACCTTCTCGATTCTGCATGCAAGGATTGAGAGGATAAGAGGAAATGGATATAATACAGACAGAGTTTTGATACTACCTGTGTCCTCATTTCCTCCTCTCGACTCCTGTCCCCCTTCTGCCATGCATTATAAACGGCTGATTATGACAATGACAGCTCCTCAGGTGTGCAGTATGCTAGATTTGTTATTCAGCTCACAGGCATTCCTGGCCCTCCTTCTTACCACCTGCACAGGCACACAAGCACACACACACACACACACACACACACACACACACACACACACACACACACACACACACACACACACAC
>JBBBVU010000008.1:15836391-15859993 GCA_037177055.1 Atherinosoma microstoma
TTTGAATTTTTAAAATTTTTAATTTTTAATTTATTTTTTAATTTTTTTAAAATCTGTTTTTAGCTCATTAGCCTATGAAGTCCTTTATATGTATTTGCATGAAGGCTTGTTTTATTCTATATGCATTTTTTTTCTTTTAATTTTTTCTTTTATGTAAGGCACTTTGTTTTGTCTCTGGCATGAAAAGCGCTTTATAAATAAAGTTTGATTTGATTTGATTTGAACTGATGATTCAGAATTGACTGTAATTGGCTATAGGAGTGAGAGTGTTTGGTTGTTTCTCTGTGTTGGCCCAGTGATGGATCGGTAACTGGTCCAGGGAGTTTCCACTTAAACCAGCATCCAATGGCAGATACAGATCCCCCTGTGACTCTGAATAGGATCAAGTGGATATAGAAAATGAATATTTTGAATGAATATGTTTTATGATTTATCATATAACACCAGTCCTCAGATCTTTACACTGGCTTCCTGTTTGTCAAAGAATCAACTTCAAAATGCTGCTGTTAGTTTACAAAGCACTGAATGGTTTAGGGCCAAAATATATCCAGGAACTTCTGGTTCGTTATGAACCAATCAGATCCCTCAGGTCATCAGGGTCAAGCCTATTTTCAGTTCCCAGAGTCAGAACTAAACACAGAGAGGCAGCGTTTAGTTTTTATGCTCCTCACATGTGGAACAAACTCCCAGAAACCTGCAGGTCTGCTGAGACTCTCAGCAGTTTTAAATCAGGGATAAAAACTTTTCTATTTGCAGCCTTTTATGATAAGAAGTGATATTTTCTCTGAGGGTTTCTTTATTTATTTCTTTTTGTTGTTTATTTTGTGATTATACTTCTGTTTTTAATTTTTCAAAATGCTTTCTGCACCCCGCTGTAATGTTTCTAATGTTTGAATGTAAAACACCTTGAATTGTCCTGTACATGAAATGTACTATATAAATAAACGTGCCTTGCTTTGCCTTGCCTATGATAGTTACAATCTTATTTTTTGTTGTTTGAGCAACTCAGAACTTTTACCTCAGCATTGGTTTATTTCTGGGTAGCTCCTTTCTCAAATTAAATAACATGTCCAAAGTTTACAATTTTAATCTGCAGTGGGGGTGTTTTCAAACTTTCAGACACTATTTTCCAATTCAGGACCATTTATATCCACCAAACTTTCCTGTTTGATTTGGTTTGTTATTCTGAAGGTTTTACAGAGCTTTTCTTTTTTGACAAACCATTCTGACTTATTCCTCAAAACATGGTGAAAATTGATTTTATGGCAGTATGTACTGATTTATGGAACGATAAAGACAAGTGCCAAAAATCACTGAACTGTGACTTTATGTCAACAAGATATATCAAGCTTTTCCAACCTTCAATGTTCAGATTTATGCTCTGGAATTTGATGTAATTGAGCAGATTTTCCTTTGCTAATTGATTTTGAGTAACCAAATCTCAAACTGATCATTTTTCATGATGCAAGACACACTGTCTGGAAGCAATACAGCAAACATCATAACAATGACTGTTAGTAAAACATTGTGTTTCACCAAACTAATTTAAAATGAACTTAATTTGATTTTTGGTTTTTGTCATGCAGATAACATAATTTGATAGAATATTTCAGCATTATCTTGGTTTTAACAATATAGGGCAATATACAATATGGTGGTATGCAATATTTCGTGAAATGAGTGGTCTCCACAATTGCAGAGCTACGGTTGCCAATCATGACTTTGACACCTCTAAATTAAAGTCTCTTTTTCAGTGCTAAGAAGCAGGTGTGATAGGAGATATTTTTGATTCTATTTAATGTGCACTTCAGGCCAGCACTAAGAGAGAGGATGTCAGTGTGAATCTTTTGTAGTGGGAAGGTTTTTTCCATAGAACTTAGACAGGTCATCATTAACCAAATGTCAAACTAATAGTATAGCATGGTGGAGTTGTCTTCGCCAGCTGCATGAAACAGACTGAAACAAGTTGCTTTGTTGCTGTGCTTGCGGCTCGATGGATCATCGCCTTCACTTTTGTAATAGAGCACAGTGGGGTGGTTCTGATAGCTGTCATTCAAATAGTAAACACTTGTTATCATAGCTTGTAGGGCACCTAAATATCACTGTGTCGTGTTGCTGCCTCACACCATCAGTGACATAAATTTGAGGTGTAAATCACTTGTCTTGATTGAAGGCTGTTGTTAAACTTGTTGACTCAGAGACTCAAGTTGAGTGCACACTTGAAAACATACATTGTTACTTGCATCGGAATTTGAATTTCTATTATAATATCTGCATGAAACATGAATACATGAAAAACATGAATTGTAAGATAGAGACGGAAACTATTTTTGTTTCATTGAGGGTTTTTTGAGGGGCATTTCTCTTGATTCTTTAGCAGACACACAGATGAAGTGAGTACACCGAGTTCACCAGGTTTAATCAAGCTTTCTATCGACAGGGGGACAAGCTATAATCAAGTACAAGGTCATGAAATTCAGAAATAGGGGGACTACAGAACCCAAATTATATGTTACTCTGGCTGAGACCCTTCTTAACTGTGTTCAGTCTTCACTGACCTCAACCTCAGCTGATGTGCCAGGACTGTTTCCGGATGCTGCAGGCTACTGAACCAAACATTCAATGACAAATGCACTGCTAATACTGGTACAAAATGTACTACTTATGAAGGGTGGTGAGTAGAAAAATGTTTTAGCAACAGAAGATATGAATATGTCACACATGAAGAATTAGTCATTCCACTTCAGAAACCTCACACCTCCAAAAATGCTCTGATTCACTGCCATGAGTAAAAAACTGTTGACCATGGGAACAACTCTGTTTTATAGTCATTTTGATGTGCAACAGGGCAACTTCAACCTGACCTCTTTAGTTGATTTGACCAGATTCTGTCTCACTTGGACATAATAATGACATAATTCTTTGTGTTTGATTAGTTGTAACTATTAAGTAATTAAGTAATCCACACAAGAATCATATAAACCTACATGTCAAACTCAAGCCCTCTGGGATAACTATATCAGGCCTGCAAGGCAGTAATTTACCTCTCTAAGAACTTGCCTGCCAGCATATTGAACATATGCTTGAAATACTACAAATCCAAGACTGCACTCGGATTTGTAGTATTTGCTGTGAAAACAAGGATTCTGTGTGACAGAACGAGTCACATCAATACGCTCAACCTGCAGCGTCATACGTGGGGCTTCATGTGATCACAGACTGCAGGGAGGGCTTTTAAAACCAAGCTGGGCTTGTGGGAAACACAATACAAGGAAACCTGGGTTACTTTCCAATCCATGACAGACCAGATCTCTGTGTTTTTAAATTCACATTTAGTCAAAAAGTGCCAAGTTCACATGACAATTTGTTAACTTTGGAGTCCATAAAACTAATTTTAAACTTCTCAGTAACCTGTCTGCAGCTGATGAGAAAAAGAACACCTATGGTCCTCCAAATGGAGCACAGTGAACTCAAACATGTACAACACACTTTTCCACGTTTCATCCCTAACACAATGCCATAGCTCCATATAAGCTGCTCAAATACTGGATATGTTTGGCAGCACATGGGCCAATCTGAGTGAGCAACTTTTCTCGTTTTTCAGAATTTCTACAGCTCTAAGCCTGACTTAGAGCTGAAGAAAAGATGCCTGGTTTCTTTTGGTCTAATACACATCAGAACAACAGAGAGTGTGCATGAATTTCTGATTCCTTTTTGCTGTTTTTTTTTTTTAAATGTAATTGAAAAGTAAGATGCTGGTATTTATGTGTGGAGTTTCATTAAGGTGACTTTTTGGCATTTTGATGGCTTGTAATGAAATGTTTTCTGTCAAATGATTCAGAGAAAACTGCTGATAGCAATATGTGAACACATAAGACAGATAAAGGAGCCAATATGGCTGACAAACAAAAACAGAACAGATGAATATACACAGAACATTACAATTGTAAGCTTCACTTTCACAGCTGGCAAGGGTAGGAAAATACATTGCATCAGTTCTCACACCAAAGATTACACTATAACACTCAAAAGAGCCAGAAGAAGCTAATTAACAAATCAGTAGAGTTTTGAGTTTGATCCCTGTTTTTAGTTCTTATTCTGCAATGAATATTGCAACCTTTTATTTCTCAGAGTAGGGATTAGATTTAAGATTTAAGAAGTTTATAAAAACACATCTGATAAGGGTTATTCAGAGTACATAGATGTAACAGACATAAAATGAACAGACTGGCTCTCCTTGGATAATATATACAACGCCACTGAGAAGTATACCGTTTGTGGTCTATTCAAATGAACTGCAAAGCTTTTGTTATGCCTAAATTTAGTAGAGCAAGATTATAATCAAAGCCATTCTAGTACTGGAATCACAAACAAGAGGCTGATTGTAAAAAGGACTTTTTGATAGGAAAAACAAAGCTTCGTTTGGTGTCAAACTGTCACTGAACGTCTCTGATTAATGTGTAACAAAAGATTCACAAATTAAAATGCAGATGCTGGTGTTGTCACATCAGTGAAAGTTTGGTTGTGGTGAGAGCTACCATGAGAGGAATATTGCTGCTCACCTGACATGGGAAATCAACTTACTTAAAATTTTATTCAACCTTTTTTAAAGGTGCAATCAAGCTGTGTATTTGTGGAAAATACAAGTTTCTCTAAAACAATAAACACTGAAACAGTAACCTAATTAAAAAGTATGGAGAACATTTTGTAGGTATTTAACATTTAGCAGCCATAAAAATAAGGAAAGCTCTTGACATATTTACTTTTGTATTAAAAAAAAGAATACTGCCAGGATGACAGGCATGTTGTCTTTTTCTCATTCGGGATTAAAATAGGAAACAAGATCAGCAATTAGATGCTATTTTCTTGTGCTAATGGATTTAGATGAATGCACCCTGAACTATAATGTAATTAGCTCACAAGGGTTTTTATAAATTCAATGCTACAGTCCAGACATTCCTATATGAGAAAGCTAAGCCTGCATCATTTACCACTTATTGTACCTGCGTGTTAAGACTAGTGAAATCAGATATTTTAATGGTACTGCTGTACAGGAGGCCAAAGAGGTCCTTTAGACTTCTGCTACAGAATTGAGGTGGTAATTACAGAGACAAACCACTTGAGCATTTCCCAACTGTGGGAAAATTGATAAACTAATTTCTAAACTTGTTAAAGGGGTTTCTCGTACATGTTTTATGTAGATATCCTGGGTTTGATTTTGCAAAATATTTTTAAATTAAATGATATTTAAACATTTTCAATCTTAGTCACACATATTTGCAAGCGTTGTTACTCACTGCTATGATATTGTATAAAGAATTTTGAAGTCTGTAATTCCAGTTTTTAATTATTATATTTGAATTCACATAGCCTACTGTTATGCTGATTGGAGCTTTATCCACATGGACATGTTTTTCATGTTCAAGTTCAAAATACATCTGCGAGCATCACCAGATCCATCACATTAGAGCAAGAGCTCAGAGAATGAATCGAAGCATTACATCATTCTCATTGGCATGCAAAAGCACGGCCAGCAAAAGGTTTGGAACAGACTGTTTGATTAAACCGTTCATGGTAGATTGGCTGTGAAAACACTAAAATCAACGGTTAATCAGAAAGCAGGTCAGTCTGAAAAACAGTCCTGCAAGATACTCAAGACTCCTGGAATCCCTCAACCCCCTCCCCACTTAGAATAGCATTAGTCTAAATTGTACTACTCCATCATTACCTTTGCTCCCAACTGGCACCACGACAGTTTGTAGGTCTGCAGAGACTCTGTATTCTGCCAATTTTCCTTGCTTATTTTATTCTTATCACCCCCTCCAAGGACCGAATGTTTTCAGCCCCACTTCTTTATCTGTTTGTTACATATCTCAAGCTTGTATTAACAGATTTCAATTTCATGTTTGGAATTTTCAATTATTTAAGCAGAGTGATTGTGCAGCCTTGACCATGCATGTAGTCCTTGCATGCTTTTTGGTATTCATTGTTTGTTTCTTGTGAATGTTCAGGTAATTTCTAGACATTTTTTCTTTTCACTCATAGGAATCTGTAATATTTGTTGCAAATGCCACAGCGTGTGAAAACATAAATCTCTGCCGGAAAAGTTAATCCAAGAGAAGTCGTTCTTTGTTTTTGTTTATTTTTAGAATTGGTTTATCATATGTCATTTTTAGACTCTTTTGGTCACTGTTAGAAAAAGCACACAAGCTAAAAAATAGGTTGGTATAATGATTTAATTAGAAGATTTTTGTAAGCCTGTGTGGTTCTTATCATAGGTAAAAGAAATAGAAAGGGAAAAGGTTTCTTTTGTCTTGCAAATTAACTGAAAGTTGAAAGATATTAACATCATCATAACAGCAAGACACACCAACACTGAAGGCTTAACTGAAATTTGAAAACAGGAAATATTGTTTATCACTTGTATTTACTGAGAAAAGTTTAAAAAAGTAAAAAATTGGTACTAGACTGATTTAGCCACAAAAAAACTTTGCTTTGATTGAATGTTATTTTTATTGGCTGTATCTGACTAAACACTGACTGAAACCATCAACAAATCTATCAGGTGTAAAGTCATTCATAGGTTTTTTAATTAATTCATGCAACATGCAATCAGTTAATCAGAACTAAAATATAATCAGTGTACTGATTGGAGAAACAACCAGACGTGGCAGAATAGAGCATCCTTCTGATCCAGTCCAACAACAACCTTTGGTTAACCTTCTACCAGAATCACAATTTTTAGAGTTGACTAAGACACATAATATGTAGTCTAACATTGACTGATGGAGCAGACGAAAAAGAGAAACAAGAGAAACAAGAGAAGGACGGCGTGACAGGTGTGGACGACGGAACACGTTGTAGTTATTGCATGGTTTGATTTTCTTGGGTTGTGTTCTGTTGGGTTTGGGTTTTTTTGGCTCAAATGAGATTGGTCTTACACAACTGTAACGGATAATTGAGGCTGTGCTTTCTCCATTATAGTCACAGGTTTGGGAGGTGCCTGGGTCGTGCTGTGGAGGCTGCAGACTTTTTATCTGAAGAAGCGCAACCACTTGGACATTTCTATAAATTTGATAGATTTTTTTTATTATCCTTAATTGTTTTTATAGTTTTTATTTTTTTCAATGGGATAATAAATTGCATATTTTAGAACTTTCAAAATTGCTTCTTGTTGCGCTGTTGGACCAGAAAGACTCCCCCTAGAGTCTGATTGAATAGTCAGCCCTTTTACCTCTGACAATAACAATAAACCAGTATCAGGGCTTGGCGAAAAATCAATTTAATCAATTAATTTAAATTGATCGTACTTAAAATCTGGATTTTTTTTCCCTTTGATGCGCAACACAAATGCTCTCCTTAGGCTTCTGTTAGCAGTGGGCTTAGCCCTCCCTCCGCCTGTCTCCCAGAGAGACATGCGTGCACACACTCAAAGCAAAAGTAAACCCTGGACCCTCCTCCATTCTTCTCTTACATACCCCGGTGAGGGTATGGCGCCGAGCAAATGTGGGGATAGTCATTGACCCCCGTATCGGTGCCAGTTCATAGGGGTTTACTCTGGTGGACGAGAGGATTGCCTCCCTCCGCCTCGGGTTGGGGGACCGGCCCTGACTGTTGTATGCTTAAGCACCGAAAAGCAATTCAGGGTAGACCAGATCCGCCCAGAGCTCCTTAAGGTTATGGATGCTTTGGGGCTGTCTTGGTTGACAGACCTCTACAGCATCGCATAGACATCGGGGACAGTGCCTCTGGACGGGCAGACAGAGGTGGTGGTCCCCCTCTTCAAGAAGGGGGATTGGAAGGTGTGCTCCAACTACAGGAGGATCACACTCCTCAGCCTCCCTTATAAGGTCTATTCAGGGGTCCTGGAGAGGAAGGTCCGCTGGTGAGTCGAACCATGGATTGAGGAGGAGCAGTTTGGTTTTCCTCCCGGTTGTGGAACACTGGACCAGTTCTACACCCTCTTCAGGGTCTTGGAGGGGGCATGGCAGTTCACACACCCTGTGTAAATGTGCTTTATGGACTTGAAAAAGGCGTTCGACCGTGTGCCCTGGGGACTCCTGTGGGTGTTGCTCTGGGGGTATGGAGTACTGGAGCACCTTGTACGAGCTTTCTGGTCCCGGTACAACCAATGTCAGACAAAATTTCTAGGTCAGGCGAGATGTTAAAAGGATCCGGTTCGGTGGCCTTAGGATTGGGTCTCTGCTTTTTGCAGATGATATGGTTCTGTTGAATGGCATCTCCAAATCTGAGATCAGGGTTCTCATCTGGAAAAGAGTGGAGTTTTCTCTCCAGGTCGGGAATAAGGTCCTGCCCCAAGTGAAGGAGTTCAACTATCTCTGGGTCTTGTTTATGAGTGAGGGAAGGATGGAGCGGGAGATCGACAGGCGGATCGATGCAAGGTCTGCAGTGATACGTACTCTGCATGTGGTGGTGAAGAAGGAGCTGGGCCAGAAATTGGATTTGGTTTGAAAAAAATCTGATATTTTATTTTTAGGCCATATTGCCCAGTCCTACCATATTGCCCAGTCCTACCCAGCATATTCGCTTTGTGATTCAAATCAAGGTTTATTATGGCTCTAAAATACACTACAGGGTGTCCCATAGGTTTCCATGCATATTGTTTTTAATAATACATTTTCGTCTCATATTCCAGACACCCAAAAAAGTACATTTAAATAAAAAACAACAAATTGAAATAATCCTTTTATATAAACAGTCCTCTTCATCATACTGTTCACATTTTGATATCATCAAACGAAGACGAAACCAAACACAAAGTTATTGAGACGTTGACATTTTTATGTTGTGATATACCCACCACTGTTTTTAGCTTTTCTTTCAATGAGTTGTTTGAGATGAAGGAATTACCACTGCATGATTCTCCTTAATTCAATAATTTCCCTCTAAAAGGGATAAATAAAGCATTTTTTTAATAAAGTATTTTTCATTTTTCATTTCATAGAACATCAGTATTGCGCACACTTTTTCCATTTCCTATAAATTCCACCTGAAAGTTGTACATTTTGTGAGTAGCATATTTATGTTTTTAACCAATAATTTGACTTTCCCAGCTGGTATTGTGGTTTTATATGTATGATTGAACAAAGCAACAGCAGTACTGTTTTTTAGGTAAATAACAAAATATCATCTTCAGCTGAACATTTTGGCTGTTCCACCATGGTAGCTGTAGCATTCACCTTTATGAGGGACATAGTAATACAAAATAAAAACATACATGTGAGAAAACAAACATATACATGTGTTTAAACAAACTTTACTGTAAGAGACCTAATAACGAGCAAAACTGGCCTTTTATGAGCAGAGTGCTAACACGGTGAGAAGGAATGTTGGGTTTTATGTTTCACATTTTGTAATTTTTGGAAATCAAATTGATTTCCACAATTTAACATCTTTTATCTTTTTTATTTATTTATGTTTTTGTTTTGTTTTTTGTTTGTCCAGCCCTCTGGATTGTGCAGAGGGCTGGACTAAACCAAGCAAACACATCTATAAAAGTTTGTGACCTGGTTTTAGTCACATTGAAATCCTTCAACACAGAGTATCTCTCCCACATGATTCTTTGCTCTGTCAGTCATGTCCAGTGCCCTTTGAATGGCTTTACTAGCAGCCAGCACCAGATTTGAGAGCATCGGAGCAGTGAACAGAAAAAAGTTGTGCCACACTGCACTAAGTTTCCATCACCATTCGGTTTCCAATTCATACTAAAGTCATTTTGACATGAGACTTAGCTTGTGAAAGTTTACAGCCTGCAGCAGTTACATGGCTATGCCTTTAAGTTCTTGTCAAGAAAATGCAGACGCCCAAAGCACATATTTACAGGATTCTAAATATGACTGTATCGCAAATGTGTTACCGCAGGCAGATGAATTTCCCTGACAAACACATTTTGCTGTCTGGGAGGCAACCCACTGTGTATGGCAAGTGCACATGGCAATGTTGCACAAGTAGTATGCATAAGTAAAATGCTGGTGCAGTCAAGCGGGAAGTTTTGTGTGTCATCAAAAAGATAACATGCCCACATGGCAAGGCAGAAGATAGTTACCTTTCTGGTGCTGTATGGAGAAGATGATTTTAATTCAGTTTCACATAAAGTGAAATTGAATCTCTCCCTGACAAATAATTCATGTGTAATATAATATGGGCTGTTAGTAAGCAATTCAGTCCAGATAGGATCTAAAAAGCCTGATAAGATATTATAGATGAGGACAGCTACTCATTTAAAAGTAAGATTTTTTTTTTCTTTTCAAAACTGATTCTCTAAGAAATTGCCTTTTTAGTTAGTAGTCTCCTTCAATTTTTTCAATAAAATCAGCTACATGGTTGTTGCAGATCTTTGCACAGCACTGAAATGTTTACTGTATGATCAAAAACTGTTGATGAAACTTTCATACGGCATGGAAAGCTCTGCCAATATGTCCATGTTCTCAAGGACCGCTGCTTGATGTCTGAAGTTTGCCACACCATCAGTGGAGATACTGCAATGAAATTCAAATGTGCTGAAATGAAGTTATTCTCATGAAGATAGCTTTTTTGGAGGGTAAGGGCTTTACATTTATTCATTCTGTCACCACAGAACTGCTCAGCTGTGTAAGCCAAGTGATACGCTGTGACAGCCTTAAGCTTTTTTTCTTTAAAAAAAATCTTCTTTCTAAATTATATTGAAAAAATATGGCTAATATATGCTGTAGAAAAGTCACGGTTTTCAGTCTGACACTGAACTGAACTTGATACAGCTCATAACAGCATCTCTGCCTGTGTATTGAGTTTTGTTCCTCGGTGACCTGTAGATCAAAGTAATGGACTATTGGAGACTGTGTGCGCTGAACTAAAGAGGCTTGAGCTACTCAGAAGTTTAATGGTTTTCGGCAGGTTCTTAATTATAGTACCGTTTCCCCAGAGCAAGGCCTGTCTTATGGCACACTAAGGCAATTGTACATTTTCATGTGGTCAATACGATCAGGATGTTTAATCAAAGCTAAGCGAACAGGCTCAGTCAAATCAATCAAGACATCATTTTTCAGACCAGCAGCAATGCAGTATAATAACCCATATGACAGAGAATTCCAATAAAGTACTGTATGGTCAAAGTCTTTCTCTGCAGAATTGTCTTTTTAAAAAAAAAAGATTTGCACAATTTATATTGTTGTCATCACTTTTTTCAATACGGCTGCTTTCCAATTCAATGATTTGTATTGGATTTGCTGGAATTTATCATATAAAATGATGACCCAAGGTCGGTGTTCTTCAGGAAGTGCATCTTCTGTGTTTGCAACAAGCTGCCCTTGTTCTCTTTGCTGTTGTGGGCGTCTTGCACGGATGCTCTGATAATGGTCTGATGACTTTTTGTTCCAACAAGTTCAGCGGGTCGGACATGCCATCCATTTTACTTTGGTTAGAGCTGGTATTGATCGCACCTAAGTGTAGCTTCTTTTTCTCTCTTAGCAGGACTTTCTGTGGCTGTGAAAGAAAAGCCTCCTCTCCTCATTGTCTGGGCCACACTCACCACATTGATAGGATGCTACACGTGAATGTCATGAGCATTTCTGTTTTTATATTTATTCATGAAAAGGATGATGTACATCAGTTAACATGAATACTCTGTTCTATCATGTAAATGTATCAAATAAAATTTTTAATTCAAACATTTTTCTTAAAATTAGTCATCCATCACGGTTGACTGTGAAGATGAAGATGTTATTTTTTACATTAACTGCTTTTAACCATCATATATAACATGCATTCCTTTTCCATGCTTGGGGCACACGCTTTTTTTTCTCGAAACAGACTGAATAATTTAGCGTTTAAGTGGGATTGCCCTAAAAAAAAATCAAAGCGTAAGCTAATCTGGAGTGCTGATGTCTCTGCTGTATGACTATGTTAGAACTGCTTTTTGTCAACTCTGTGTGCTTAAAAGTCATTTTGCAAGTGTTTCATCACTCTCACATAATGCTTCTTTGATGCACATGGCAGCAATGTTAGCCTCATTTTACTGTGGGATCACTAAGTGATTGACGAGGGGTTTTCTCTGTCTGCAAACCCTCTGCTACATAACATTTTAGCTTTTGAATTGCTTATCTGTGCATGTCCCCCATGTTGTTTTACAAAATCATAACTGTGACTGTTAAATATGAAGAGACGTGAATAAGATAAATTTATGAAGACCAGAGATGCATCTATATGCGTACATGGCTTTTTTTGCCTGAATTCTTTTTTTTGCCTTCCAAATGTGTTTGATATGTAAAAGGTCTGCATATCATTATGCTAGACAAACACCGCAAGCATTTCTTAGCACTAGGTAAGAAATTAATAAATAAAAGGTTTGTTTCTGTCATTATGCTCAGAGTTTAGGTAGTAGCAACAGACAGCTCACTCTGTGACTTTGAGAAGTCTTACAAGACCTCATCCAGTCACGCCCTGGACTGAGCTGGATGTGAGTGATTCGAGGCAGAAAGAGATAGCATCCATCAACCTCTTCACCTGCGTCTAATGGCTCGCTGCAGACTGCCATGTTAGCCTGTGTGTTGTGTGCATACCACATGCCCACCTTCTCTTTTTATGTCAGAATATCGGCAGGCAGTGCGGTGTCAAGGCTCACAAATGGATTTTATAATCCAGTTGTTTGCTGGAAGTTCTTTCAACCCCTGGTTTTGAAGCACAAGCCAAAAATGTACTTAAACACAAGCCTTCCCTTAGACTCTCATCTGCCTTGCCTCACCCCACGCCTGTCATTGTGTGTTTTGACTGGCTGAAACATTTCTGTGGCAGAGAATCAGGGAGAGAGAGAGTTTCAAGCAGGGAAAGCAAAGGACATCAGGAAAGCTACAATAATGAGATGTCAAGCAGGGCAGACCATAATTGTTAATTACATTTATTCCAGTGCTTTTGGACTGCAGCCATGATGCTTTCAGAAATATAAAGTGGTGTCCTCAACATGTTCCAGGTTCAGGCTTTTAAATGAGTTTGAGTGATCACTCCTGGAATTCAAGAGGTACTACCCTATTTCAGTGTAGAGACAGGACACATATGGCTACATATCGAATGAAGACAGATGTTTAAAGCAAGACAGATAAAATTTGAATAGCATACTCCATAAAACACTGGCTTTACAAGCATGGCTGCCAGTGTACTGTGACTTTACTCTGACATGCACGAATATGTTTCTCCACTAAAGACAGGCTGCATGGGTCCCCAGAATAAGGTCCTACAGTTTGACACTGTGTATTCATCAAACATCCGACTGCTTTATGTCAACTGGAAAACACTCCCAGGATGTTTGCTTAGACTCAGCCAAGTTTGCTTGTTCTCCTCTTTAACTGACAGAGGAGTTGACCTTTTCAACTTTTTACCTCCTTGTGAACTTGTCTTGCCGGCAGTTTCATAGCATCTGAAAATGATTAAAAACATACCGGACATAACCAATCTATGCAATTCAAAGTTCATGACGGTCCCATCCTGTTTGTGACAGTGTATCTCCTGCCAAAATAATAAGATAGCCTGTCAGAGGTGGGTGAACATCCTGCCAACCAGGGCCATAATTCAGTTTAACCACAAACTGTTGTTATTGTTGTTATGATAATGCCACTACATCAGGAGAAGGACAAATAAGGCTTTGTATGGAGTTCACAATTCTTTTTAGGACAAATACCTATCCTCTGATGTGGATATACCATCCTGGTTTTATTTGCCACCTCCAATCTATGTGCTGTCAGACACTGGTAATTGATTTTATGGTGTTCTTGGCAGCCACGATAATTACCCCTTTATTTTTTTGTGCCCTATTGTTAATATTGTTGTTGTTTTGTGGCTTGTCCTAATTAAAAGTTTGGGGCTTTGGAAAATTAACACAGCCTTGCCCTTTTTTTTTGTCCTTCTAAATTGCTTATCCTGAAAGGCCAACATGAATGGATGGGATGGATAAAGTGAGTGACTGGTGCAAATATGGCACGGTCCAGTAAAGTGTTTCTGTAATGGAACAGATTAACTCCCATGTCCTACAATGCATGAGAGTCTGTGTTTTCACAAGCTGGAATTAGTAATGTATGAAGTTTCCTTGTTACTGACACTTTTCTCTAAAAAAATACACTTTTTTTTTTAAATCTCACCCAAAGATGGTGGAAAAAATCTGCCTCAGCTGCTTGAGTTTCTTTGACATTTCTTTATTTTCTCCAACTTTGCCTTCTCCTGAGAACAGTGCAAGTCAATATTCTTCCTGCATCACTCACCCTGCTGTTTGTTTTAATGGGTTTAGCTGACAGGTATGCTGGCTTCCTCAAGCTTCAAATGAGCTGCCCGATAGGTCTCTGGAGCTCAGCTTTGGTCATCATCATGGGCAAAGCCACTCAAACACAACCCAGTAAGCTCTCACATTCAACAACTCATATTAACCTCAAGTAAAGGCTCTCTAGATTAGAAGGCTTAACTGAGGGAAGGAGACAACAGACTCTGTGTTGTATTGACAAACCCAAATCCAACTTGATCCTTGAAAATATAGTTTTTCACTGAGTGTATTGATTCAGTCAGTTATATGAATATTTTCCACTTGCATGGCTTTGAGACAATAGAGATGACAACGTAAACATTGTCGTCTAGATTTAAAAAGCACAAAAGTATTTACGTAGACATGTAATAATTATAACTGTTGTTCATTTAGATGCTTATAGTAGAACAGGTATTAACAGGAAGAGTCTCAAACTAGCTTCTAACCCTTTAAAGTTCACATTTTTCTTTTTCTTTGTAAAATAATAATAAGAATCAATGTTTTTTAAAATATGGCTGAGTTGATAGTAAATAGTATAGTAACCAAAGCGAAATGGTCAAAATTTGAAACAGTAATGAGATAAATTATTTTTGACATTATACCCTAAGCAAGTATAGTAGAGTTGGTTCAGGCATGTTTATTTTCACACATCTATTAATGAAATTCATTATAGTCACTGGCATATTTGCACGGCCAAATGGTAGTACAGGCAGTTAAGTTTGGACTAGAAAACTTCTAAATTTAAGGGAAAGCAGGAGCATTGTTTAATGAGAAAAACTAATTCCTTTTCATTTAGTTTCCTGGCTTTGTAACTAAAGCTATTTGTCATGAAAGAAAGAGAAAAATCCAGGATTTATAGCATTACTCTTATAAACTCACTACATTTTCCCCCCTTTTTTTCAATAAAGCATTTTACTCTTAACACCAAGGATTTTGCATCATACAAGGTCATACGAGATGTGGTGTCATTGATAAGAATTTGTCAACCCTGTGTTTTTGATTTATAACAAACACTCCACAAGAATGTTGTTTCCATTTTGCTTTCAGCCTCAGTTTCCTAAACAGATGCAACTCATATTATTTGAAGGAATAAAAGGTACCATGACACTGTCTGGATAGCTGACTATCTTATCTATAAATGAGAGCTTGTTAATTGATTGGCCAGGGATCAAAATATTTCATTTTGAACAGCTATGACAAGAGGCAGGTCTTGAAAGTTTTCGATATGAGGGGCCAACCAGAGACAGACTAGGAAAAGAGTTGCACATGTATTTAAGACCTTTTAAAGAAGAGTCTGGATTCTACGAAATCATGAATGGATTATTCATTGGCCATTTACTTTTATGGCCAATGATCCTTCTTCATCAACAACTGTTACTTAGGATGATTCTGAAATCTATGCTTTTAATCATTGTGGTACAAACTACTTCATTGAAAAGAAGAAAAACTTGTTGTGAACCAAATTACAAGATTTATCAGTGATTCTCCAGCATTACCAGATGTTTAACTTTACAGTCGTCACACATGGTGGTTTTATACCCACTTCGTAAATGTAAACACTTTGAACAGACTACTATTATCAACCACATAGGCAGCTGGTGAGATGACGCTGTAGAAATGCTGCATCATGATAATAGATTCTACAACATGGCAGTGTTGATGTAGAACAACATAGAGAAATGCATTACATGCTGCATTCATTTACACTAGGGCATCTGAATTTTATCCAGGTAAAAGTCAGTTTACTCTGAATATTTTTTAGAATATAGAATTTTGGAGAAACTAAATAAAGATGAATAAAAACACAGAATGGTAAAGATGCGAACAAGGAAGACACTTACCCGATACTTACAACACCATCATCACTCTGCTGAATATAGTGTGTTCAATCTGAAGAAGCTAATATTAACAGGTACAAGCTAGTAGCCTCCTCTGCCTTTCATTAAAGGGATACCGTGCAACAGTGGCGTGCACAGATAGACACCAGGTGGTGCTAGAGCACTTGCCCTTTGCCCTATGGCCCAAGCAAGTGCCCTTATCAAAGTTGTTTTTAAAAGAAACATAGTACACTGTACACATTTGTGTAAACTGTACTGTATGTGGCTCATGTCATCATCGTTCTTCAACTTGCCTTCATTTGTCAACATGAATGTGCAGAGCGGACAAAACTGAGGCACATTGCAGCCGCACAGCTATGCACACATCTCCTCTCCTGTCACCACCCAGGTAGGCTAAAACATAAATAATGTATTGTTTCCCCCCCTAAGCCTCAGTTGCCAAGCCATTTATCTCAGTTGTGAAGTTGCGTCTGTCTGGCTCATTTAGCACCAAACGGCCGAGCCAAAATTACCCGACGCTCACCTGGAAACAAGCTAAATGCTAGCCATAATCAGTTAATGGATATAATGTGTATCATTGGGTACAGCATGTGAAAAGGGCTCTAAGTTAACACCAGCCAGATGTTGGTTAAAATTCAGTTTGGAAGGTATAAAAAACAACTTTGAGTCATTTTAGCTGTTGATTAATGGGTAAAGCTTCTTTCAAGCTAATGAGAAGAACTGCTGGGCGCTGCTACTGCTCAGCAGGCAGTGGGCGGGACTTTAGCTTGATGGGCACACCATGCAGCCAATCACATGTTAGGAATAGCAGACATACCATTATGTTAAAGCGTAAAGGGGTGATAAGCGCTCCTCAAACAGTGTAGTGGTACAGTCCAGGTTCACAAAGCGACAGACAAGACTGGGGAGCTGGATTAAATTTAAGCAAGTCAGAAATAGTAAAGAAATGAACAAACGCCATAAAATAAGCAGCATCTGGCTGCATTTAGAGAACATTGGAGACTGAAAAGTAAAATAGAGAATTTGTACAACAAAATATTAAAAATCTTTAAAGTGACATAATGTTCAGATCTTGGTCTTCATTTAATATAACTGGTTCTGTTTTTAAAGGCTTGATTGAAATGTTAAATAATAGCACAAATAGCCTTTGTTTCAATGCATAAAAAATGCATAAAAATAAGGTTTTTATCAATACAAACAAAAAAAGCTTACCAACAAAATCAGCTTCATGAAGCTAAATTAGGTAACAAAAGAAGCTCTGAGTAAAGCTTTAGTGAAGCTTCAGCTGAGTAAACTAGATTAAGAATGATTTTGGTGTTGGAGAGTTGGTTCTTATAAGGAGCCAGACCTCTTATCATTATGAATGAGCTATCGCTATATTTTACATGAATATTGTTCCAAGAAGTATCATCCATGTGTGACAGTGTGGGTCCTGTCACTATGCCTCCGATTGATCATGTGCCCTGGCTACTTAGCCACAGGGTCTGGGCCACTTGGCTGACTGGTCAGCGTGCATGACTCTCACCCGGGAGGTTGTGGGTTCAATCCCTGCCTGGGCCCTCCTACGTCCTGCCACACGTGTATTGGCTGTGTGGTTACTTTAGTGTACCTGATGGTGTTCATGAGCTACTGCCTGAACAAAGTGCAGCTGAATTGAGGAAAGAAATCTAAATGAAAGGAGACGTGTTGAATGACAATAAGAAAAACTTGCTGTTATTAAAATTTGTTTTTCAGAACACAACAATGTAGGAGGATATGGCAGTCACAGTCTATGTTAGTTTTACTGTTGTCATAGTTTTTAAAAAAAATCTCACACAGCTATGATAAAACAGCCGGCGGATCTAAACGCTGCCAAGATGCCCTTATTTTTCACTGAGCACCTGCCCCCCTAATTGTCTGTGCACGCCGGTGCAACTTTTGACCCAAATATTAGCCTAATGTGATTAATACATTCTGGGTTCAATATACAGTGTTTGACGCATGTTGGGACTCCGAGGATGTTGCCCTGTTCAGAAACCAGACATTGTAACTTCGCAGTAGCTGATCCGCCACTCATGGGATCATCTGCAGCGCTTTTCCTTATGCTGCAGGGCTCTGCTTTGCGCCACTTTTTCCTCCAGAGGTGCCTGCTGTACAAACGTACCAAAATGTGATGTACTTTTTCACATCTTTCAGCCAGTGTTAATTCAAAACAATTATAACAAAATTATAAACATGTAGCTTTGCAATTGTTTTGAAATGACTTCAGCCAGTTTACACCTATTTGTTCTTCTTGCGGACGGTCTCTGGAGTTTATCATGAAACACATTCCTTGCAGTTCTTGCCCTCAATGAACCGCCATTTACTTCCTGCAGCTGAACTACAAATAATTTGCTTGAACTACAAGATGAGGTCATCACTGCGTCACTCCCGGTATTGAAGTGACAGTTGTCACAAGACAGCCAGATGGATGCTGAATTAGCTGTTGAAAGGGGGTACATCACTGAGAAAATGGCAAATTTCTGTGGTGCATCTTTAAGGTCAGTACCAAGTAAGGTCTGGTTTTTCTGTTGCTTTTGAACATGGAAGTATGGATATTATGTGATCATTTCTTTTTAAATTCCCCTCATTTCTGCTTTTCCTAATTACCCGAGTTTAAGTTTGCATTCAGATCTTGCCCTCTTCCTTACCCTAAATGTCACAGCATTACATATTTACACTGACTAATGATCTGGGCTGAAAAAAGATGGAGATACATGGAGAGTAATGATTTGCGCTCAGAGGGTGCTCCGATGAGGGCCGGACATCTCAGCCTGTGCCCTCTAATAGGGCCTGTCTCCAGTGATTAGGGATTGTTGACAGGGGAAGTTGTAGTGCCTAGCACCAGATGGAGCGCTCTGTTTCCTTTTCCCATTTATTATTAGCCCAACCCCCAATGCTTAATAGTAGCTCTCAAACACATGCACAAATGAATACACACACACACACAAAGAGACATACTGCTGCTCATTATGTCAAATATCAAATGGTGAAACAAAGATTGTCATGTGGGAGAACTCAACTGTCTCTCCTCCCACGCCTTCCGAAAACTTCTGGGTCTCAGGGCCACACTGGCAATCACACTCCAGCTCTCTCATCATTACAACCTGGTTCACAGCACAGCATCAGTACGTTCTCCCCTGAAACTGGCTGCATCCAAACTAATTACACTGTCGTCTCTGCTCTCTCATCTTTGAGGTTGCTGGATTTTCTGGGAATTGTTTTTTCTATGTCATTTCCAAAATGGTTCAGCCACAAAGTCTTTTTTCTTTTTTTTTTCTTCTAAATTAATCAATAGTATCCTCTCCTCTGGTAAAAAACCAAAAGCAAATTCTTGAGCTAATTGTCAAGCAAAGCCTCTGATTCAAACTCTTTCCCTTCCAAAAGACAAATATCTAATTCTCTTTCTCACATCACAACCCTGACTGTGACAGTTACTGCCTTTTTTTTGTGTTCCCCGTGCTTCCTACTATGATCAAAGTCAGGTTGCTTCAGGGCTTGCAAAGCATAGCAACTGTAGGTTACGATTAACACGCACCTTTGACCTGCGATTGTACACAAACCCTGCAATCATAACACAGCAGGAAATGCATAGTGAATAACTATGTGTTCCTCTGGGCGCTGAAGGCTAAATTAATTTGTTTGAAAGTCAAGGATAACAAATGGACAGCGTGGACAGATAATACAATGAGAGCCCTTGGATTTCTCAGTAATTCATACACACAAGGCTTATTTGATTACATATTATTCCCAATGCATACTCATCCCTATATGCAAAAAGGGACCTAATGGCATACTAATGCACAGTGTTAGACATTAGGCATGAATTATTTTATCCTAAGCTACCATGAAAGCCAATCAAGCCATACCCCTCTAAATTCCAAACTGTCTCTTTTTTTCAGAACAATGTGTTCTCTTGAAATCAGCAATTAATTACGTAGAGTTAATTGCTGGCTGAACTGCAGATGACCTCTACTGCTCTGTTGCTGCATTGTGTGCACCCTGAGAGAAGAGCGTAATAGATGTACCACAGAGAGAGGATGCACTCAGAGGATTAGTGCAGGCTCTGTTGTTGCAGCTAAAGCTGGTATGTGATCCTTGAAGATAATGCCTGACCAAAATCATCTGAAAAAAAAAGGAAAAATGCCTCAGCATATTTCAAACTGTATCTGTGCACAGATGTTAAGGCTGCAATGGTTTTTTCCTCAAAGGCATTCCAAGACTTTGAAATTTGACCCAGCTTTGTTCCTATCCATCATATGTGCTCATTAACCTGTGACACATGGCAACCATGAACCAGTCATGCCTCATCATATATCATTCTGTCCTATGAAACAATACTAAACATCCCACAATGTAATCTCAGATTGGAACTAAAAGAAAGAGAAGGGAAAAAGGAAATTAAAGCAGGGTCTCATGCTGCCCTGTGAAAGAGAAGAAGAGCTGCTGTTGGTCACATGTGATGATGGCTGAATAGCTGTAATTCCTGTGCACTGTGGTTGATATGAGCTGGCTCATGAGCATTCAAGCCATGGCCTTAATCAACTATGATTATAACTAATGGCTGTATTGATGTACATTTTTCCCCAGCAGGAAAGTGTAGTTAGGATCAAGTGAATTCAGCATCTCCTCAGGCAGTCTAAAAACCTTTTTCTCCCAGTCTTTCACTATATTCCTGAGGTCCAAAAAACGGGGTCTAACTATACTTTTAGGGTTTAATAAATTCATGAGGCCCAAAATGCTGAACCCCAAAAGTTTAAATGGTTATTTGAGGGTTAACACTTGCTCCAAGGTATGACAGGAAGGGAGAGGGTTGGGCAGTAGATTGTGACAGCTGAAGTTATTGTACAAATGTATTATGTCAATTATACATTCACACATAAAGTCCATGCAAAGCCAGATTGGTGTTTGTGGGTGTAAAAGAACTAATGAGAGAAAGAAGGTGCTTCTTTAAATATGGAAGGAAAGGATCCTCAATAGCTATATTCAGGGCAGTTGCTAGGGATTCTGGGCCCCTGGAAAGAATATCACCATGGGCCCCTCTACCCCAGGATTGTTGGCACTTTTTTACGCCTGCGTATTATCATGTTTTCCTGTGTTCTTGGTGATATAACAACTTTGATCTCCTTCACAATTCCCTTCACTATCTGAAGTAGCCTTGCTTTGGGGACATGGGCCTGGCTTTGTCAACAGCAAGGACAGTGACTTAAATTGAGTTATAAATAAATTTAGTCTGCATTTTGCTATTGATTATATAATTGAAATAGCTAATGGGTTGATTAATGTCTTAGTAATTACCAATGGTATAGCAGCTCACTCATAAACAGCCAACCAGTGTCTATTTCACTCACTCACCATCAAAGGAATCATTGGACTGCTGGGGGTGTGGGTCTGCTGCTGAGTACAACTCAGACGAAGCGGCCACTGCTGATTCTGGAGCACCAGAGTATGAAGGCTTATTGTTCCATTATATATTGCTTTTGTGAACATTGATGGTTATGTTTCCTGGAAAAACGGATGACGAACTAACCTAGTCTTGGAATACACAAGATCTAAATGGGCTTCTCAGTACCATAGCTCTAGGCAAACACTTTCACTTTGCCATTATATGTGGAGGTCAAGCTCTGTAAAATGACCCCTGCATAAGACATATCTTCAGAGCAGTTTACTTTTAGTAAACACTCATGTAGGAGGGAAAAATAATTGAGTGACGTCACACTTGTAAGGCAATAAATATTTGGTTCTATTTTATATTGCCGATAAAACGATACAAATATTTTAACATTTTACTTTTTTTGCATTTTAGGCTATTCAAATGTCCCACCAATAACAACATTTTACAAGACTACATTTGAACACATCATATTAACGTAATTGACCTTCGCCTAATCTCATACTTTCTGAGCAGAACCTGAATAATAATAATACAATTCAATGCAGCCACGTAACTGAGTGAATGTTTATGCTGTACCGGAGAACTGACTTCGTGCTGCTGTAGCAGATTAGTTCAGTTTAACAGTACACATTTAGATTCAGCATCTCTTCCTCCAGTTTTCAGTCCTCACCAAATCCACGCCATTATCTATCTTTTTGTTCCAGTCACGCTGTGTGTGAAGCACAGTCCACTGAGTAACATTCAGGTAGCTACAGTAGGAATCGTTGCTCTACAGTAAACTGGCGACTTTTTCAGAGTGTACCCCACCTCTCACCAGGTGACAGCTAACGTAGGCTCCACAGCTTGCCATAGGAGGCATCATCTTATCCCCCTAAAATTTGGGAATTCTCTCACGCCCACACATTTTCCCATGAAGAAGAACGAAACATGGACCAAACCATTTTTATGAGGAGAGGAAGTTATTGAAATTATTAAAACTAAAGTATTGCGTGACTTTGTGGCTTTGTTTTAGTTCAGATGCATTAATGTTGATATATATTAGTTATGTCTCTGCATAATATTTTAGTCATAGAGCTTGGGGTGTGTCTGGGCCCTAAAAGGCTGTGGGCCCTTAGAATGTCATCACCTTTTCCCCCCTTTTATGACAGCGTTGCCAAATATCTAGAATGCCATGTCATTATGTGTGTCTCAATCACTTGCACCCTTTCAAACACTATATTTGTGTATAGTGCATTCACACTGAAATTTACGCTAAAGTTCATTGCTCTGAAAGTACCCGGATGCTGCCCTAATAACGGGCAAAAATCTAGTGTGAAATGATGGACACTACTGGAACTAAATGGATGCCATATTGCCAACGTAGAGGAAGGGGAGGGACTTATACTGACTCAGCTGAGTTAGGACAGTAAATGTTAGCAGTTTTCAGCCGGTTTAGGAGATGTAACTACATGTTACAATGATTCATGTTATAGCTCGTGTATGTTAATTTGGTGGATATTTTTGGCGAGCTGGAGAATCGCGGTTGAATGCTAGTCTGTCACTACTAGTAAGTGCAAAACGTCAGTCTTCCCTTTGGATCAACACTAAAGCAAGTGCCCAATGTGCACCACATTCCAGTGCACACTGCGTTCCAGAGCACTAATGTATTGAGAAATACTCATTAAGTCTTGCCAAAAGCCTGTTTCCATGTCAAGGATTCTTAGAAGGACCTTTTGATGTTCTGTATATCCACAGTGTTCTCAAAGCACAATCATTTGTACACGTCAAAGATGGTGCAAACAGAAGATCAAAATGAGGCTGGCGATTTATACAATAAAAATGGTTTGCTTTCATTTTATTCATCATTGTATTTATTTATAGTCGTTGTATTCCATCAAATAACAGCAAAGTGTCTATTTGGGAGCCAGCTAACAGTTAACAACTGTCAGCTGTTTGAAAACCATGCCTTTTTTCTGCTCTTTCCTTCATAATGCATTTTTCAAATAGAAGGAAGGAGTCATCCTTAGCCTACAAAGAAGGCAGGTTGAAGCATCCCATCCTGCCCAAAAGCTCTCTCTCTCTCTATATATA
>JBBBVU010000008.1:15879647-15892360 GCA_037177055.1 Atherinosoma microstoma
TATGTAAAGCACCTTGAATTGTCCTGTACATGAAATGTGCTATACAAATAAACTTGCCTTGCCTTGCCTTGCCTTAAGAACCACTACAAGCATATTGGAATTAATCAACATCCAAAAATGTTGTCTATCTTTGTATTTTTTTCAAATTTAGATATTTGGAGATATCAAAATCATTTGACATAAAAAGAAACTATTAGGTGGAGCTGTGACAACTAAAATGTCTTTGTTACACACAGTTACACACAAATTTATGCAAGTTCTCAGAAGGCTGAAAAGTTGAAAATCAATGGTTTAAAATGATTAGCTATTACCCACTGTGTAAAATCTTTAACCTGTCAAGCAAGCATTATTTAGTAGATTATGGAATAAATAATCATGAAATGGAGTAGAGTGGAACTTTAAAGATGCATAAATGGGAATACTTAAGCTCAGCTGCCTCAAAATGATACTCTAGTACAGGGTAGAAATATGTGAACCTTTTTATTGTTCCACCAATGGTTTTTGCCAGCCAATAAAACAGTGCAATGACAAATAATTATGTAGAGATCAGGTTACATTAAAGTCTCCTCTCTCTGCTTTGTACTCCGAGTCAAAGAGCTGTAGGTGTGTATGTTTGATCAGTTGGAATTAAGCGACAGAAACGAACATACAGCATAGGATAATAACATGAGATTCTTACAGAAGCGTATTGCATTCAGTTATAAACAAAATAAAAAAGCTCTGTTTTTCTGAATTAACGAGATAATTTGAAAAAATATAGCACAGCTGTATTTTTACAAGATAGCGTGTGCCGTCTGTCGGCATTATAAACAAATCATCATTGAATTCAGGCACATATGATGAATTCAGCTTGTCTTAGAACTACATATGTTTAAAATGGTCTTGATCAATAGTAACATTTTCAAGGTTTTACTTTATTGGAATCTGTGAGGATTATCCAGCCCTCTGAGTTCTGAGTGTAGCACACATTCTCTGTAACAGTGTTTGGATCAGCTTAGTACACAACATTCAACTCGGTCCAGAGTATTTCTAACAACGGTCGATCAGTTTCTCTTACTTGTTAAGGTCAGTTGGAACCAAATTTCTATGTTCAGTGTACATACACCAAATGGTTTTGGTCTATTATATGTTTAATGCAAAACCAACAACTCTTTCACCTTAATTTTTGTGTACAAATCCAAATCATAGAGTTTAAGATGCATAGATGAGTTTGATGTGTTTCTTCATTTCAGATGTAATGTTTTGAGAAACCTTTCACATACTCTTCTGGAAATAATTCATTTATCTTTGAAATCCAATCAAGCCGGGGAGGCTGTAGCTCAGGTGGATAGAGCTGTCGTCTACTAATCAGGAGGTTGGCAGTTCGATTCCCCTGACTACATGTCAAAGTGTCCTTGGGCAAGACACCAAACTCTACACTGCCTCCCGATGTGCCTATCGGGTGTATGAATGCTTACACAAAGCACCAAGTATGGTACAATGTAGGTGCTGTGTAAATGGGTGAATGAACATGTAGTGTCAAAGCGCTTTGAGTGGTCACTTGACTAGAAAAGCGCTATACAAGTACAGTCCATTTACCATCAACAATGTCTATCAATTGAATATTTGGTTTACTTTCTGCAAGTTGCACTGCTCACACTAATGAACCTTGCAACTTACACCAAAGTCCATAAACATTTTGTTCTCTAGTCCTTACAGCATCTGTGCTCTCAAGTGAGAGGTTACCATAAGAAGACATCAAATGCTGCAGATTGTCAAAGCCGATGGCAACTCCCAGCATACACACAAGGGCCCTCATTTATCAAACGAACGTACAGCGGAAATCTGTGCGCATAACCATTTCCAGTCAAGGCTCAGCATTTATTAATTTGGACGTGAGTGTAAGATACGATCAAATCTCACGACAGGTCTGAGATCGTGTATACAAGTTTTAGTCAGTGTGGACTTTCGGTGCAACACAGCAGACCCTGAAAACAATTATCTAACAAACCTCAAACCGTCATCTGAGCATAAGCAGCCACATAATGAATACTCGGAATTAACCCATTTGCAAAAAAGCGTAATAAAAATGGATTCCCAAAACAAATGATATGAAATAAAATAGTTTACTGATACCGCTTGGAGTGCACACCAACGCACTCAAAAAATTATTTGGGAAAATAACAGATAATCAGCTTAAGCCCTCACATGACAAATTGCATATTCAAAAACTTTGTCAAATAAAATTATGAAGCCTTGCTGGTCCCTGACTTGTCCTAAAATTACGTGAATTTGAATTCAAATTAGTTTCAGAATTTAGTATGTAAAGAACAGAGGAAATAGGATAATTTTTTATCTATTTGAGTCACAGGTGATCCTTCTGACCATACGGGATTTTGCACTCTTCTATTTTTAGATTCCCAACATTCTGGTTCAGATAATGTGGAAGTGTTCTGTAAAGGGTGATACACAGTGATGGATCCATGCTGGATTTTATAACATACGGAACCTAAAGGGAATAAATGTCCACATCATCTTCATGAAGTTCACTGAAACCCAAACAGCTGAAAGGGATTTCTGTAGCAGCTGCAAAGGAACGTCTAACAGAGATTATGATGGTATACAGCAAGCAGGGCAGGTGGAACACTGAGGACCGCAGCACAAAGTAGCCAGGGCTACGGAAAAAAACCCAACACTCAGACATTTGCAGTATGTGAGGCAAAGCCGTACACTGACGATGAAGAAGGAGGAGATGTGATCAGTGCTGCTGTGACTTCTAAATATTTTTTTATTTTCATAGAAAATAGTGTAGATTGGTCATGACAGTAGGCCTATAAATATTCTTGTCTTCATACAGCTTAACTCTTACTTTCAACATGTTGTCTGGCTGTCCTACTTCTTAGGGGGTTTAATTGAAGTCTAAACACAGTGGTCAAATTGCTGCTGATGGCCATTTTAGAGTTAAAGAACAGCTTTCAAAGTTATCCTATCAGATCTTGACAATGGCAGATTTACTAGCATACTACTAAAGGAACAGTTTGTGCGTGTGTGACGCCAGCGTGTCTTCAGGGGCCTCAGGTATCTCCTCATGGAAGATGACTGGCTGATCAGCTGCTTTCAGCTCTCGTCTCACTGGGCGAAGCCTCTGGACCACAAATAATTAAGGGCGTGACAAGTATATGACGATGGATTTCGGCCGCTACATTTATCAAGGCCTGTTAATTCATACGCTGGGATTGGTCAGATACAGATGCTTTATGAATCACACGTGGATCCAATCATAAGATTTCAAATTTGTTTGATAAATTAGGGCCAAGGTGTTCATCAACAGTGGTGCAGTAGCAAAAAATGTTAGAAGATGAGCTCAAATGCTGCAACACTATCCAGAAGTATCAAAAAATACCTCTTTTCTCTTGAGTGTGGATATTGAATATTTTAGTTTTTTTTTTTAATGTTTATTGTTGTTCTTATGAGTAAATTAAAAGTGCTCCTAATAGTATTATCTTTCATTCAAACCTTTTAGAGCAAAACTTTGATAACAAAACAGACACAGAGCAGCTAAACACGTGGATACTTGACAAACGTTCTGCTGGCCACGACAAGAGCTGCACCATCAGAAAAATTATGAGCCCGCTCTTTCCTCTTTGTGGTTTCTTTGAGATGATTTACCTTCTATCTCAGAACTCCCCCAAGAGAGAAAACTTATTTTTTGTTACTAAATATAATCCGTTCCCACAGGCTTTTCAAGGTCTCAAAGGCATTCTGAGGATTTAGGAATGTTTTTTGGCTATTATTGTCTGCCTTAAAATACATGCAAATTCAGCCACCTGTCTGATGAGTTCCTCTACAAAACTCTCAAAACAGTTTCAGCATTCAAAGCACCAAGCATAAGTTTACAGGATGTTATATATTTTATATAAATGTTGTATTATTTTTTTCATCAGTCACCAGTCTTCAAAGTTTTCTAGTATCTGTACACTTTTGCCTTTAAACAGTTCTAAAGAACACAATATGCATAAAACTAATATGACACCCACAATCTGCTGCACAGGAGCTAGAGTTGAAAATGGCAATGTAAGTATGGCTTTAAGTGGTATCATGTGCCCATATGGTCCACTATTACATCCACCACATGTGTTAGAAATGGAAGTGTGCTTGGTGGAATACAGCATATTTTGTCTCATCTGTTGCCAGTGTGTGGTTGGCAGAATAATGGCTATCAAAGATAATTACCAGAATGTATTTAAAGATGGGAATTATGCAAGCCTTAAGGCACACACAGCAGCTTTAATACCTTACTTGTTTCACCCGTATATGTTATTATACCCATCATGTCAAGAGGGGTACAAGTAGTACATGAAAAATTAATACATCAGACAGTTATTTCTGCTGTGTCTGCTAAATGATAATGGTAAACACCCATTTAATGAAGACTGTAGCATGTTCTGCACATAATTTATGCATAATTGGATGTGTTTTATGAGACCTACTTATTAGTCAGGCACTAAAATGTACTTTTAAAAAACAGCTGTTTTATATTCTGATTTGTCTTCTGTGCACTGTATATTTTACCTGTTGTTTAGATTGTTTACTGTTACTTGTTTTTGTACAGAGTTTAGGCATAAAATTGTCTTGACATCCCTCTCCCATGATACTAAGGGCTGCCTCAAGAAGAGGTGCATTTGACATTTCCTTTAGTGAATTACAAGCAAAATGAAAAAAGTAATTAAATATAGCATGTAGCTTGCTTTTCAGTGCATTGTGGTTTCTACAGTGCTCAGCAGGATGCACAGGTCTTTGTAGCCGATCAACAAAAGACAACCAACAAAGGTGAAGTGATGAGAACATATTTTATTAACCTCCCTGACAACGGCAATTATATAAATCTAGTTGCTATTAACCTGCACTCCTTGGCGGCAGCGTCTGAATAGCTTCAGTCTGTGGAAATTCTGCCAAATTTACTTTCTTTGGTAGGCTGTACTGCCTGGGAGTCTGGGGTTATCCACTCAACAATTGGTTGTTTTGATTGGTTTTAGGCCAACAGCACAGTCAGACTCAAGAATATAAAAGAGAATCAGAAATCATAATCCCACTTTTACAAGAGTTTAAGTTGTTGAAAGTCCTTGTGATTCTTTAAACTTTCTGTACATGCAGACACCTCAGCATGATCCAGGCTCTGCTGCGCCTCAAGAGCCCTCACCGCAGGGTTTTAACAGCCCATGCTTTGATGTGTGGTTAGATGCGCAGACATAAAGAGAGAAGTGAGACAGAGGGAGTAAGTGAGTATTAAGTTCAAGGCCAAGTTAGTTTGAATTTACTCTTTCAAGCTGAATAACAGCTTTACAAAGTACAGAACAGCATTAAAGTAAAGTCACTCGAGATCACATCAGGATTGAAACTAATCAAGCCAAAGGTCATTTTCATAAACTCTAATCATTAATGTTGAGCAATCAACAACAGCAAACAAAAGAAAAACAAGGGAAGACTTAAAGCAAAGCCCACAAGAATGCATCAGGCCCAACACAGATGGTTGTAGTTTGCACTGTATTAAGTTGTTTGAACAAGAAATGATAAGGAGTTTCACGTTGCAGAGGGTATTTTTTGCCCTTGTAAAATGTTTCTTTTGAACAAGTCATCAGCAGGACTAATTTCTCTTTGTAAATATGCATAAATAGTAATGAAAGGGAAAACAGGCAGTAGGTTATTCTCAAACACTTTATGCTCTTATGTTTTGGAACAAGTCTTATTAAATCACTCATAAGAAAAACCTATCCCGTTCCATGATTTGATCAGCAACAGCAGACCCATCACAAATCTGTCACTCTAGTCAAAGCTCATTGAAAAGCAGTGTCTCAGCAACTTATAAATCCCCTTTCACCAAATAGGCTCCTTAAATCAGGCTTTGAAATGTCAACAGCACATAACAGATAAAAAGAAAATCATTTGATTCAGTCTCTGCTCAGTTGCATTACAAATGTTCTAAGACGTCAGTGAAGCTTTAGACATGAGTCATCTCCATAATGCCAAGAAAGTTTTATTGGTCTCAGTGAGATCACATACCCTTAGTTTGGAATATATATAAGGGATAGGTCTCAGTGTGTTTAATAAAACAACTCCTAATCTAATCATGTAAATGAACTATGGTGTGCTGCATGGATCTGTGCTTGGCCCTATTCATTTCTCAACTTACATTTTGCCCCTTGGTGCATACATCAATCATTTCAAAACATTTCCTTTCCTTTATATATGATATTTTGCCCGTGACCCTGAATTGGATTAAGCGGTATAGAAAATGGATGAATGAATGAACTAATGGTCTTTTGACCGTCACTCACTTAAATATGCTAATTAGTGTATTAAAAACAAAATGCCTGAACCTGATATTTTATGACTTTTATTAGATATTTGTTGTCTATATTTTTACTTTCTTCTTTCTTTGTAAAAGTAAACACATCAAGATTCACGAGCATTTTAACACTTCTAAACCGCAGCGGCTCTGAGAGGCCCATGGTGATACATTGTAAATACAGCGCGAGAGAGAACCATTGCCATAGTAACAATTTCACTGGGATGTTTCACAAACCTATGTGTACTGATAGGCTACTGGTTCTTGTCATTTAAAGCAGCCCTCTGCTCATGTCCTGCTGCCTGCTTCACAGACAGAGGGCAGGTTGGCTGTCACAGACGGTTGAGACACACCGCTTCATGACGAGACAACGAAAACTGATGAACAGGAAGAGTTTAATAGATAACAACCACATATGATCAAATTCCACCTTATTCCACGTTTAATTCCAGTTTATGTGGGTCTCGTCTGTGTCGCTCTTCGCCGTACGGGATATCTAATGTGCGCCTCTCTTAATTTAAAAACCAACACGGTGTACAGCCGTGGATCAGAGGAAAGACCAACCTCTTCTATTGGCTTGTTATTCTTCTCTGAGCTCAGGTAAGGAGGGAATGAACACAAAATACGCCGGCAGACATTCAGAGACAGAATTAAAGTCCTTCAGCTGGACTTGAGAAATGTCAGGCGCACCAGTGTGACTGAAACATAAAGTTAGTCGCACTCAGCAAATTTTTGGTCACATGTGCGCACTCTAGAGCCCTGATAGCAGTCAGATGACCATTAGCAACACTGCTCGGGATGTTCAGAATGCAGCGCTCCTGTTAGCACAATACAACACTGCATACTCCTACGTATCAGTCTCCTCATATATCTCCTCATATATCTATGATCATATAATGGAATTCCTGACTATTCAGAAATAAGGTGTCAAATTTTTCTCTTATTAATCACTTCTTTGGAAACATGTTCCCATCCACATTCAAGGAGCTAGTACAACAAAGTCACTCAAAATTGAACTTGAGACAAACTTATTGAGATCGGCTCATAATTCAAGTGAACATTCTGTATCTGTCTGCTTTTCATTCTGTTTTGTTTGTTATTTCTTTTGCAGTATGTATATCTTTAGACTTATCTAATTTTTACCTTTTTTTTATTCTGACAGTGTTGCTCATTACTTTTGGAGCCCTTTGAGACATAATTTTCCATGGCAGGGTATTAAAAAGCTTGACTTGACCAACAAAAATGTAGATTAAAATAGATTTTTTTATGTTGTTGTTTTCACTTTGAATACATAATGCAAAATAACTAAATATACATGGATCGAACGAGGCAATGCATGAGCAGAATAATCAATGAGCAGTGCCTTCCTTGCTTTGCAAAAGTGAGACATATGTTCCACTCACTCACATTTGTAGTAATATGTCAGTGCGAGTGGGACAGGTCTTGCCAACCCTTTCAGGTAGGAAATATGAGGTGGGTGATTTTATTTAACAGCTCATTTAGCATTCATGTATAGTACCTTTAGCCCAGTTTCTTAATGGCCTGTATCTCCCAGGATTTGTCAGAAGATATATGAAAATGCAAATACATCAGCAGGAAGTGAACCTTGCTCTTGGCATGGTGAGAGATTTGATAGAATTACGTTTAATTCTCAGACTCCAGTGGGAACCTTTAACTGGTCTAGGTATTGAAGTGTTGCCACACTTTATCTGAAAATTGTGCAATGTCAGGAAAACTGTCAAGAACATAACTTGACATTACAAGTGTTTATAACCTCGGTGATGAAGTACCATGTAATTAATCATGTCACTTTTAATGTAAACGTCACTTTTAATGGTTCTGTTAATGGGATATGAATTACAGTTCTTCACTTGTTTGGTCATTTCAAAAAAATACTTTCAGACACATAACAGTTCAGTAGTTCATAACAGGCATTTCTAACATTGTGTCACAGATTTGTAAATACCTATAAAGACCACTTAATAACACAGTGAGACATTTTTTTGGAGGTAAAAGTTCAAGATTGAATCTATCTCTTATTTCCTGAAAAAAAAATTTTAAGAAGAAATGTGCACTGACTTATATTTCTTTATTTAAGAATATCTGTGTTTCGCTGGCTCTCCCACAGCTTCTGGATGTCAGCTGGCTGTGATAGGTGTAATTGTAAAGAAATTAATAATTTTTTTTCTGTGGATTAAAGGAGTTTGTCTTTATTTAATCCTCGAGAATTTTAGATAATTTACTGCTCTACATACACACACTCACACCACCATGAACACTCACCCCACACACACAGTTATAAATCCATGGCTTCAGAGGGCGTCACATTGATAAAAAAATTTTTAGGTAGTTAAGTAACCCTTATCTTGTCTAAACTTTACGCTTTGACTTGCTTTTTGTCCTGATAATTTGACTGTGTAAACAGATTTTTGTCTCTATAAGAATAGTACTACCTGGATACACACTTAAATGAGGGGCATATACCATTCAGAGGCAGTTGATTAAAAAACAAATAAATTATGAAAATGTATTGTTCTCTTTCTTTTTGCATCCACAGAAATCCACTAAATTCAGTATCTCTCTTCCCTTTTCCCATAACATCCCTCCTGGGTGCTTCTTTCTATGTATTTGAAGGCGCCAACGTTCTTGGCTAGATTTCTGGCTGCATAGTGTTGGCTGCACACACGGATGAACACACAACCAGAAAGCTTTCCTTTGGACAGCTGAAACTGTAAGAGGGGGGCAACTCCAGAGCTTTTATCAGGTGCTGTAAGGTGCCATCAGTGAGTGTTGGTGTGTAAATGTGTGGAGGTCCACAGTCGGCTCCAGTCTCCTTGTCAGCAGATGTCAGCTGGATCCCTGCCAAGCAGACCTCTACAAGTGTGTTTCTATTTCTCTGCAACTTCACTTCACCTAGGATCACTTCTGGAGATGTGCTTAGTTTTTGTTTTTTTAGAAATTCTCCACTTCGCAAAATTGTACCAGTATCCTACCAATAGATGGGAATGAATCAGTTTCCATTGTTGTCAGTTGTTTTCAAAAATTGCCAAGAGAAAAGCAATGATTCTTTTTAGATATTTGAAGTCTTTTGCTCAGCAGAGATCGTAGAGAGACTCAAAACTGAACTGAAAGGTGGAAAAGGAGGGTGGCGGAATAGTAATTCTGTGTGACTTGTAACAGAGAAATTCTACAGATCATGGACTGCTCTTTATTATTTCTGGAACTGTTGTTTTTACTTTCTAATTTCTAATTTCTGATAGATAGTTTGAGTTTTTGCACATCGGGTTATATTTCTCTGGTCCAGACTAGATTTTCTGGATAAAGTTCTGGATTTTGTTGATCACACAAAACTACTTTTTGATCAATCCTAGATGCAGGACAAAACAAATATGGATAAGGTCATAGCCTGATTGGAAAGCTTCTGACATAATGCAGTATTTTGTTGATAGAATTTATAAAGTATTACTGTATATCAGGATAAGTGTGTTCAATGTATTCAGGTAGGCTATATATGGTAGTATTTTTTTTTTGTTACAAGCTGAGATGTCACAAAGAACCTTTGTGATGAATAAAGCGCCAGGGGGTCTCGTACTGCACAAGCAAATAAGACGTTCAGCATGGAAACTATGGTTTGGATGCGTGTAGTTATAATGAGCAACACAACTCCTAGATTTTGAAGAACAGAGTTAGTTTGGATACGAGAATGAAGTTTTGTACATTTAAAAAGCTTTGGTCTAATTCACTTTTTCATTTGAACTACAACAAAACTATTCAATAAGGTTATGGAAAAGATATAGTGTGGTAACACCAGGAAACAGAATGCAAGAAAAAGTTACAATTCTGACCTTTTTTATTACAGAACTGCTTCTGTGAAAAGGTTAAAAGGTGTTGTCACACTGCCTGCGGTGAGTCTTGTCACCTTGGTAACCAAGTCAGTGAAGGATAAGCTTGTCTCTTTCTGCGACACTAGGATATAACTGGATCACATAGCTTGACTCCAGTGCATAATGCTGTTTCATAAAGTCATTTCACATTTTCCTGAGACCAGACTGGCTACAGGACATGACAGTGCACTAAGATTTACAAACGGACACAGCTGAATTACTGTAAGCATCCAAGGTGAGAAAGTGGACTTAAGTTTGCACTGTAAGATTGAAAATACACTGGCAAAAGCCCAATATTTGCCTGAATAGCAGAGGTTCCCACGGTTCTCAATAGCTGTCTAATAAATGAGAGCACACTGTGGGAGGTATATTAATCACTGAAGCTCAACACTGAGACACAAAATCCTCGCACAGCCCACCTGGCTAGTTTTTATAGTGCTACGGGTCAGTCTTTTGTAACACAAGTCAGAGTGTTTTTTGTTTACAGTGCTCAAAGGATGAGCGTAGGCATGTGTGTGTGTGTGTGTGTGTGTGTAAAGTTCAGGTCTTTGCTTTGTGAGCTAAAACCTTTTTCTTCTAGTGAAGATTCTGGCAAATTTTCAAGTAAGATAAACACCTTCCTTCCTGACAGATACCACACATTTTGTGTCGCGCCCCCAGTTCCTGAAGTGAGAGGAGAGATGAGCAGTGTGATAATGTTTAACAGCTCATTTAGCATTCATGTTAAGGACAGTTTATTCCAAGGTTTAGCTGCTCCAGCAGGGACAAAGCAGAACCAACTACTGCAGGCCAGTATTTTTCCATTTGAACACAACTCAGTTGGAGGTGCAGTGATGTTTCACATAGTTTAACTTCTCTCCACAGGAACTAATCTGTTCACAGCTAATCTTCTATCATTCCATGATGTTGCTATAAGTGCAGATAGAAGAATCCCACAAGTTTGGGCATTTTATAAGATGTTTGCAGCTTTACAGGCTCTAAAAATAGCCCTGCTGTTCTTTTTGAGTTTTTTTTCCCTTCACTTGTTTTGTCAAGTGGGAGGGCCTTTACTTTTTTTTTTTAAGTGCTTGAGCATGGCCTCTGAGTTGGAAGCTTGCTCAACTTGATCCGCTTTTTTCATTCCTGCTGCCTGCCAATTTTCCTGACAACTGAAGCAGAATGCAGACAGAGAGAGAGAAAAAGGAGTTTGAGGCTGACGAAAAAGCATGACAGTCCGTCTCTGGCCTTTGTGACGGCTGTGCTCACTCTTTAAACAGCACCCTCCCCTCATGTATCCCTCCCCCAAGTCTTACCAGAAGAGGGTTTATCATCTGTGATAAAGTACCTGCTGTATGGGAGGAATCAGCCCTGGATGTTTACTACATTAGGTCAGCGTGCACTAATGGAGAAACTCCTACAGACCATGTCATCGCCACAGGCAACAGGGTAGCAGATACTAAACCATATTACCTCTTCTTCCGCCACACTCTTTTGTTCATCTTTTTCAAACACACGGGAACACTCACACAGGAAAAGTCACAGTCAATTAGAAAGGTAATTGTAGACTCCAGCATATGCAATTTTGTTGAATCTATGTAATTTGAAAATAAATTAGCAATTATATATTTTGTCTCCTGTTCAAATACAATGCTCTGCCGGATTAGATTTATGTGGTTGCAGCAGAAAATCAACAAAATGGTATAAAATGATTTGCCGAGCTGCATGTGAAGGTACATCTGCATATATTTGCAATGTGAACTTCTACTGCAACACACTGACAATGATTTTACTCTGACTTGTGCTGTTCAGGTGTCTGGGAAATATCAGCTGCCAACTCACCTGAGGCCCACAATTAGCGTCGAGCAGCTGCTGAGCTTTCTGTGCCATAACAATTCACACTTTGTGGACACACGCTGTCAGCATTACAAGATCAGCCGCACACAGTGATAAGCCCGTCTTCTCTCCTTCCCACATTCACTCTTTTTGTTCTGGGTTTGTGGGTGCATGCAAAGAGGCAATACACCTTCTGCCTTATTTCATGCTGAATGCTAAGTACTAACTTTCTTCTTGAAGCAAGCCACACATTAAAGTGACTTCATTCATTTTCATCAGTATTCCTTTGGATGGAAACAGTTCTTCAGTTTCAACTGCTTGTTGACCCCCTAGGGAGAGCAGCCAGGCGCTGGCCCACAGGTAACTTTGGCCAGTACATCAATAGCAGTGGTGGCACCATTAATGAGAGACAGTAGTTGCGTGTGATGTGAATCATAGAGAGGGCTGGAGGGCTCCTGTGCTGTGCGAGGCACAGCGTTTTAATGAATATCAGCAAAGCCAGCGAAGGCCTGGACAGATGGTTACTCTTGAGGCATTCCCTGTTAGGAGCACCTGTCACAAGTAAAACTAGTTACCTTAAATGATATTCTCTCCTATGATATATGCACCAAAGTCAACATATAGATAGATAGATAGATAGATAGATAGATAGATAGATAGATAGATAGATAGATAGATAGATAGATAGATAG
>JBBBVU010000008.1:15901994-15912026 GCA_037177055.1 Atherinosoma microstoma
TGTGTGTGTGTGTGTGTGTGTGTGTGTGTGTGTGTGTGTGTGTGTGTGTGTGTGTGTGTGTGTGTGTGTGTGTCCATAATTGTGTGCATATGTTCTCTTTTCATGCCCATTTCTTATTTATTGATTTCTCTGTCTCATTATTTGTCTATTTGTCTTCACTCCATTACAGCATTATTGCCTTGATTGCACTTTGGAATAAATCATGCAGAAGGCTGTTAAGCAGTCAAACCACATACTGTACAATGAGGCATATATCCGATACATATTGACTAAATTGTGACGGTTTATTAACACAATAAGGATAATTGTTATCTGCAATTGACCACATAGATGAAACTCAATAGGTTCAAATAGCCTCACAAAGACCACAGGCATACTATGATTATTTCTGCAAGCAGTAGTTTCAGAGAGACTTTTCAGCACAAAAGCAAATGAGCTAATTTGTACTTGAAAGCCTCTTTTATTATATTGAAAATTACTGGGGTAAAAATAGCACTTATTCATGCATTTATCTCTGGTGGAGATGCAAAACACTTTCATAAACTTTCATCAACCACATACAAAAGGAGGAGCACAATTACATACTGTGTATATAGTGTTTTAAAGTTTGACTCCATTTAATGAATAAAGAAAATGCATGTGAAAATAATCAGTGCGACTGTTATAACTATTTTGCATATAGTCACAATACACACTTTGCATTGCAAATTATACTATGGCTCATTAATGAGAGGGGAAAGCTCTCATTGCTGCATATTTATTAGTTTTGCGGTTGTTTTGTTCTTAAAAGCAAAACTGCCTTAAAAGTTTCAAATGATATTTTAAGTGATAATTTCAATTTTAATCATTTTAAATGTATTTAATTTTTCTCCAAAGAGAAAAAAAAAAAGGTTGCACAATTATTAATCAGAATTTATCCCAAGTATTGTCCAGCTGCCATGCCTTTGGGGTCATTGATTCAGCAATGATCCATAGGCATGGCACACAAAACAGACTGACTGGTAACTATTTTTTTTTTAATCAGAACTGCTTGTAGTCCTAAACATGTCATGTCACATAATTGTCTGATCTGTTTCTGCTGTCAGCAGTGGGAAGAAAAATTAGAAGGAGGCATGTGGAGCCATTTCCTCCTCATATGTTAAATCACTTTCTCCAGGGATGTCTTTGCCTTGCCTTACTGTCCCCAACTAACATGCTGAATACCACAATTACACCATTACCCTCCACCAGTCAACCACCACAGGGAGAATGGGCTTGATACAAGTGCCATGCAGTAGGGAAATGACAGTCCCTCAGCTGAAAAAAAAAACTCCAGCTCTGTTGCTGTATATAAATTATTAATATGACAGCATTTCTCACTTTCCCCTTGTTTCTCTCCTTTTTTGGGCATAATTAAAATCTCAGGAGCACTCTGACTGCACCGGGGATTAATCTCCCATGGCATATCTCCATCTGCAAGCTGCGTCATCAGCCACCCCTCTCTGCATTAGCCCCCAGCTGTGCAACATGTCAGTCCAACCCAGGCCTCCACACAGGGGTACACTTGGGAAAGAAGTGGCAGAGCAGGGAGAAAGTAACAGGAAACCCACAGAAAGCAGAAGAAGCAGGGAGGGGTTGGTGTTTAGGAGTAGTGCTAAATCTTAATATTTCATATCAGTTTTGTTTTACAGAGCTGATTTGAGCTGGAATTTCTCTCAAATGGCCTTCTCTACGGATATCTGATTGATACTAATAGCTTCTACATCACTTACATTTGCAGAGGGTAAGAGGTTTTTTTCTTCTTTTTATGGGTGAAGACAGTTGTTAGCGTGGCACCATGAAGACTGTAAATTTGTCTCTTTCAACTAATGTTACTCTTGAGGGTTGTTAGGCTGATAGCTTTTGATAACCAACTGCTGTCCATATACACTTCCCCACTGGATGTCCAATACTAATAAGATGAGCAATTTCTTAAACAGGCACAAAGTGCTCCTAATTTTTCACATATGAGCAACTTCATTAGTTTATATTATACTCTGTTTGTAATGGCCAAGAAAATTCTTCTGTATTTTCAACACAAATTGTGGCATTCTCATTAATTAAGCATGTAATGCAAATGTGAGCCTTATGGCATTGACATACAGCAAATAGAGCTTTTGCATACATGAGCAATGCAGGATGACAGCAGTCAGTCTCAGAGACCTATGGGTTTATGACTCTCTCAGGCATTGGATCGGAAACCCTCCCGCCAACTAAATAGTCAAGTATTTGGCTGCATCATATTCCAGACGATTTAACAGGCCCTGGGCTCCAACATACAAGATATGGTTGATCCAATTTAGGCCATGCTCAATCAACTTAATTCTACAGGGGACACGGAGGCTGGGTACTGCAGTGTGTGCAAGAATGGATTGCTCAACAAAGCAGCTTTTAAAGGTCATGTTTTCGCTGCAGCCATGCCTACAAGATCTTAATGGAGGGCACTGTTTGCAAACTGAGTATGTAAATCCATCACAAACCTCCAGCTCAACAGTGATTTATGATGTGAAACTACAGTAGGGGGCCTGAGTTTTCAAAATGAGAGTGTAAAATGCAGCATGGCATCTTCAAGGCCCTGTTTGTCGCATCTGCTCCCTCCCAAGTCTGTACACTCACACTACCAGTAAGAGTAATGGTATTTCTGCAAACTTTGTTTCACTGTGTACTCTTGCTTTCCTTTTTTTATAGGCACAAAGTAATTTCTTAATAATGCTGTAACTTGCCACAAACGTATGCATGTGTGCACGTCAACAAGGTTTTTCCTACTTCTTCGCAATATCCTCATCTTTCTCATGGGGAGCATGGTGTCATGATTTTGCTTCTGCCATACAAGGAACCAATTATATTATCAGCGTGGGACCTCCGCTTGACATCGCATGTCCTGATGGTGTAATGAAATAAAAGAGGTTTCACACACATGCTCCCACTGTGTCCTTGACGGCTGGAAATGTCTACTTTGCAGTTTCTGTAATTTGGGTGAGAGGTGTATTTTTCGAAGATATCATTGAGCTGAATGTTCTCCACAGGGGATAGACAACCCCATCCTCCATTTCAAGGGGCAACTCTTTTCAAAGAAGTGGAGATTGCTCCTTTGTGGCCTTCCAAGTTGTAAAATTTACTTGTGTGTTCCTCTGGATACTGGATAATACTTTATTATATATTTCTCTAACTGTTGAATCACAATTAACCTGTTGGTACCAGAGATCCCATGTGTGGGGCATGAACATATGTATTTACTCCCTTGGAAGTACCTAAACATGCTATGCACCACTGGAAAGTAAATTTTCTTGAAATTTGAATGATGTATACCATTCCAGACTACAACCATAACTGTAGATTCAGTAAAGACTTGTTTCTGACCAAATATGATTTGCCTTTGAAGCCATACTGTACTCTGGTAGCAGATGATTCAGCAACAAAAACGGGGGGGGTATGTTCGGTGTTTCTAAATTCACTGCTAGAGAGAGCTTAGAGAACTTACAAACACCAATTAACCTGACATTTTAAAAAAAATTTGTATTTATGTATTTTTTATGTCGCTGTTAAAATGAGACAGGTGTGGGTGGACTGCTTGTAAAATTGAATGAATCAATCCTGACTGTTCGCAACTTAAGGCTTTACGACTAATTTGCATAAAGTGTAAGAAATCAATTAAATAAAAAGGCTAGCATAAGCTAGACAGAGAAATTAGCAAAAGCCAGGAGGAAAAAATTGGTGTGTTTCACTCTTCATGTGAAGACAGCAGACCTGCAATGTTCTGGAAGCCTTGATGGCTCACACAAAGATGTTTTATAGCTTTGACAGGAGTCGATTTAGAGGATATCTTTGGACATTAGCTTTGCAAATTCAACCCAAAAACAGCTGGGTTTTGACAATAAACTAATTATAAAGTTTGATGCCCGTTCAGGCCAATGTGCCTGTTCGCTCTCTTTATCCTGCTCTTGTTTGCAATCCCTACACACAGCAGTAAGTTTCTCGATACACAGTTGGGCCGGCTGAGCCTTAAACTGCCTGCTTGGTTGACTGGCTGAGCAAGCAGCTGTGGGCTCTGCTAGTGGTGCATTTATTATGTTGTTGAAAGCAATGGAATGGAAAAGCTCACCACTCTGTTACTTCCATTTGCATGCAGCCAAATCGAGATTCCTTGTCAAACAGATATGGGTGGGGTCAGATTATCATATGCATAGATCTGTATATACACTCAAGGGGTAAGGAGTAGAGCAAAGCCATTTAAAAGTCATGAATGTTGTTTTTCTTTTTTGTTGTTGTTGCCTTTGGTTTTCTTTTTGGCAAAAGTTCTCAATGTATAATACAAAGGAAGGTGGAAGTTTTTAAGCTTTTAGAGGGACTACTAAATATCTTTCATACAAGTATTTCAGATGCACTTTAAACATATCATCTTGCACTCAGGATAATCACAATTGCCATTTAATCTTTTATGTTTCTCTACTTGAGCATTTTCAGGCAAAGGATGTGGAATAAATGTTGACATGGAAACAGTCTACTTAATGATGATGAGATTTTTTTTTTTTTTAGTGACTGTTGGAAGTCATCAAGTCTAACATGCAAACTTTACCAGCAGTCAGGAATGTTTATTGTAAATGCTCAACATGCTGCAATAAAATGTGCCAAGCAGTGCTCAATGCCGGGCTTTAAAACAGGCGTGTTATAATGAGATCTCCCACCAACAAACAGATGTGGAAAACCAGTATTCTGTGAAGCTAACATCTGTAGATAATTGGATGGTGTAGCTATTGTGGAAAACATGTTGCGGGCCCCTGTTTGACGGTGAGAAGTCATTATCAGTGTTTATATTAATAGCTTTGCCGTTGCAAAGCTGCATGTGTTCCTGGACTGAAAAAAAGGTTTGGCTGATTATTCCTGCTTCCCTTTTCTTTCTTTTTTTAAATGATTGTGGGTGCATTGCTACTTGGATTTTCTGAGGTTCTGAATAGCAAATTTCCCTTCACTGACTTGGTGATCTGGCCTTTTTTTTCTTTTTCTTTTAAGCCTTTAGACTTACATCTTTAAAAAAAAACTCAGTTTTTAAGTTGTTGTTGTTTGTTTGTTTTTCAACCCAGAAAGAAAAAAAACCCTGCACCTTATATTTCTAAAAGCTTTCTAAAAGTAATAGGCATTTAAAGACTTGATATGAATTCGATTAGGGTATTCTTTTTTATGTTGAGCTTATGTCCCACTCCTATAAGATATTCTTTTAAAAAAGAATAAATATGCCAGCCACCCCACTACTTAGGCTCTTTTTCTTCCCAGCAAGGTTTGTATTTGATTGCAATTTGATCACATTTGACTGTTGCATTCAGCCTCGCCACAAGATCAATTCATCTTTTATCCAATTTAAAAAATAAGCCTCTCCAGGAGTGTGACATGGAACATTAAATGTACCATGATGGGAAACTGAAGTTTTGCTTTCTTTACATCCCTTTAAATGAAAGTACATTTAAAAAGCAGTGACATCTGCTGGAATAGACCGCTGAATAGGTGATCAATTGTTCTGTCAGTTCCTCAGTAAAGCACAAATATCAAGCATACTTACAGGTTTGGGCAGTAAAGCGACTGAACATTAAAATAGGCAATGTCTTGCCTGTTTAAAAACTGCTAGCATTTTTTTGTACTTACAGTAGAATAATCTTTACAGCCATTGTTCATCAATCTTCTATGATGTGTTGTTCATTAGAAGGTTAACACTTTTATTCATACAGCATGTTTACACTTGCGGCCTAACGGCTGACATTTTTTCTGCCAGCAATCATAAAGCTGGCCTGGAGTCTATTTTTCTGGTATTTTTCAGTATCATTTAAAGTTATTGGATAAGGCTCAGAGTGCTTCCAATGTGTGGGTGACCTGCAGTACAGCTCAATACTCTGGCAGAGTACCTCTTGTGTAGATGCAAACTGAGCTCAGATGCGGATTTTCTGGCATGCAACACAACTTATGGCATCTATGTAAAAATGGATTTAATCTTATCAACAAAGGTCTGACTCAAAAGAGGCAATGCTGTGATTCAGAGATCTGGAACCATTATGGCATCTTCTTTTTTTTTAGGGGCAAAGCTGCTAGACTAGCAGCTAGAGTCTTCATTTTTATTGTTGCTGTTGTTTTGTTTTTATACAGATTTTCATTCCTCTCCTTCTCCTAAGCTCTTTTCCCTTAAAAGTGTCTGTGCAGCAGAAAAGACAAGACTTCAAGAACAATTTAACTTTATTACGGTCCAAATATTCGTTTCAGCTCCGATCTCAAAACTTGAGGTAAACTACATGTGGCTCTGTATTTGTCAAGTGTATATTTTTGCAATAATTTCAGAAACAGCATAGTTCATTTTCTTCATCCAATTTGTTCTCTGGATGTATCTATATCTTTTTCTTGGTTTGAATCCCTCTTTAAAAAAAGTCCTGTTTTTTAATGTTATTTTGATATCCATATGTTATCATCTTGTCAGAAACCTCTGGACCTCTAGTCAAAATAAAATTACTGAATTATGATTACCAACATATTTTGCTGAAACCCTGGCTTGCAAGTGGTGCAGTAAGTGAGTTGTCTTCTCTGGTAATACAAAGGTGCAAGGTTTCTAATTACATAAAGTTTAGCACTTTATTCATGTTGCATGTTTTTAAATGCTAACTAAAGTCAGTTAATGCTAGCAGTTTAAATGTGTGCAGTCAGCCTGAAACATGATCAATGCTGCTATATCATAGATGTAAGATGATTTAGTTTTTTTTAGAGAAATGGATGAAATGTAAGCATAATTTCTGATCTTATTAAAAAAAAGCATCACTTAAACAGTACCATGTCAGTGACTTTCCTTTATTCCCGTGGTCTTCACAGCTCTCAATCTCCAGACAACAGAAAACTTTTGAGAAACTCATACCCCAAAGTTTTCAAGCTCTGCAGGCCAACATTAGCTCTTTGTAGAATTACATAATAATCCCATTTTAAAATAAAGCAGTCACTGACAGACTTGAGGTTTTGCTATCATTCAAAACAACTACCAAATTTAGTTGAAATGGAAACAGGAGATTTTTGAGCTACATTCCATACATCATGATTATGTCTTACACTGAGCAATAAGTCAATTCGGGGAAATATGATCAAGCTCAATTTTTCATTCACAACATCAAGAATGTTTATCATATCAGGCAAATCGCCAGAAAAATGACAAGACCACTTCATGTCAAAAGACAATTCATCAGAGAGCGCCTTGTATTGATTAATGTGTCAAACCTCATCAGCAGGCTGAGATTCAGGTGATGATGTGTTTCTCACTAGGTTTAAAACATTTGTTTTAAACTGTTTTAAACCTAGTGAAAAACTAATGTTTCAAACAAATGTTTTAAATGGCATCATTTTCTGTGCATTATTTCCTCAGTGCAGGTGCTATTGAGTTGGCATGGCAGGTTTAGCCATACCACAAGATCATGAATTAACAAGGTCATTTCAAATCAAAAAGCCCTGTGCCATATATATCTGACTGTTTTAGTAGCATTAGACAACATGTGTTGAGAATCAGAGGAGCTAGAGATGTCTGCTGCAGGTGATCGAGCACCAGAGAGACAGTCAGTCAGAAGGTCAAGAGTTAAGAAAGAAAAAAGACTGGATGTGTTAAATTCTTTTACTGTTTTCTAAAATAAATCAAGCCGGATTTCTAAAGCACACATTCTCATCTGTAATTGTTTAAATACATGTTCACATACAGTATCTATATAAACAGACTGTGTTTAATCTAAGTCCATTAAGAGTTTAGTTCTGTGCTGGCTCTGGTGGAAATTCGCCCACCTTCTTGCATTTATTATCAGAAATAACAAGAAGTACTTCCATGTAAAAGCTCCTGAACACTGGAGGGCAGTGAAACTTTAAGAACTGAAATCTTCCAGCACAAGTTTTCCAGCCTGAGGATAACTATAATCAATTTGTTTTGAGCTACTTATAGTTTGTTTCAGAAATTCGATGGCCCAATGCCATTAGCTCACAGCATAATCATACTCGTGCTGCAGTAAGTTCAAAATGTCTGTAGCAAGCAAGTTTCTAATCCTACCCTAGTATCAATATTCAGTATTCCACAGTACATTGCACAGTACGTTGCTTTGAAAAGGCTTCAACAGAACAGAGTGAAATAGATATAAAGGTAAATAAGAGATTATATTAACACTTTGGAATGAATTATGTCCCATAAACTCCCACTGTTTTTAAATCGGCAAACTGTTTATGCCTTTCATCTTAGCTGACAGTGACTGATGGAGATGAAGAAGTGTTTTAGGCAGAGAATGGAGCACTATGGCATGTATTATCTCCTACTGTCTTATTGTCTTATGTCGATAAGGAAAAAAATATGCCATGTCTTAAAAATGTTTGTCTGGGTATTAGAAAAGAAGGAAGATGAACGTATCAGTGCAGATGGGGAATTAGTTTTCAAACACTTTCATTAAAGCACTGTGATTGAAGTAGCTGCTTTGAAAAAAAATAGCTTTTCCAAGGCTTTTTCTTTTCTTTACAAACAAAATGGCTGGGCAGTATTTGCAGTATACCCACAAAATGTATAAAATTGTTCAGACTGCCAGTGGCGAGTGCAGCCTTTTTGTATAAACAGGCAGTGATAATTGCTATCAATGCGCAATCTGAAAACATGTGCTGTTATCTGTGAAAGCTTTTAAGCTATTGTACAACAGCAGAATTAATTGGCCAAATGGAACTGAAAGGATAGATTATTTTTTCAAAATAATGCCATAACGCCACTACTGTGCTGTAGCTATTGTCCCTGCTCATGTTTTTACAGTAATTTAAAGAATCTTGGTGAGGAAATACAAAGCACCTCTTCTAACACACAAGCTAACCCAAAGCAGAGGGAGCCTATTATTTGTCCTTTCTTTTGTATCATATCATTATTATCTTTTTGTAATTCAAAGCAAATGAAATATGTGGATATGAAAAAAAGGAGTTCTAACATTTCTTTTAAATCAGGGTTATATAGAAATCAATTGTAATGTGGAGGCTCAAAAAATAATGAGCCAGCTTTTGAATTCAGTGACAGGAGACTTTAATACCCATTCTCATTATAAACGTCTATAGTTCTTCAATATTTTTCTGATATTCAATGAAAATCCTTCTTTACTGTCTGTCAAAGCATCCCCAGAATTCTTACTTAACCAATTTAAATCCATTCTTTTCGTTTCCCCAACTAACAGATTTATTTATGTAGTATTGTTACTTCACCTGCCATCTCTTCCCTGACCGTCTCATGTGAAATTTCTAGAAGGCTCTTGTGTTCATATTTCATATTCACGTTGCTTCATAACTGGGATGAAGTGTTTTTGTTGCCTTGCAGGGCATTTATTCCTCCAAAAATGGCCTTATGCTGACCTTACAAAGCAGTTAGGTTCTCACATTTTCAAGATAACAATCACAAGACAATCAATTATGACAAAATTCAAAGTATGTGATTTTAAAGCAAACCGTTTCAGACTAATCCCCATTCAGTATATATGTATATATCAATATACAGTTTACTTTAATGGCAGTTATTCTGAGGTTGAAGAGATTAGTTGTGGGGTGCCCCAGGGCAGTTGTTTAGGACCCCTTCTATTTTCAATTTTCACAAATGATTTACCACTTGTAATTAAACATGCAACCATGGCAACATATGCAGATGATACAACATTGTGTTTATCAGCCAAGGATGTAGGTCAACTGAATATCATCTTAAATAGGGAGTTGAATTTAGTCACACAATGGATTAATGACAATAATTTAGTCATTAATGCAGGTAAAACAAAATGTATGATAGTTGGGTCAAAATATTTTCTTAAGGAGTCACCAACATTGCACTTAACCATAGGACAAAACGTGATTCAACAAGTAGAAGAAGTTAACTTATTGGGCGTAATTGTGGATAGCACATTGTCTTGGAATAGTCAAATAAATAATGTATTGAAAAAAATGGGTCGTAGTATGGGAATAATCAGACATTGCAAAAAATGTATTCCCCAATGGCTGACCAAACGA
>JBBBVU010000008.1:15929058-15944219 GCA_037177055.1 Atherinosoma microstoma
GCCTGTAGTTGTTCATTTGTGTCTTATCTAGATTGTCTCTTTTTAGTAGAGGCTTGATTACAGCTGTTTTCAGCAGCCCTGGGAAGATGCCAGAAATTAAAGACACGTTCACGACCTGTAACAGATCTGGCTCCATAGTTTTTGAGACCTTTTTAAAAAAACCTGTAGGCAGGATGTCCAAGCAGCAAGAGCAGGAGTTCAGTTGATGTAAGATATTCTCCAAGCCTTTGCTGTTAATGGGTTCGAACTGCGTCATGGTATTAAAAATGTTTTTTAGTGGACACGGTATATTTCCTGCTGTTGATAAACCAATTGCTTGTCTGATGCTCTGAATTTGTCTGTGAAGAATTTGGCGAAGTCATTGCAGGCCTTGGTTGAATATAGTTCAGAAGTCCAACAACAGAACACCAGTCGGGTTCAGATCAGGGGGGCCGTACCTCCCAATCACGCCCCTCTAGGTCTCACTGTCATCACCCATGTGGGCATTGAAGTCTCCTAGCAGTCTTCTGTACACTACTTCTTGTATAGTGCACGACAGGTTTGCAGTGTTGCTTGGTCGACACAACAAAATGGTTGACTTACTGGTTTACAGAGTGGAAAATGGCTTTTTGTTTTGACTTTTTCAAATTATAAATCAAAATGAATTCAACTAAATATTTCCAAGAAAAAGAAAAAGAAAAAACCTTGACAGTAATACTATTCTCTGTTTAATTATGAAAATTGTATTTCTCATCTTGCTTTTGCTCTTTTTGCATCAATTACCCCATTAAGCTCTCGAGGAAAGGTTTTAATAAGGTCTGTGTGATTCTTTTTAGTTAAGGAAAAGGTGATGGAGTTCAGGGTAAAGAAATATAGTCACAATGTTTGCAATTTCCTATAGGCAATATTAGTAATTAATCAAAGGCACATTACAGTGCATCCATTTCATAAAAACGGATTGATCACACTGAACAGTGACCCTTCAAAGGTCAATCTCCCCAGGTAACCTGTTTTTGCAGGATGCAGGGCAAGTTAATCACAGCTAGTACCAATTACTCACTATGTACATTTTAAATGATCCCCTGCTGAGGCTGAATTTAAATGTGTTGCTTAGATCCTCATTAATGCACCAAATTATTTCACCCAGTTAATAAATCGTGTAGTCATAGCTTAAATTAATAAGATATGAGTGTCAGTGATATAAACATAGTTTCTAATCATATCTAGCCATTAGTAACTGAGCTTATAAGAATGTATGTAAAACTATTGCCACTACAGAATGCTAATGTATCAAATAAAGATAATTAACTTAAGACTTTGTTGTTTTGATTGTAGTGAAATGAAAGCCCAGATGCACAGATCCGATATAAAGACAGTCTAAACACATTTTTACATTATTTAGTGGAATTAATATGATTCATTCCACGGTGGTGGAACTGCTGATGATGGGACTTTGATCTGACCTCTTGGAACGAAGGATTAAAGGTTAGGAGAAGGGAATGACTGCCAAGTGTACTTGTATTGATTTCTTCTCCTCCATTATTCCTTTAGCTGCCACTCACAAAAGATTAAGTGATTTTTGGGACGCTGGGGTGATAATCATTTATAAAGGTTGGAGGGGATTGTTTAGGCATTTAGAAGAGCTAGCTTCCGCATTACAGGAGAGGCATGAAATACAACATGCATCTGGCAGGAAGACATGTGGTCCTGCAATAAAGCTAATCAGGCAAGACTACCTCTTTACTAATTGATATGCATGACATCAAGGGCTTTTCTTTCTTTCTTTCTTTCTTTCTTTCTTTCTTTCTTTCTTTCTTTCTTTCTTTCTTTCTTTCTTTCTTTCTTTCACACCTATACCTCGAGTGAAATATGAGCTATTATGCAAGAGATCATAAGAATTCTATATATGGGTCTATGTACTTTCAGGCATTTAGTTGTTTTTTTTCCCCTTTGAAACAAACAAAAAAAAAAAATATAGAGAAAAAAAAAACACTTTTTCATCTTTTCCACCCAAAAAGTCCTTGAAGACACCTTCACTCTCCATTTCTGTTGGATTCCCACAAATGATTCAAATTCAAATTCAAATTGATTTATAAAGCGCTTTTCATACAGGTAACACAAAGTGCTTTACATAAAAACATACAACAATTAACAATCATAAAAACACCCACCTAATCATACTCTAGCTCACATTCATTTATACACACACAACATGCATTCAAACCCCCCATCCGTCTGTCTCTTAAACTGAACATAAATTAAAAGAATATCTGGCTTGACACTGCAGTGAGGAAATGATATTTTGGGGATCCGTTCACACCAGGAACCAGCCTAAGCAAGACCAACGAGGCTGCCGCCACAGGGAACCACCCAGATCAAGAGAGGTAGAGGTCCACACCACAACCATAGGGCTGCAGTGCAGGACCAATGGCAGTCCCCACAACGCCAGCCCCACAGACTGCGCAGCCATAGCCCCCGGTGTAAGGGATCCCCATGAGGAAACCACTGGACTTTATGGTAAACAATAAGATCAAATAAAAGCAACAGGTAAAAAATAAATAAATAAATAAAATAAAAGAATACTTGAGTACAGCAGTACAGCAGTACAGCAGTACAATAAAGACAATTAATAAATAAATGAATAAATAAGAAATAAATAAATAAATACATTTTAAAAATGTTAATAAAATTAATATGAAATACTTAAAAATTAAATAACATTTCTGTAAAATTCGGCTAAAAGCTAAGCTAAAAAGGTAGGTCTTGACCCTCTTCTTACAATTTTTTACGATTGCTTAAGCACGATTTTGAAAGCAGGGCTCAAATTTCAAAACACTACACACTATTAGCACAACCACACACTCAATGTGCAGAACACCTCAGATCCTGTGCAAAATGTAACACTCTTGTAAAAACTAAATACACATTTATAAAAACCACATTATGTTACCTTGTGAAATAAACATTTCATCAGGCTTAATTCTGTTTGAACTAGTTACATACTGGTGTGTTTAACTTAAAACACTTTTAGCAATTCTACCTCTCAGTGATTTGATTACTGTAAAGTACACAGAGAAAGTGCAAATATTCAACATGCTAAATTCACCAAACACAACGCAAGATCATTGCTGCAGACTATTGAAAATATGATTTATTTCTCATCATATAACCAAAATCAGTAATCATAGACAATCACAACAACCTGCACACCTGATGTGTGTGTTCAAGCAACTGGCTCATGGGTGTAGTGATATGTCAGTCAGTGGTTGGGAATTGCAAGAAGGTGACGTCATGATATACTTCTGTGTCTAATGTATACAAGTGTGTTTAGTGTTTCGCAAACAACTGTATGTATTATTCTGCAAAAAGTGTGAAGCTGTTTTGTTGGTGATGTTGGACCTCACAGCCGCATTTGATACTGTGGACCACTCAGTCCTCATCACTCGCTTAGCACAACACGTTGGTCTTCGAGGTGCAGTGTTGCAGTGGTTCAGGTCCTTAATTGGTCCTTTAATGAACAGGACCTTCTCTGTCATGATTGGTGAACTGTTGTCGTCCTCAGCTCCACTTACATCTGGTGTACCGCAGGGATCCATCTTAGGACCTGTCCTCTTCTCACAATACATGCTGTCTCTGGGATGATTTACTGCTCGCCACAATCTGTCCTTCCATCTGTATGCAGATGACCTCCAAGTTTATTTACCGGTTGCTCCGAACTCTGTAGTTAACCTGGACTCCATCAACAGCTGTTTAAAGGACATAAAACTTTGGTTGTCACAAAATTTACTTCACCTCAAAGAAAGCAAAACAAAATGGATTCTGTTCAATCTCTTCAGTAGGCCCTCTAGCCCAGTATCCAGTCTGGGTGCAGCAGCCCCCCAATGCATGCAGGTAGTTAAGAACCTGGGGGTGCAACTGGACAGCTGCCTGATAATGGACAGACAGGTTGCCGCCGTGGTTCAGGCCAGTTTCTTTCAGCTCGTTGGCCAAGGTTAAGCCATTCCTCTGCCGTGGTGATCTGGAAAAGGCCGTCCACGCCTTTATCAGCTCAAGGTTGGACTACTGCAACGCATTATACCTCGGAATCTCCCAAAAATGTCTGTCGCGACTGCAGATGGTTCAAAATGCTGCTGCTCGCCTCCTTTCAGGAACTCCTAAGTATCACCATATCACACCTGTTCTTTCCTCTCCGCACTGGCTCCCAGTCCGGTTCAGAATAGATTTCAAAATGCTTGTGTTTGTTTTTAAAGCTCTGAATGGCCTTGCACCCACCTACTTGTTTGAGATGCTCAAGCCTCATCAGCCGAGAAGAGCTTTACGCTCAGCAGGTCAAAACCTGCTTGAGGTTCCACGCTCCAGACGTTGTAAATGGGGGTGATCGCTCCTTCTCAGTGGCAGGTCCTAGACTGTGGGACTCACTTCCACCAGAACTGCGATCCATTTGTGACCTGTCACTTTTTAAGAGCAAGCTCAAGACATTTCTGTTCAGAGCAGGTTTAATAATTCATTACCTCATTTTAACTGTTTTTTAAAAATGTTTTGTCACTGTGTTTTATTATTTCTGATTTTATCTGAAAGTTGTGTTTTATGTGAAGCACTTTGGTCAGGATGATCTCTTGTGTAAAGTGCTATACAAATAAACTTTGATTGATTGATTGATTAAAGCTGACTTTGTGTTTATAGTGGTGAAAACCTGGTCCAATGTTTTGCTCCTTGAGTGTAAGGTGTTGATAATTATGTAATTCTTTTGTTTTTAGTGTTTATGCAATCGTAAAAAAAAACTGTTAAAACAACAGTCTGAGGCCATAGTAATAGAATGAGGCCTCACCAAAGGTTTTGGTTTTGGCTTTGAAGGCGGTAGCAGAGGACCTCAGGGTCCGCGAGGGTTTGTAGTCTAAAAGGAGGTAAGTAAGTAAGCAAAAAAAAAAATTATACAGCTCTTTTCACAGATAAAAATCACTAAGTGCTGTACATAAAATGTAAGCAATAATACAACACAGTAGTATCATAAAATGAATAAATAACAGGAACCAACCATATCAACCAAAAGCTTTCCTAAATAAAAAAGTCTTCAGCTGCTTTTTAAAAGAATCCATAGAGTCAACCAGACGAAGGGGCCGGGGTAAGTTGTTCCAAACTCTGGGAACTACGGTCCGGAAAGCTCCGTCTCACCAGGTTTTAAAGCGGAGGAGGACCTTAAGGAGGCTCTGGCCTGAAGACCAAAGGGTGCGCCCTGAGGAGTAGGGACACAGTAAGTCCGCAATATACTGGGGGGCCTGACCATGCAATGCTCGGAAAATCAGGATTAAAATTTTAAAATCAATACGAAATATTATAAATAAGAGCAGTGGTGACTCTAGACAATTTTACAAGGGGTGGCAGAGAAGGGGCCATAGGTTGGATTTAGCCTACATGAAGAACTTTTGATCCTCTCAAATGTTTAAAATCAGCATAAAATGCTTCATGTAAATTCCTCAGTTTATCTGATCAGTCTTGATCGGAATGAATTTTCAATCTGATCAAAAATAGAGGTTTTCCATGATCTCATATTAAAAACTTATCATGTCTACATCATTCTGATGGTTTCTGTGATGTATGGTCTATATGCTCATGCTTGAACCACGTTGGGGTTGGATGACGTGAAGAGTTTCAGGAAATTTCTGGAAAAATTGGCGTAAGCCAAACAGTTCAGTTCTGTTTCACCTGGAGAAAGGTGGGTGGCTCAGCTGCTTCACTCTGTAGACAGACGTCTTCTGTCTGTGTCGTGGCACCGCGTGCTGCCGCGTGCGGCCGCGAAGCGGAGCAAAAGGTTTTTTAAGGGTCCTAAAATTATATTTATTATGTTTTTTAATTATTATCTTTTTGTGAATTAATGTATTTCAATGAGAGGCTTTTGGACTTAAAGATGATGTGATTTTACTAGTTTAATTTAAGAACAAAAGTTGGGGGGGGGGCAAGTGGGGGGGGTAAGGTTCCCTAGTGGGGTGGTAGTTGCCCCCCCTTGCCCCCTTGTAGATTTGCCCCTGAATAAGAGGGATAAATAAGAGGGTCCAAGACCATTCAGACAATTATAAACTACTTAAAGAATCTTAAAATCAATCCTGAAACGCATGGGGAGCCATTGCAGTGATTTTAAACCTGGTGTACTGTGTTCCTGCCCTCTGGTCCTCGTCAGAACTCATGTCACTGAGTTCTGGAGTAACTGTAAACCATAAATACTCTTTTTAGGAAGACCACAGAGCTGGGCATTACAGTAATCTATTCTACTAGAAATACTGTAAAAGCATGCATCAGGATATCTGTGCTGGCATGAGATTGCCAGGTAAAGAAAAGAAAAGAAAAAAATGTTAGAGTAGCAACCAGTTAGCTAAACTAACTGCATACTAAGCTAACAAAGTTTAGCTCAAGAAACAAATATTGGCTTAGCATCTTTTATCACTAACATGACGATGGTTTCAGTATAATTATTGGACACAAAAAATTGTAATTTCGCAAATTTTGGAATATCTTTGCAGCTTTGGTTTTAAAAAGCTGGCTAATCTAAAGCCATTTTCCTCATTATCCTCTCTGGAGTGGCTTTTTGTTGTTGTTGTTGTTGTTTTTTATCTAAATACTGGAGCTATCTAATTACACTATATTCATAAACAGTCTAAAAATAGCTGTGTGGGAAGGGACATATTTGACACAATATATTTTTCAGGTTTTGTAAAGTAGGATTCAAATTGCATAACCAAATGTAAACCAAATCAGTCATGTTGGTAGATGTTTTGCAAAGAATTAAACACAATAGATCTGTAACAGTCTATTGTGCTGTGATTAATGTTTTCTATTGACTATCCAATATGCAAACTGAGTTGAATCAGGTCTTCACAGACATCAATCACTAGGCTGCCAATTGGGGATGGAAGCCAAGTGAACTCAACAGAGCACCGCATATTTGTGAGATTCTACTTATGTTGAGCCAGCTGTATGAGGCATGGGGTCAACCTCTCTGTTTTCCACAGCACGCATCATCATTTGATGGTCTATTTGTGCGCTACTCACCATCAGACGGCTGTGTTGGTATGCACCAAGCCTTTTGATAGGACTGGGTTGATCTAAGCTAGACAGCAAATCAATAAATAATGTACCCATAGCACCAGTGTTGGTGGATATAAAAAAAATATCTTTTGAGCTAAGTCTCAGAACATGAAAGGGATTGACATGTAAGGGATGTCGATGTGGTTTAACATTCTCAGACTTTGGTATTAAGACACAACGTAGTGGTCACAGGGCTTAGTAAGAGATTTGCTGCTGTGCAGTATTGGATTTTTTTTACACCACTGTGGATATATTCACTCAAAGTTAATGAATTTGTATTCTTATGTGTCCTCTTACATGCAGTGTTTGCAGTTCTTATGTTTTGACCCCCTGGAACTTGCAGAAACAGATCCTCAGTGATTCATATGCAGCTTATCTGTATCGTTATATGAGAATACATAGAAAAGTTTGGAAAAGAGGAGACAAAAAAGAAGTTCAAGTGTAGAGGAAGCTTTGTGGTTTTATCTAACATTAATGTTGTTTAACTTTTTATCTGCACCAGAGGGAATAAAGCAGAGTTTCCTCAAAATTCTGTAGATGCTGTGAAACTACAGAACTGTAGAGCAGCCTCATATTTCAGTGATAATAATCACAGCTAGATGGTGACATATGTTGTTTAACCCGTTAGGTTTTAGTCTGTTTTTTGTAACTCCATGTATAACTTGTATTTTACATTAACAGGTAAATCTATTCTACATCTGTCCAGATTCACAGAGGAAGTCCCGCAAAAGTTTTGAGAAGCTGCTGCAGAAGAACCCTTACTCGTATATTCACCACTCACTGAAAAATATGGGTTTACACAATTATTTGTCTCTGATGTCACTGCTAATTGTCATCATTATTATCAACTTTATATGAAGTAGAATGCAACAGTAGACTGAATGCAGTGGGTCAAATAGTGCAGATGTTCTGTATGTTTTAATCCAGGTGCAAATCAGACAACAAGCAGCAGTGTGTATTTGTGTGTTCAATAATGAATGAAAATGAAATGAAATGAAAAATACTTTATTTATCCCTCTTAGAGGGAAATTATTGTTGTAGCAGAGTTTTTTTTTTGTTTTTTTGTTTTTTTTTTAAATAATTAATTCAACCTTAAGGGTATTTTTATATGGGTGTTGTTCATTAATGTTTGAGATGGTGTGTGTGAGGAGAAAGTGGGGGGCACCAAACCATAATCTCACCTAGGCCACCAAAATGGCTGGGGCCAGATCTGGAGGGGACTGATATTGGGTAGCTCACTGTGTATCTACAGTTTAAACCTTTAACTCATGTTGTTTTGACATCTACAGTGTCAAAACATTCCTTGAAGTAAAATGCGCAGTGGGCCAATTAAATTCCGCACTAAGACTGTGTGGTTATCAGGGCATAACCCGGAGTGAGACTATGTTTTGTAGTCAGTTGAAGTCTCTTTCTTCACCCAGCTTAGAGACAGGCAATGAGGCAAAAGCAGCAGCTCACTCAGATGGTGGTCTGATCAGTCTTATAGATCTTCACTGCAGGGGTTTTACTAAGAGTTGGGTTTGCCTCTGTCAGTGCACCAACTTAATGCTTAACATCAGACCCAAAATCAACTCCTCAAACTTCTAAAATGATCTTACATCTTTGCAGGTGGATGTCAGGCACTCTGCCTCTCCTCTTTGTGCTCTTAATCTACCTGTTTATCCTCTCCTTCTCAGGCAGTCTAACCGTTTCTATCTCTTTCTTTCAACTCGGGCAACTCTCACTGTGCTGATCCCTGCATGTTCAGTTGCTAAATCCTATGGTGTAGCAGTTCAGCTGTTAAATTCTATCAGTTAGTGAAACATGACACTACAGCTTTGCAGAGGGCTCACTTTGATTATGATAACTACAGAGAAACACATGTTGTCAGGTACCCTTTTATCTGTTTCCATCAAACAAATGAAATGGGGCCAATGTGGCTCTTTTGATGGACGACTGCGTCTCACTAAGGGTCTCAGATGGATGTAAAGGCTTCCTCGTTTACCACACTGTTGTACTTAAATTTCAGGTTTTATGGGCACGTTTTTATTTGCAACATTGTATTGCGTAATCGTTGATCAGATTGTGCCCTGCAGTTTGTTCACATACTCTAAGTCACTTCAGCCTGATAACAGTTGGACCAACGCAGAAGGTTTTTTCTGAACAGTCAAAGACAAGCAATCTAAGCTAGCCTAAGCTGTGTAATTCAACCCCAGCTGGACGAACAGGAGCCATACTTTTGTGATTTTTATTTTTTCAAGTATTGTGTCTTGCAGCTGAACTCTGACCTCCAGTTTATTGTGCTTCAGTACTTCTGCTAAATAAAGACAAACACAGGCTGATATCTTGACCACACATCTAAACAGCCTTTTGATGTGGGTCAGGGGTGCAACTGTCCAACTGAACGGCATCACAGGCGGGCATCCTCAGTCACTCATTTCACACAGTAATAAATGTGAGGCTTTGTCCTTCACACGGCTGTTACTGTGGTGGACACTTAATGGTGAGGTACATGTGTGATGAATTCCTCAGCTTGGTCCTTTGTAGCATTCTCTTTAGTATAGATAGAAATAAGTTATATTTTCCTGTATTTCTCCCATGAGCTGTATGGATTGATTTTTCAGTAAGTCTAGTATATTTTTTTCCCATATAGTTACTTACATTGTGCATCAATCATGCCATTCTACACACTGATTGCTACAAAAGAGGCTCCTGATCAATAATATATATGTGAAATTGTCATTTAAATCCAGGGATGTTCAGGTTATATTTATGTAGACAAAGGTCAGGATACTCCTAGTATTTGGATATAGCTGACAGTGAATAACTTCTAATGCCAAAGTGAAAACAGGTTTCTCAAAAGTATGCATTCCTATATTAACCAAAAACTGAAGTGTTTCAATCATCATATTCTTATTTGTATAATCCTGTCTGGCAGTCATTACAGCTTCAATGCTTCTAGAGGAAATCTGTAAAGGCTTTGCACACCTGGATTTACAACAATCTATCAATTCTTTCTGGCAAGTCAACTGTCGCCAGATTATAAGTGAGGTGTCTGTGAACTGCCATCCTCAAATCTCTCCGCAGGTGTTCTATGGACTTAAAGTCTGGACTATGGCTTGGTCACTTCGAGACTGTGATTATTCTTGAAGCCATTTTATATGCATGCTTTGGTCTGCTTTCCATATGGTGAACCATCAACCCAGTCTCAAATTACATGTACTGTGGAGCAAGCTTTCTCCTCTATATTTTGCTGCATTAATTATGTATAATTATATTATCTACATAGTGAGCAGGGTCGCTGTTCTCCAGACAAAGTGCTTGCAGTTCAGGCCAAACAATTCAGTTCTTGACTCATCAGGTTGGTTTACACCTGTCATCTGAGTCCTTGAGAATGTCATTTAACAAACTATCAGCAGGCTGAACTGTACCTTTTACTCAGAGTGGCTTCTGTGTAGTTACTCTACAATAAAGGTGCAATTGTGCTGTTTTGATGTCCATCCTTTAGTTAGATTTTCCCATCTCTGCAAGACACTTCTAAAGCTTGTATTTTTTGACTTGTTTAGTTAATCAATTTGGCTGGACTGCCAGCTCCAGTAACAGTACTTTTGTTTTCAAACATCTCAATTTCACAGTTATTGTGGCCATTGTACTCTTGGGCATACCTAAAGCTCATGAAATACTGTAGTTGTATGCAGTTGTCTAAATCTATGCCTGTGGACACACCCACTTATTTAAAGATTTGGATTTGGAAATTTTTGTTTTCTTTTTAGCTGTTGGCATCCCCCATGCAAGCTCTCTGATGTTACAATCATTTTTAGACTGCCACATAAAAACTATGTCTGGTTTATATGCCAGCAACTCCTTGTCAGACTGGAACTTGAACTGTGGAAAGTTTGGTCATTTTCAACACTTGTATTTGTATACAAGATGTTTCTGTATTATCTAAGGCACTTGGTTATGCTTCATGTTACAAACTACTACCTGGGGCGGCTGTAACTCAGGAGGAAGAGCAGTCGTCTGCCAACCGGAGGGTGGATGGATTCCAGGTTTCCCCTGACTACATGCCGAAGTGTCCTTGGGCAAGACACTGAACCCCACATTGCCCCCTGATGTATCTATTGGGGTATGTATGTGAATGATAGGTTAAAGCATTTAGTATATAACAATAGAAGAGCTGTATGAGTGTGTGTGAATGGGTGAATGTGACAGGTAATGTCAAAGCGCTTTGAGGGGTCAACATGACAGGAAAAGTGCTACATATGTACTGTTGATTTACCATGTACTGGACTCAGCGGCATCTTTGCTCAGCCTGCACCCGGGATCCAGTCTGTTGTACTAAAACATTCCCTTTTAATTGATCTAGTGCTTGGAGCCCGTTCTTGCACTGTCATGATCAAAGTGCCTGCTCTGCCCTTGAGGGATGAACTTTTCTGCCCACACGTAGTACTTCTTGATGTCAGTCACCTTGAGGAACTTGGTCAACAATGATATTTTCTCTCCATCTTCCTTTGTCTTCCACTTTTCATTCTGAGGTCCTGACAGATTCATTGATGTTTTTTGTCTCATTCTGGATAGTTGCCCTGGCACAAACTGTGGGTATCATCCCCATGGTATGTGTCACTGTTGAAGGTGACGTGTGATTTGTAATTGGCCTCCAGTGTTGGTTTCCACAGCTACACTGAGTTCTTAATGAAAGATCTCAGTGCCTTGTTAACTTTGTAAAGTGCACAGCAATTTATTATCCTTATGTGGGCCAAGGGTCCAAACCTTTCCTGAAATCAGTAGAGACTCTACAAAGGTTGGTGTGCCTACTGTAGTCTTGTTTCCTCTCTTGATCAGTTGCTGGTGCTTTGACCCCCTGTTATTGTTTCCCATGCTTGTCTTAGCTTTACTCGTATAGCCTACTGACTTGTATGGTGACTTAACTTATTTAAGTTAATTAACAACTTGTATATTTCCATCAGTGTTAAAATAAACCCTGGTTGTTTGTGTCTTTGTAATTATTCTACTGTTAATAGTTTTGGATCTAATTGTGAATTAATTTATTTAACATATATTTTCTTTAGACTGTTTGTCACTCAAATACCTTTGAGCAAAGCCCAAGGTGTCTCAGATTTTCTGGTGCTGAATAGATTTGTCCAATTAATATGTAAGCTGCTAGTGTGAATGCTAACAAACAATGTAAGAGATCATTCATGTTCCTGCATTGGTAATGTGGGACGTGTTTGATAGTGTAGTACTTTCTGCTGAATGTTGTGATGACAGTAACATGCATATATATTATAGGATTTTATGAAAATGTCATGATGTTCTCATAGTTACTGTGATTGATTAGGTGATGGAAAGCTTAGGTTAAGAGGTCAAAAGACTTAAGGCACATTGTAACATATACCCCTGAAAGACATGTAAAATTGATCAAATAAGAAATAAAAAAGAAAAACAAAAGAGGTGCCAATAAAGGAACAAATTGCAAAAAAGAAACAACCAAAATAAAAAAAGGGCTACTTAGGGATGCAAATTGTCCAAAATGAGACTAAAATGATAAAAAAAAAAAAAATATCACAAAGAACATGCAGACCGGACAAACTGCAAAATAAAAAAGATGAGTAGATTCATTATGACTAATATATTTTTGTTGTTTTTTTTTCCAGGGTAACCATCTTAGATAATAAGATAAAACTAATTAAAGACAGAAACTGCCAAAATGAGACACTGGATGAAAAAATTGAGATCACAAACAAGACACAAATTGACCAGAATAAGTCAAAGAAACACAAAATTACCTTATTATACATGAACATCCAAATGAGATGCAAAATAATCATAAAAGGACAAATAATGGGGAAAAAGTGTGCCAGAAGCACAACTGGAGATGCAAATCAAACCAAAAATTGTCTCCACTGTGTTGCCTTGCGTCATTTTCAGTTTGTTTCTCAATGTGTAAATAAATATAACATTAAAAAAACAACAACAAAAAACACATTCATGGCTATAGAAAGTTTTAGATTAGATAGGGTTGTTACAACAGTAAGTAAAAGGCCAGGTGTGTAAACGCTATAGAAATAACTAGCAGCTTGCACAAATATGGAGTAATATTAGAATAATACACAGTATTCACATAAATGCTGTACAGCATATATTAATGATAACAGTAATGGTTATGTATACATATATATATATATATATATATATATATATATATATATATACCAATTATGACTGAAGGAGACTAAGAACATGTGATAGTTGTCTGACATCAAAAGATGGTATCACATCACTTCTTTTTAAATTTGTGACTTCTCAGCTTAATTGAAGCGATTTGAGGTGTTTGAGTACACATGTGACAGACAAAAAAGTGTTTTCACTGATAACAACCAACCTCTACAGATATTCCCCACACAGCTTATACAGCATGTGCTGAACTGAAATGAGAGGGCAAGTGTGACACCTAGTGCCTGTAAGTATTATAACATCCTAACTGCCTTCAACAAGCAAAGTGCAACTGAATCATACATGAGAGTCACTTGAAACAAAACATAATTACAGTCCCTTTCATGAGCACTTCACAGTAATTTGAATAAGTCATCTTGCATGCAGTCATCTTGCACACATACAATGGGTGATTTAATTATTCACAAACCAACCTAAATCCTATATATACTTGACCTGGTTTGTGCTTTCCCATGGCACACCATGAGACAATTACTTTGTCATGTGCATTCATAGGAACTAAAATATCCTGCACATGCCACTTACAATGATAAATCTTGAGGCCAAAGTCAACAGGGGGTTAAGAAGTTTCTGCACTCCACATTCTTGGCAGCTGAAGGCACTTCTCCATATTGCGCTCAGATGGTGCCAAGTGTCCTCAGACTCTGGTGGAGGTTGAATACACCCTATCTGGGGAGATTGTTTTCACAGTATGACAAAAACTAATTTCAAGCAATAAATTAATTTCACGCTACTGCCTTAGAATTAATTGCATCTTTGCAGAAGTGACTTGAAGTGATGGCTCAAGCAGCCTTGATAAGAGTGGACATATAAAGTGGGCTATTGAATTATGTGGCTAATCAGGGCTGTTGCTTTACTGTATGCAAACCTGGGGCGCATTTTTAAGAAATTCTCAAGAGAAATGATAATTTCTGTGTTATTTGAATTGCAGAGAAGGTACTTTTGTGTCATGCAGCTTCCATTACAGGTGAGCTTGTTAGTTTAATGTAATGGGCTTTACACAAATGTTTATTTTTGATAATTGGCCTGTTTTATATGAGAGTGGGAAAATAGAAGTGAAGCAGAGAGGTATTTTATAAGATATGCTACTGCCATATTAGACTCTTTCCACCCTGGTTGTCAGTTTGAACTAATGTGATACATTTCACACTCACCGAGTGGTGAGCATCTATAAATAAACTGTGTCAAATGATTTTGCTGTTCAAGTAACTTTCATTCCCAAGCATCAGTGCAAAGTCATCACTGTGAGTAATTCTAGAGTCATGGGGTCCAAAAAAAGGAGAGCATGACCAGCAATGCAGTTTTTTTTTCAGTATGTGACTCTTGTGTTTAACAAAAATGAAACATGAATCATTATAGTTTTTGAAAACAGGTTTCAACATGAACATTTTACCACCAAAAATAGCAACTATAAAGAAAAAAAAAGAGGACTAAATATTGTTAAATATGTAAAGCAGCTGCTGTCAATGCTTAAAGTTCCTTCTCCACATATTTGGTGTGATTGCTGATGTTCATATTGTCATGTTTAGTGACTCAAAATTCTCCTAATTGGCTCCTGTAGAAATTTGAGCAAAACCCTTTGATTTTTACATCTTATTCACATCAATACATAATTGTGACAGTATTTCTTTTATTCTGTGCAGATACTACTGATTCATTTTTCACAAGACTGCTGTGCTTGATCATAGCGTGAGACCAGTTTTATTCCAGGAATGAATTCCCCACTTTTTCTGCTCTCTCCTATCACATTCAATACTCATCATCAAAATCACATGATAAATGGTCCCTTGTAGTTTGTAATTCCAGCTTCAGATTCATTTGGAATCATTTCATTTGGAGACACATGATTCTGAAGCCATCATTAAAAGGTTATGTACTATTTTTATATA
>JBBBVU010000008.1:15944319-15975416 GCA_037177055.1 Atherinosoma microstoma
ATCAATTAGAAATCCACAATCTACCTAGGAACACAACAATAAGACTTAGACAGGATTTCAGTCAGGCTTTCAATAACCATTTGTTATTTTGTGTTAATTATTTATGTCTGTGAAAAATTCAGCACGACTTCACTTGTTATTGATAAGAATGTTATTAACAATTAAATTAAAGCTGATTAGATATACTTTTTCTTGAAAGCAGTTAAGTGGGCTTATTATGTATTTTACTGTTAATGAAGTATAAAGTATGTCGCGATTTGTGTACTGCCAAAACTTTGTGGCAAAAGATACGGCAGTAGGTGTAACAATCCCTGTGCACAACAGACTTTTTCTGTTGAGGACTGAAGGTAAATATTAACCTGCTGAAGGAGGGAGGAGCTGCTGTGTTGTAACACTATGCTACTAAAAGTGCCATACCTAGTAAATCATTCACCAGGCTGCACATGGAATCTGCACAATGAGGACTTGTTTTTACAAAGATAGTCTGTTCTCTTTTTCTATATAGCTGAGCACAGCAATTTACCATTTTTACAAAAACATGTCATAATGTATCCAAATCTTAGTAATTCAGTAGATGTGTTTCATGAAATGTTTGTTGCTTTAACTTAAAACTCATATTAAAAAAAAAAAGTAACAGCAGCAACAAATCACCAAGATTCCATACATGCATTATTGCAACAACACAAGTAAACACATATGACACTAGAATCCCTTCAATAAACAACATTTTATTGAAAATTTGGCTTTTCTCATATCAGGATAGTATCACATTCAGACAGTTGGGGGCAGTGTCACACCGCACCCCACCCATCCACACCCTCATGTTGACTTTCACATGATTACTTTCAGAATGTTGCATAAGCTCGACATCAGGCCGAAACAACGCCCTGTTGGCTGCAAACACATTCCAGGCCAGCGCAGCTGGAAGATAATTACTGTATGTTGTAAGAAAGCTGAACTGGCTTCCAGTGGAAAAAATCACTGAATGTCAGCTGATATTACCATTTAAAATTGGAATTTAACATGAAACATTATGTACAAACATTTGAAAAGGTTGTGATATTACTGTCTTTATTCTTTTGAGAATCTCCTCATTAAACTATGTTAGAAAATCTATACAAGTTAATAAAATGAGCCACAAAATTGCACATAATGCGAGTACAGATGATTAACAAAAACCAACATACCAAAAGCGTTTTTTCAAATCAATATAAAACCTACCAGCCCTTCTCTTCTCAAATATCTTTTCCAACAAATCCAAGGCTCCAAAAGCAAATAACAAGTTAACACACAGGAATGTTTACTGCAAATTCTGTACAACTGTATGCATCTGTTTTCAGTGCAAAAGACTTCTACCAAAAAGCCACAAAAACAACAAAAAGCAACATATACATGCACACACACTAACACCAGCTGCTTGCTCGTATTTTCTCATTCAGGTTTAGGGGCTTATCAAGCATTCAGATCCAGGCACGATTATTTAGAAGTGTTTCTGCTCATGTCTTTCTGCAGACATCTGCAAGACTTTTGAACTTTGGCCCAAGTGTGTTTAGAAAGTCGAGGTTATCATTGTCTCCATTGTCACTGCAGCATCCCACAGAGCCAGCAACTGAGCCCATCCCCTCATACCCGTAGGAGTGGATTAGGTCGTCCGCGTATCGCCCGTCTCCCTCTGTTCTCATATAATCCAGTTTCTGTAAGAGAAAAGTGTAAGGGAGAAGCAGTGTGTTACTTTTCTGTGACTAAGCCTGGGTGATGGGTGGGGAGATACTGCACCATGTCATAATACAAGTCAGCTCAGGATATGACTGGCAGTCAAATATTACATAGCGAACAAACAACTCACCAACGAGTTACAGAAATAATATTTCTCACCAAGAACTTTAGAAATATTAAAGTTTACAGAGGATCCTATCACAGCTTAAAGAACAAGATTATATTACATATGGGAGTTCCCTTTGCTCTAAGTGATTACACATGTTATTAAACCTCAGAGAATAAAATATGTTTGCACTTGGACATCTCTCATTCTGTCTCTTTCCTACTTCCAGCCTGAGACATATTTTTGTCATATAAAAATCAAAAACACATCTATAGTCATAGATTAACATTACCCTTTGTAGATAGACGCCATTTGTTTGCCAGGTGTGAAGATAAGCTGAATCCTGGGCAAGGTATCTGTAGTCAAATCCCATGCCGTTACCAATAAGCTGACTTCCGACATGCTGACCATACTGGTGTTCAAACTGGCCAGAAGAGTATTCTTGCATTTTAGATGTGGAAATAGTAGCCTGATGAATTCCATTATCATGAACGCTGTGGCCTCCGATTGTGCTGGAGCTATTGTTTCCCAGCCATCCTGCATTCAGTGCAGAGCCCTTCACAGAACCCTTTAATGCCTGCTCCATGCCCATGGTGATGAGATTAGAATCCTGTGGAGAAAAACGAGTAACAGTTAAATATAGAAATGAAGCAAAGGAAAAATAAACAAGTTAAAGTTACAGTAAGGTTTCTTTATATAACCCCCACACGATGCTTTATAATGATGTCCTTACCACTTCATCCCCTGGGGCCTCTGTGTTTGATGGGAGCAGGTGCCCACCACTGTACCCCATATCTCCAATTTCCACTTTGTCTGGCTTTGTTAAGCAGAAAAATGCCAGGAGTAAACCTGCAATAACAGAGCGCGTAGGTTAAAAATAAATATACACCAAGTGTAATTTTGTAATATGCAGTTACCAATTGCAGAGAGTATGACAGCATTACACACTGCATTCATTATATGATCATATGTGTCATTGCTCAGCTCCTAACTGATGATTCATAGATTTCCATGAAATCCTTAACTTTCTATTCTCCTGCTTTTTGTAACAGATCTTTGATCACAATAATGCCTTACTTTTTGCACATTTTCACTATCTACACAGTGGAAATCTACACTTCTCTACAGCCAAGACAATAACATAGAGGGACTCACAGAGCAGTAGGAGGAGGGCTAGAGGCAGCAGCATAGCCAATGCAGCCAGCGGGCCAAATGTCACAGAGCTTTGCTTGGCTATGCAGACTCCATCCTTACATTGGCAGATCGTTACTTCTGTGGTCTGTGTTGCACCATTGCCCTGCAGATCTCTGACAATCAGGGTGACTTTGTGTATCCCTCTAGGAAGCTCCTTCACCGGCTGCAACACAGCAGCTGTTGCTATAGATAAAATGACAAACGTAATGCAGAAAATTAAGTTTCCAATGAGAAAACAATTGATTCAAGGAATTTCAGATAACTTTAGCATAGAATGTATACAAAGAAGTATTTTTGCGGCAAAATGAAACCTTAGTAAACTGTGTCAGTGTTTCAAAACTAGCTTCCATCAGTTGTAGAGCCACTTTCGCAGGAAAGAAATGTCAAAATGTGCAAAATGAACACTGCTTTTACTGTACAACAAAAATATCCTTGTCTCATCAATCAGCAGCCAATGGTTCACTTGAAAAAGAAATGAGCAGTAGCTTGTTTAATGATTGATATCCAGACGAGGAAATTTGACATCTAATTAGTGTTCTTTATTATTTTCCGATTGATGTTAGGGATTCTGATTTTCAATTTGTCATTGAATGCACCACTCTCTGCTACTGGAAACACAAGCATTGGTTAAAAGTTGCTAAAATAAACATTAGCTGAAAACAACTTGAAACAAAGAGGAATTAACAGTTTATGGAGCCAATGTGTGACAGAAGAATTTGTATCTTAGTCTTGGATTATTTGAGAATCAAGCTACCAGCCAGGTTACTTAATTCTTTCCATTTGAGGTGCTGTGTTTTAACAGCCTGGGCCAGTTCAGCATATGACCTGATTGAGATTGAGCCTCAAAAAAGGGATCTGAACCAACTATCTGTGGCCAAACTTTGAACAACTGAAATGTGAAATAATGTTAATAAATGTTAAAACTGCAAATAAAGTATTTTTCATGATGAGTATTAAGTGTTTGTGCTGGTATTAGTTCTTAGGTTAAGTATTTTATACTTCCTAATATGTCAATTATGTGTGATGCTTCAAGAATCATTGAAGTCTATTTGTATCCATGTATATTTGCACCATAACTCAAAACTGTAGGATAGATCTAAATTATGTCACACTCTGCAAGATTTGAAGGTGTTGGGTGGTCAAGATGCTCATTGTCAAATGATAGTTATAAAAGGAAGTGTTGTAAAGTCTTTCCATTGAATTGACCAAAGAGTGCCAAGTTAAGCTATTTCTCAAAAAATATCAACATCAGCTGTTTTGTCATTTCCTACAAGTACAAAAGCTGCACAGATGTGTGTGATTGCTGCACTTTAATAACAGTAATAATAATACATTGGATTTATAATGCCGTTTACGTTGCAGGATCTCAAAGGGCTACGGATAAAAGATTTAAAAAATATATATAATAATTCTAGACACTGTCAGTACTGCAAATCTTGCACATCAAGTTGGAACCAGTTTTCTGTTTTTTCTTAATCCCAGTTAGGGCAAGCCCCAGCTTCCCACCTTAGAATTAACATGAGTAAGAGACATAAGCATTTGCCACAATTATTAACAAGGTTCGCATCAGAAGCTGGAGGAGCAGAACTTAAATAGATGTAGGCTACTGTAACAAATTATTCATTGACTTAGAAGACAGAATATCTTAACTGTTTGGGGCTGTGAGCCCCGAACTATTAGACTTGCTCCAACACACTGTAGAATGAGAGATAAGTCTCAACAAGGTCTTATAGATGTTTACAGATGGTTCAGTAGTGTTTTGATATAATAAATCTTGTCTCCAGTCAATATGCATGCTACATAAAGTAAAATGGGGTTTAAATCATGTTGTTCTGCATCCATATCTAAAAATGTACTTGATTATCACCATCAAACACAATTGCTGGAATAATCATTTTTGGTTTAAAATAATCTTTGTCACAGTTCAAATGACTACAAAGACAAATACTTACCATTGAAGGGTTTCACGGACCATTTGTCATCATGGTCAGGTGGAAAGCTAAAGGTGAATGGGGAAGAAAATGGACTCCCATCTTTGTCTTCAGCAACCACAACCACAGAGCCGAGCTTTTCCTCCTTGTCCTCACACAACACCAAGTTAGAGGGGATCTTTGGCACATTGTCATTGACATCGTCAATTACAAGGATGACAGTTCCTAATCCCGTCTTGGAAGCTAAAATTTAATCATATCAAACTGGTTATCATGCAGGACAAATATAGGCATGTCAGGACGTATAAAATAAGATAGAATTTTTTTTTTTTTTTAAGCATTCAAGTCAGTGCCAGTTCTTTTGACATTTACAATTTCCTAAGTATTGAGATATAATCTAGATTGGTACTAGGCATGATTATTATGAGTCACCATAAATGAATAGTCACATTGCATATTGTCAACAGAATAGAGCTGGCAGGATGTTCAGGTAGGTACAAGGTTAGTTTGGGACTGTTATTAACCTTTGGCTGTTATAGTGTCATTAACCAAAGGGAAGACGGTGACTAATTGTTCTCTTTGATGATCTCACTGACTAGACACATTCTTCAAGCAATGTGTTTGTTGGGTTTGGCAAAGATCCATGAGGTTAAGAATTAACCAGCGGCACTGTGGTGAAGGTTTTTATTACTTATCACGACGATGGTGATAAGTTTCCCTACAACTATTAACATGCTATTTTCAGAAGAGACTATGGTTTATACAATCATAGAGTAATCAGAAGTGACTTACATTTATCAACAGCCTTCACACTGATGTTGTAAATTCCATCCTGGACAAAATGTGACTCTCTGTCAATTGTGTTTGCAACCCTCAGCTCGCCTGTATTTCTGTCCATATTGATCCAGAAAGCTGGGTCTTCAGTCTTGTAATACCTGAAACACAGCGGAAAAGGTCTGTTACCAGAACATTCAGTTTACCAGTCAAAGCCTGCCCTCCAGTGTTTCAGAGAAGTAACATAAACTTAAGTTGGAGGGATCTTGCATTTGTCTTACAGTTGTGTCCAAAAGTTGCCATCTTGCACCATAGAAGATAAACATTGATTTAAGATTAATTTAAGTGAAGCAAAACTGCTTACGTGATGCCTTCGCTGCTTTTGGTCTCAGGATCTATGGCTGTGTAAGTTCCTATTACTGTTCCATTTGCTGTGTTCTCCTTGACATTGATTCGGATTGTAGGAGCGCTGAATTGCGGGCCTTCATCAACATTGGTGACAGTGACATCCACGGGGATGGACTGCCACTGGGCGGTGGTGCCAACAAGCTCAGCTTCATTTTGGGCCGAAATCTCAAGCTTTACATTTTTGCTCATCTCATAATCCAAGGGCTAAAAAATAAAGAGGTATGAAAGAACCACAGAGTGAAATACAGTTTTTATGTTATTATATCGTGGCCTCATCTTACATACAAAAAACTTCTCCAATGAAGATGAAGTCTTTCCATTAATTATCATTCATTCATTAAATATTGTTTAATTTACTACTTATTAATGTCTTGAATAATGCACTCACCTTTGCAACGTACAAAAGCCCTTCGTTTGTTTTAGGATCGGAATCAATCCTGAAATTTCCGTTTTCATTTCCTTTAGTAATGACGAATTTGGAAATCCAATTTGGTGTGTTTATCAAGTCCTTATCTTCCACAGGAATTCTGAGAATAAGCTTCTCACTTTCATTTTCTTGGATACTGGTTTTATACTGAGAAGATAAACAATAATAAATATAAGAGCATGTTTCCATAACAACTAATCTTACAACAAAGTGATTCATTGGGAACCTTATTACTTTTTTTCTAAGAACTTACTGATGTTTTTGTGAAAGTTGGTGGGTTGTCGTTGACATCGCTCAAAGTTATTGTTGCTGTCGCTGTATTGAACAGACCAGTTGGAGCACCTTTCATATCTTGAATCTTTATAACCACCATATGCGTAGCTTGTACCTTAAAAAGAAGTATGAAAAAAGAATATATGAAAAAAAAGAAAATCACGGGCCATGCTGAAGTAAAACATGAATGTAAACCAGAGTGCCACATGTAAATCAACTCAAATATTTTCAGGCGGTGAAGGCGCGGCTAACCTCTCTGTCAAGGGTGTTGATGGTGGTAGTGATGACACCTGTGACTGGGTGGATGGCAAAACCCTGTGATGGACCCAAGAGTGTGAACTTGATTCTAACATGATCAGTTTCATTATCATCTCTGTCTGTGGCATTCACTTTCCCCACCACCGTACCTGTTTGGAAACCATAATAAAAAATTAGAGCATTTATAAAAGTCAGTTACAGCAGAACTGGGGTTTTGCATCTTTTTGCTCCTCACCAACACTGCTTTTCTCAGGAACAGCAAACTGTAGCTGGCCTTGGAATTCGGGAGCATTGTCATTCTCATCATCTATGATTACGCTGAGGTCCAAAGGTAGGTCTGCTTCCTCTCTTGTTTCTTCATCATAAACTCTGATCAATATCTGTGAACAAAGAATTATATGTTGCAAATCTAGCAAATATGTGCAAACATGAAAATATAAAAAGGAAAGCAACAGAGTTTTTTATAGTTTGGTTTTTTTTCAGAGCCTCATTAGTTCAGCCACATGATCATCACATAATTATTGCATAGATATCTACAAAACACAAATTTCTCAGTCAATGAGTTTTGTTTAGTCAGTGAGTTTAGTTAAACAGACCAGTGTTGATATTCACAGCCCACATCTGGAAAAATGTGGAAAAATCAGTTTACGATTTTACTCGTTTCTTTATTTTGTGTGTTTATGGGGGTTTTATTCTGTATTTGAAGTTTTTCTGTAGAGACAAGGTTCTTTAAAATAATAATCACTTTATTTTTAAAGAAAAAGATAAATTTAAGAACTGAATTGCTGCTTTATCTAACCAATCGTGTTTTTAGTTTATTTGTGCTCGAAAACATAAATGTCTTTTTTTTTATTTTCAACTTTTTCTTTACTAATTGATAACATTTTATTTACAAAAATTCATTGAAAAGGAAATAATTGCTGGCTGCAGACCCTTTTTCACACTTACGTCAAGTACTGGATACTCTTCACGATCCACGGCTTTGTGAACAAACAACAACCCATCCTCTCTGTTGATGCTGAACAATTCTAGTGGAGGCTTATCCACCCCAGATCCACTGATGGTGTAGAACACCTTGCGTGTAGCTGCTGCATTTGATACGACCTGCAAATGAATGTATAGATACAAAAAACACTTTCAAACATATAGTCAAGTTAACAACAACAATAAAATCATTTATCTTAGTTGAAAAGGTCCACTCAGGCCTATTACAGCTCGCAATGCAGTGACATAGATGATAGCATTTAAAGCATGACTGCTTTAAATCTTTGGAAGAGGTTGTCTAGAAACACATGTGCAATAAAGAAAATCCCATAAGTTATTCACTGTCAACTGAAAGTTATACAAGTGTAACTTGGTGAGTGAATCAAATAATCTGGGAAAAATAAAACTGCATTAAAGAAAGTGCTTGTTCAGTCTGTCGTATAAATTTGTATAGTGTTTTTTCACCGTCATGCCTCTTGATATGACTGATGTTGTGATTTGGTGCTAAATAATACTTTATTCAAGTGGTGGAAATGGGAAAAGGGGGATTTATAGATATATCCAGATGTAAATTAGTCTAACTCTGGTACAATGCATCAAATGGAAACATTTGTGTTTTAAATACTACATGGTCCCTTATGAAAAATACTTTATTTATCCTTATAGAAAATATATATAAATACTTATAGATAAAATAAAAAAAATAAACCTTTTTATCTAAACACTGAAATTACCTCTTCAAGTCTTCTTGGAAAAGGCCCCTTGTCATTCTCCAACAACTTCAAAGGTGGAGGGCTCCAGCGTCTTTTGAAGCGTTTCAGCAAGACTTGGCCTGAGTGCTGTGGCATGAAAACAAGTCAAGACATTAAGGAAAAGAAAAAAAATATATATAGCAGAAATTTTAATAAAATAAAAGGAGATAAAAATAAGGCAAAAAATAAATAAATAAAACAGATAAAATGAGATAAAAATAAGATAAAATTAGAATTAAAAATAAATTTTTTTTTAATAAAATAAAAGGAGATAAAATAAGGCAAAAAATAAATAAATAACACAGATAAAATGAGATAAAAATAAGATAAAATTTGAATTAAAAATAAAACTAATTTTTAATAAATAAAATGAGAGAAATAAAATTTAAAAAATGAAATAAAAAGTGAATTAAAATAAAATAAAACTAAACTAAAACAAGATCAAATAAAATCAATTTTAAAAAATCAAATAAAAACAAAATAAAAAAAACTAACGGTCCATCAACCTTTGTGATAAAGAATTAATGAGCAGCAGACTTACATCCGTCTGCTGTATTGTTTGTCGGACAAGGTGAACTTCCATCTCACTTCCCGGTCCACTATTGTCCTGAGCTCTTACAGAAAATGTCCGCCCTCTTGTTTCCAGCGATACTGGAGTTAGTGTTACTATTGCTCCATTACTATGGATAGTAAAACTAGGGTCCTTCACAGTTAACCGCAAGGATTTAATGTCACAGTCCGCTGTCTCAACTAAAACATAATAATACAGAAAACAAAGGCAAAGTAAAACTAGTTAGCAAACCAGGGACAACAACAAAAAAATCCAAATGGAATTACATTAAACGTTTTCATGTTGGGACATTAAACTAAGCAATGATATACCTTTCGTAATTTGGTATCCAACGGGAATGAATTGTGGCACAGGGACGTAGAGAGAGTCGGGGATATAACACGACTCCACACGGGACAAGATCTACAAGAGAAAGCTCACCTCAAAGTCTGAAACAGGTTCGCACAATAAAGGTGCGTTCATATTTATTCACGTCTCGCTTTAACTGAAAAAAGTACATACAAAACCTACAAGATAAACTTAATTATATAATTGTGAGTATAAACGTAGGCTACTTACCAAAACCGAGCAGATGGTGAAAATGAAAAAAGTAGCCATTTTTTGAATAAAACTTGACGCGAGGAAGTGTCCAGGTGAAGTTAGTCTCGCAGTTAGAGAATGACAGATTATCTGAATTTGAGCTTGACGGTTTGTTTGTCACCCGTCCTGCCTCTACTTGTCCTCCTGTCACGAGCTGGCGGACTGCGCTGTGTCTGCGGCTACAGGCAGCGACCCAACACAGACACACCTTAACACACCCTACAAAACTGACGATGAACAGCAAGTAGATCACCTTTAGGGCAGGGTGTTGTTGCTCCTTGTGTCTCTGTATACTTCCGTGTATAATAACTCAAAAGATAGAGGAAAAAGTTTATAAATATATTTATTTACAAGCCAGCAGGGGGAAACATTGCCTTATCTTTTTGCCAGCTGAAGGATGTTGCAAGACACCAAATGAAAGCCAGATAATGGCCTACTGGTTTATTGTAAATACATAAATGCAGTAAACATGGCTGACAAGTAAGAGGCTTTGTCTGTTGAAGCTGCAAATTGTGCAAACACACACAACTTTTAGAAAAATGACTAGTATGCCTCATTTTAAAAGACCTCTCCCAAGTCTGCACAGAGGTTGACCCCTAGCTTGCTCCTCCCCCCTCTGCAGCTCCACACAAGCATTCTGGCAGCAGGAACAGAATTGGGTTCCTCACTTAACACCACAGGAATGTGAGCCTGAATGAAGCCTGGTCTGGGGGAGGCTGTGCTCCAACAACGGAGCACTCACTATCTATAAACTCCTGATAAAAGTGAGGACATGTCATTTAAAACATATCCTAACTACTGCAACTGGCAGGCTTTGTTCTAAAAGGGCCTATAGGGAAGTCAGGTCGTGGGGGGGCAGCCACAGGAAAGGTGAGAAAAATGTCAGGAAGACAGCATGTTGTGAGTCATGGGTGTGGACATAATGAGAGGGCTTGGAGTTGGGAGTCACCAACAGCACTGTAAAACAAACTTCCCTTTCTTGAGTTAGTTAGAAGCTAAAGAAGAGAGTAATTGGCTTCAGTATGTTTATAGAGAATTGTTATGTTTTTGGTAAATGAAATGGTGACACTTTGTCTGAGCTTCCTCTCCCACACTGGCCACTCATTGTAGCATACTTTGATAAGATGAGCCATTAACAGATACATTTCAGATTTCATGCAAGCATTACATTCCTGCTGAGTCTTGCAGAGGTAAGTCTTGTCTGAACTTAGAAGGAGATCCACTCTCAGTATATTAACATTAATTATGATTTCCAACCGTACATCTAGAGCCACAGGACATCACACAGTGTTCTTCTGTAGTTTGAGTACACATGTTCACTGTTTTGTCAATTCAGGTGTTACACTGGGTGTGTCATGTTGTGAAATGCAGTTTTGAACAGATGTCGGCATGACAACAGCAAACAACTTTGCTGCAATGATGGGTCAGGCCGGGAGGGCAGACGCGTCATTTTTTTAAGGCGTCGTATGTACAACAAGTGACAGTAAGATGATCGTCTGGATGAGTGTAAGTGTTTGAGTCAACTGAGTCCCTCACACATGCTGCTTGGGTGTAGGTCTTATCGAAAACTAATTAATGGATTTCTCTTTTTATTAGTCTGTTTTTAAATAGAAATGCTGAATCATCAAATATTGTCATCAAAAAGTTGTTACACCCAGCTGTTTCATATCTACTGATACACACCTGTTCACTGGAACTAATTCCGGTGTTGTCCTTACTGATACTGCACCTCTATCTCAGCATGTGTAATTTATTGCTCTGCCAAAGCAAACTTTAGGAGTTTGGTTTCCGAGAGATTTCAACAACTTACTTTGTATGCCTCAGGACACTAATGTCTTTACAGAACCGGCATTTTCCAAAGTGGTTTGGTCCCTTAAACTGGAAAGAGACATAAGACCCCACTCAGCACTTAAAAAAAGACTAGTTCTACTGCATTATCGAATAAACCTGCACAAATAAGCCTGATAACAATTTGGTTACATTTAAAAAAAATGTCTGTCAAAAATATATACAGCCTGTCCTCTAACTTTTCTTTTTTAACTTTTTTATATCAGGTATTTGTCAGGCATCATGACACCACTGAAACCACCCATTTAGTTCTGTGCTCTGTGTTTGCATGCTGCCTGGCAGATAAATCCCTTTCACCGTGGTAACAAAAAAACAGAGAAAGAAAGAGAAAACCTTCATGCTCTTAGTAAGACAACATTATAGTACCAGTTTCCTCTCTCGCACCTACTAAGTAATTTTTTTTCTGTGTAATACCAAAGCTTATGTCAATATGCAAATCTTTTTCTTTTTAAAAAATGTGTGTTTCCCAGTAAAACAATTGCACCAAGGCTTACACGCTCACACATGCATACAGTGAACTGCATGCTCGTCTTGGGAATTTCACAGTCACTGGTAGAGTTCTACAGATGGGTGAGAAAACATTATTCCAAAGGACTCCATTACATTTTTTTCACGTGAAAACAAAAGTCAAAATCACAAATAAATGATAAAGTTAACCATGTACTGTAAGGTGAAGATGACAATGATCTTATTATGAATGTTTTATTACCATAAATGAGTTTTTTTCACATATTTTTGCATCACAACAGGCATTTTATTTGGGAACTTTCCTTTGTACACTAAAGCTATTTGGTAACTAAAACAACTGTAGTAAAGAACAATAGAATTCTTCCTAAACTTAAATGTCAAAGTAATGTAGTTCAACATAAAAAAAGAAGCTAATGACAAAACTTTGTCAGTGGTAGCCACACCCAGGAATATGTTAGTTACTGTTGCATGTTTGGATTTTGCAGGAAGCAATCTATATGCAGTAAGTGTAATACAGTGTAAAAACATCCACACGTTTTTTTGTAGATTTCACTTCCAGTTTAATGCTAAAACAAAAGTTAGACAGCTCATTTTGAAATTGGTGTTGAGCATAAAAAGCACCCAAGCAAATGCTTTACTTTTTCATTCTACGGTTCATTTTATATTAGTCATTTGATTCAAGTCAACATATGTTTATCTGTTGACAATTTAATGTTGAAATAAATGTCTATGAAGATTAATAACAATATTTTTACTTTTACCAGTAGTAGAGGATATGAAGTTAGTGTCACAGACCACTTTGATTAGATTCCATATTGATTCTTGGCTTGTACATACAGACAATTCTTGAATTCAGGATAATATTTCTGAACAAACTGTAGGATCAGCCTCTAAAATCATATCACGGTCCAAATTTAATGCATAAAGTAAACACATTGCTGAGTCATATGCAAGTATCATAATTTGTCTATTTTCATAAATTTCCCCCCAAAAATAGGTTGGATTTTTTGGGAGGATTCAATTTAGACACAACACTGGTTTGTTAACAGAACTAGTATTCTACTGTTGGCAACAATCCAGTAACCAGCAAGATCCAATTTCTTACACCTTTTTTTCCCTTTTTCCATCTCTTCGCTTCCCTGATAAATTTGATTGTTGTTGTTTTTTGTCCAAACAAAAGAAATTCTAAACAGGCAACGATGGTTGTAAATAGATGAGAGATAAATGTTGTCTGACCAGATAACACCCTCATATCCATTCTGTTGTTCTAGGTTCAACAACAGCACTGTGGCAGAGCCAGTAACAGTGGGAAGTCTGAAAGGCACATTCAACAAATTTCATACAAACAGATGAAATTTATTCCCCAAAAAAAAAAAAAAAGGGGGGGGGGGGCACCTAGGCTATATGGGTAATGAAGGTCCCCAAGGATTTTAATGTGTAGCACCGCCTTTGTTTTACATACATATTGACACTGCAGATTCATAAAGAACATGTGTCCATTTCTAGTTTTTCCCCTCTTGTTTTTGTCCACAAATATTTTATTTTCGCTCATAAACAGGAGGTTGCACCCTAATGCAGCTATGCAGAGTGCAAAGAGCGGTATCTTTTCTCCGCCTGTTATCAGCACCGAGGACCAGTGAAACCGAGAGAGAGGTCCCGCCCAGCTGTAAAAGTTCTCCCTGCCCTTCCATGGAAGGGTCGAAGTCTGTACACAACCAACAATAGATCACAGAAGAAGTCAAACGGACGCGTTTCCATTTCAGCACAAGGATTAAGAAGTTTTTATTTCTCCAGCCGATGGCTTCTTTGCTGACATGTCGTCTTTTCCTTCTGTTGGCTTTTCTCTTCATTGTAAGTAAACGACGCGTAACATTTTTTCTTTTTTTTTGTGGGGTGGGGGGGGGGATCCACAGTGTTGGAAGTCGGATTTTTAAACAGGTGTGGCTCCTCTGTGGCTGAAAAATAGCAGTTCGGTTAGCCACAGTTAAACAATCACATATGCAGATATAATTTAATTAGACTTTAGCTACTTTAGAGGGCGTAGAGCATTTTTTCATTTCCTCTTCAGCAAAGCTGCTGCTTTCATAAATATTGAATGTACTTACAGGCACGAATGATTGATCAGGTTCAGGTGTCACATGTCACATAGCCTACCTATATTAGTTCTTTTCAGGTTAGTTTAGGTTTTTCTTTCTTTTTTTTAGTAGGCTACTCGTGGTTGGTTTGTGGATTATTAAAATTAAATTTTTATCAATAAAACAATATCATATAGGCCTATAATGTTTTTTTTTTACAAACTGCTGCAGAATCAGGTCTTTGCTTTGAAACCAAGTCTTCTAAAACCCTTTAGATTCTCCCTGAGGGCCACACATTAATAGTGAAATTATCTTGGGGAAAAGGAGCAGCAGTATGACTTATCATTTTATTATTACTTCACATGTATGATAATTAACTTTCTCCTCTTTCTTTGTTTACCTGCAGCTTGTTCCTGCAAGGGGAGAAGGAAATGGCCGAAAGTTACAGAGACAGAAAAGAGAGTGGTTTCTAGCTCCCAGACCGCTCAAGGAAAACCATGATTACACCACCTATGACTATATTTCTAAAGTGTGTACCTCTATGTTTTATTTCCCTGACAAAGTCTGGTAAAACTGGCATCCCACTTTTTTATTTCAAGTTCTTTTTTAGATACAGCATAGCCTATATACAAACTCAGCCATATACAAACTCAGATATTTTAATGTTCTGTAGATAAAACCATGTGAAAGTTTTTAAATTAAGCATATCATTGTTAATTAAACTGATTGAATTGTCTACACCGGTTTCATCCTCAGCTCATCTTTGTTTCTTTAAAACTTAAGTGTGTAAGAGAGCAATTCCACACACATCCACATAAGCAGGCCTCCGTCTTCATAATGAGTCATTTCAGACACAGCTTATGATAATGGTTTTCTTTGTTCAGAGACTTAAACTAACACACCTACAGTGTGGGTTATATAAACAGTAGAAGTTTTAGATGTCTTTTGAAACTGATGTAGTCTGGATCACAAACTGCAATGATATTGATTCCCAGTTACATTCAAATTCTTCAACAGAAATACTGTACATAAACTAGTTTTTACATGTGTATTTTGAGCAGGTTAGATTTCTAGAGGGTTTCATTCTGCATTTGTTTGTGTTTCAGATTCGCTCTGACAAGGAGAATTTTACAAGGATTATATATTCTATAACGGGGCCTGGTGTTGACGAGCCTCCTGAGCATATATTTGGTGTTGACTCTAAGACTGGCTTTGTGAAAGTCTTTGCTATTCTGGACCGAGAGACCATCCCCATGTATCGTGTAAGGGCACTTGAGAACTTGGGTTATAAATGAGTAGAAGCTGTGCAATGAGTTGTGTGTAAACAATGAATTGATTGCTATTTGTGAATTTCTTTTTCTCTTTTAGTTAAAAGGGATTGCTCAGTTCATCAATGGGTCCCGTGCTGAAAATGATATTGACCTTGTTATTAGAGTTGAGGATGAAAATGACTGCACACCAGTCATTAAAACAGAACAAGTTGGCTTTGTCAAGGAATCCAGTTCAGCAGGTATCTTCAGATCCGCAGTTTTATTGGTAATATAGTTTAGAAAACCTTAAAAGTAGTTAACTGCATTCAAACAACTGACTTATTTGGTGATTTTTAGATACTGTTGTCATGGAAGTGACAGCTACTGATGCTGATGAAGAGAACACTCTCAGCTCTGCCATCTCCTACAGAATTGAAAGTCAGAGTAACATAGCTGGGATGTTCTACATCAACTCTAAAACTGGACAGGTCATGGTTCGAAAGAACACTCTAGATAGGGAGGTAAGTTGCAAGCCCCCCTGTTACTTTAAGTAGTCAATGAGAAAGATTCATTTAATACATTCTGAAAAAGTTTTGTTTTCATCTATAACCAATGATTGACATAACACTCATCTTGGTCAAACATTACTGGAATCAACTAATGTGTGCACTCTGAATTTATTTCTCTTTCTTCTAGAAACAAGACACATATAAGTTGACAATTATTGCCTCTGACTTAGCTGGACGACCTGGAGGAAACACTGGAACTGGAGAAATTGAGATAAAAATTCTGGACATTAATGACAATATTCCAACACTGGAAAAAGAATCGGTAGGTGTGACACTGCCACCGCAACCTTCTGTCCTCTAATTGATCGTGTTGATCTGTTAATGTACATTTTCGTTATAGTATGAGGGGAGTGTGGAGGAGAATACAGTCAATGTGGAAGTTTTGAGGATAAAAGCCATCGACATGGATCTAATTCACACCGAAAACTGGGAAGCTGTCTTCACCATTGTTTCCGGAAATGAGGGGGGCCATTTTAGTATCACGACTGATTCTAAAACCAATGAGGGGATAATTATGATCAACAAGGTAAAGAGTGGCACTGTATTCTTTTTATTGCATAGAGTAAAATGACAAGTGTAATTTGGCTAAAAGTACATTTAAAAAGTAAATCTGATAACATTTTGTGCATTGTCTTCAGGCCCTGGACTATGAGGAAGTGAAGATGTTAAATTTGGCTGTGAAAGTTTCCAACAAGGCAGAGTACAACTTTGGCAGTGGGGTTGTGTCAGGGACCACGTCAAAATCATACCCAATCAAAATTAACGTCATCAATCAGAAGGAAGGCCCCCGTTTCCAACCAAGCGTAAAAGTGGTGACTGTCTCTGAGGAGCACACATCCACCCTCATCAACAAAGTCATCACTACATATGCCGCAATTGACAGTGACACACTAAAGACTGCCACCAACGTAAGGTATGGTCCCTAAGAGAGGACTTCAACATGAAGCTCGGGTTAAATACTCTGATTTTCCATGCTGTTGTCGATTTTAAGACTGTTAACTTTGATATTAGCATAAAGAAAACATCAAAATCACACGTCTTGATGTTAGGTTTTGGTATATTTGATTTGCTAATAGACCATTTGCACATTCAAACATAACACATTAGAACACATAATAAAAACAAAAAGGTTTAACATATTTTCTCACGTTTTTGTTTTAATTAATTTGTTATGAAATTTATTTGTTTTAGTATTTTAAAGTCTGGTGTTTAGTGGCCATTTTCTGACAAATTTAACTGTCTCTGGTCTTGAAACTGCTCAGATACAAATACAACTTTGCCACAAACTAGGAGGAAAAATATCATCTGGGTAACTTTGTACTTTTTAAGCAGTGCAAACATTTTTGACTACTGAAATCAACTACAGTAGCCTACAGTGTATCTGTACGCACTTTATGAACTGTATCTGAAAAATAACCTCAATGAAATAAGGCTAAATTTCCTAATTAATTAACTGACACTTATTATAACCTTGTAGACCAAGTACTTATGTATCCCCACAAGTAAAATGATAAGTATATAACACTTTTAAGCCTTGAATATGCTGTATATTTTATGTAAAATCTTCCCCACACTCTGTAAGTGGCAGTAGTTTGATATATTTATCCTCATGTCTCTAATATTTCTGTCTATTTATTATTTTCTCTTTTACAATTTTATTTTTTAAAAGTGAATAGAAGAAATTTGTTGAATTGTCACTGAAAAGCCTAAAAGTTGATATCTGGACACAGTATTGTGCTGTTCATATTTTATTTTTTTCTTTTATCTTTACATACATGTTATTTTCTATACTGCCAGGTATGCAAAGATCCATGATGAAGGTAACTGGTTGACTATTGATGAGAAGACGGCAGAAATAAGGTTAAATACAATTCCTGACCGAGAGTCCAAGTACTTGATCAATGGAACATATTATGCCAAAATTATATGCATCACCACCGGTGAGTTCTGCAAGATATTTTCATGTTTTTACTGCAATCTGATCAATTGCCCCACAAATATTAATCTCGGATTCAATCTGGTTTTCAGAGGCACCCTCAAAAACAGCGACAGGGACAATAGCCATTCAGGTGGAGGACTTCAATGATCACTGTCCTGAACTGACCTCCACAACTCGGACCATGTGCCTTGAGGATAACGCAATTTATATCTCAGCTGTAGACAAAGATGAGTTTCCGAATGCAGCACCATTTGATTTCACTGTGATTCAAGGAAGCAGCGAAAAGAAGTGGACAGTTGAGCCTTTTAATGGTAAGACCATCTGGATAGGACAATTGGTACTGAGCAAGTATTTTTTTAAGAGAAACACAGTATTTAGCTCTTCTTTATTTTAAAAGAAATAGATTTGTCAATACGTGGAACCAATTTCCCACGCTTTTAATTGTTTTTGTAAAAGGTAAAAGAAAAAAAAAGTTTTTGTAAGAATACCACAAAAACACTGTATTTACAGGATTAAAGTAGTACACATTATACACTACAGCTACAATTGTTTTGCCAAAAGAATCATCTGACTGTCACTCAAATTGAATGGTGCTCCCTTTTATATTATTTTTCTATAACAAGAACAATGTTGTGGGAAATGTACCTGTTTGAAAATAACAGAACAGAAGCTCATTTACAAGTTACAAGACACCAAAAACAGTTTCTTTTAATAACTTGTGTTGCAGACTTTAATGTTACGGTTTTGTCTTTGTACAGAAACTACAGTCATTGTGCGAGACCAAGCCCACTTATGGCCTGGCATCTATAAAGTGGCATTGGACATCAAGGACCAGCAAGGAAAGTCATGCACTAATGTCCAGATAATAGATGTAACCGTGTGCACATGCCTTCCAAACACGAAAAACTGTGTGTCGCGGAATACAAATACTGCAGTTTTTGGAGCAGCTGGTGTCCTGCTTCTGCTGCTGGGACTGCTGCTGCTGCTGTGTGAGTGATGATTTTTGTTGTTTTTTTTGTTTTTTTCCTTATAATTTCTTGATGTTACACATTTGTTGATATTAACATTTTATTGGTTTTACAACCCAAGTATAGACATACAGTGATGAGACATATGCATTCACATACATGTGAGGATGATACCTACATGCACATGTGGACCTGCTGCACCCTTGCTAGTGCACTGTGTTGCACATACCACACCCCAGGATTATGTGTTTATAGAGACCACCTTGGTCTACCTTGTTTTGGAGTTTTTCAAATTCACACCCTAGTACTGTTACCATTCCATAGAAAAACATTACACAACCTATCAAATCTGTGAAAATACTTAACGGGGACTCTAAAATATAAATTCATTTTAGGGGTTACATTAATCTTTAAAACATTGGCCTTTGTCCACAAAGAGAGATGGAGAGGGGACCATCTTTCTATGTCAAGTATTAATTTTCTCAAGTAACGGTTCCATATTCACCCCTGTATTATATCTGGGAAGTTAGGTGGAAAATGAACCCCAAGATATGTGATACCTTGTGGCATCTCTCTAAAATTACCTGGTTGGTACAGAGTTCTAGGACAGTTTGCTGTCAAGGCCAGAGCTTCACATTTGACCAATTAATGCTTAATCCTGAAAGTTTGGGAAAGGAATTAATTATAGACAACAATGTAGAAGCTGAAAGGTTGGTGACAAAATTCAGAATGTCATCATAGCATTACATTATGTGACACAGGGCCAATGAGGATACCAGGAAATTTCAGGTCTTGACGGATGGCAGCAGCTAACAGCTCAAAAGTAAGAGCAAAAATAGCTGGTGAAGCCGAGTCCCACTGACAGGTACCCCAGTATAGTCTGAAATATGGAAAAAATGACCCATTTAGTAATCACATCAGTACTAGGTTCCTGGTATGTTAAATGTAAACATGTAATAAAAAATATCTCCAAAGAACAAAGGGTTACACATTTGTAAAGTTTCCTAACACAAGCTATGGCTTGTATAGCAAAAAATGAAGAAGAAAGGACTTGTCCCAAATAGAAAAATTACAGTTTAGTTCCAGGTTACATTACACAATTATTTATCTTCTTCCTTCTTAGTTTAATATAATAAGGAAGAAGAAGAAGTTTGATGCTGAAAAAAGCAATTTGTTTATCCAGAATTTATCTTAATTTGATTTGAACAATATACATGTGTAAAAATGTCTTTTTCAAAGTGTAACTTGTGTTTGCTTTTCAGTGGTGCCCCTTCTGCTGCTCTTCTGCCTGTGTGGAACTGCACCAGGGGACTTCAAGCCTATTCCTTTTGATACAAAACAACAGCTGATTGCATATCACACAGAGGGGCAGGGAGAAGACAAGGTACTGTCAAACTAATTGATCTTAAAAAGGGTTTAGACATTTGGCTCACTGTAAATGCCCCATCCTTGACTGGATCACCCATGTTATTTCTCACAGGAAGTTCCACTTATACAAGTCCCAGTGATGGTTGAAAGTGGTACACTGAATGCCAAGGACATCAACAGCTATGGGGGAAAGGGGTACCTTGGAGGTTTGGTTGAATCAGGAGGAGAAGCAGATGGAGGAGCGGCCTTAGGTGGGGCTATTAACACTACCACTATGACAGCTGAGAATATGCACCTGTACAACCAATACGGACATTTCAGTGGACAAGAAGATATGGAATTTATGGATGGAGGGATGATGGCAGGACAAGACATGAGTTTTTCCCGTTACACCGGCGGGGCCTTCAGTGGGATGGCTCTGTCTGATCATTTCCTGGAGGAATACTTTTTAACAGTGAGTATCTTCAAATTTAATTAGATTTTTAGTCTGAGGATATCCATTTTCAAGCATAATAAGATAGAAATTATGATATGGATTACTATATATGTTTTCTATTACATAGCTCTACAGTTTTTAAGAAGTTGCAATATACCCTACTGCATTCGTTCAGCTGTCATTGTTATGGAAGTCATGTGCATACTATTTTTATTCATTTGCAGAAATCAAACAATGCTTTACAGCAGTCTCAGGAGAAGGACCAGCTCCTGGTCTATGACTATGAAGGTCAAGAGTCGCTGGCAGGTTCTGTAGGTTGTTGCAGCCTCCTTGATAATGATGATGACCTTGCATTTCTTAATGACCTGGGGCCAAAATTCAAAACCCTGGCTGAGATCTGTCATGGATCCACCCTGGAGAGTGAGTCGGTGGTTGCAGGAGTTTCTATACCCCCGATGAGACCGGTATCTCCAGCTATACCGTCCACTTCCACCCGCACTCATGTCCATACACACTCCGAAACAATCAGGGACAGGGATCGGTTAAACACCCTCAACACCTCCAATGTGACATCTGGGTCCTCCGCTTTTATCCAAGAGGAACGAATCACTGAGAGATCCCAAGGTTCAGCGGCCGCTTCCAATGTGCATGTGCAGGACAAAATAGTCATTCCTAATCAGACACTGCTCATACAGCAGCCCGCCATGTACTATGCTGCTACACCCATGTATGTTGTGGAATCAAATCCTCAGATGGTGCTTGTGACAGGAGGAACTCAGCAGGCTGTTGGTCAGCTAAGTCAGTTGGGCCAAGTGGGGCTGAGTCAAGGGTTGGTGCATGTTGGTGGCCTGCAGAGCTCTCAGGGCATGGTACTTGTTGAAGGGCAGGTCGGAATGAGTGGAGCAAAAGCGCAGGCGGCACAGGGCCTTTCACTAGGATCTGGCTCTAGGTCCACACAAGTGATAGTGGTTGAGAATGGATCATCAGGAGGAGAGAAAGGTTTTGTTCAGACAGGACAGAGATCCACAGAGTCTGAGTTTGACATGAGAGGTCAAGGTGTGCAGGTGAAATCTTTCTCACAGAGTTCTACTGGGTCAAATGAGGAGTCAACACTGATAGCTGCGCCCAAGTTGCAAGGCAGCCAGAGGGTGGTTTTGCAACATAAAAAAGTCTCAGTCAGTGAGAGAAGTTTTGAGTCCAACACAAGAGCCTAAATTAAGTCCTTTGTTTAGTCTTTCAACAGATGCCACACCTTTAATGATGTATATTTTTTCTAGAGCGAAATGCACTACGGCACATCTTGTTGCAAAGTGACCTAATTTAACTTTTTTAAAAGTAGTAAAACGGGAAGAGTTTAAACTGTGTGAAGTAAATCTGAGAAAAAACAAGATCTTAAGAGGTATTACATAACTTTTGTCACGATAGCTTAGCAAAGGGAATGCCTAGAAAAAACAGGGGGATTTTTTTTTCAAGTCTTGGCCAATGAATGACCAGTTAGGTGCTATATGTCAGCTTTGAAAGCTCCACGGTTTTATTTCAGGTACCAGAGTAAAGAAACACCATATTAACTTGTTTATATTTCCCTTCTGCCACACAAAATAAATATAACTTACTTTGTTTTAGCTAAAGAGAAGCTAGAAGGTGCATAGAGCAAAGAAAAATAGAAAATAAGAAAAGATTAAAAAAAGGATATCTGTGACTTCCCTGCTTATCCCAGCTCCCAGCCTGCTAAGCCTCCTTGTGAAGGTTCTACAGTCACCATATAGCACTCACCTGAACCATGTTCCCTAAATTCAGCTTATTTGACACAACCAACCCTCCTTAGCAATGTCTTTAAAAAAAAAACAAATGAGTATGTGTGCATGAAGTGTATGATAAAGCAAATGTTAAGTGCCAAAGCAGTAGATATTTTGTATTATAGCATAAGTTTCCTATTTCTTACAAGTTTACAGTATTTTGTGCCATAATTACAGTATGTGTGTGTGGGGTGGGGTGGGTGTGTGTGGACTGTCAGAATAATAAAAGGTGAAATTGCAAAGCACTGAAAGGCATTTGTTGGTGTGACACTGTTTGATACTGCTGTTATCAATATGCATGTTCATATTTTGTTTCTCATATGCTGTAGAAATGTTGCCATGCAGAAGTAAAGCAGCTTGATAATGATGATATTTCTGTTTTGTAAGTTTTGCACCTGCTGTCATAATAAAATCAAAGAAATAGTTAATGCATTTGTCTTCTGTCCATCATGACATTTAAGTGATGTTGTAATGTTAAAACAATTGTGTGTTCCAACTGGAAATAGAGATAGATAAGAGACAGGGGAAATCTGAAATATACATTTCAACAAGGAAAAACTTAACTCCAGGCTAATACAAACTGCATATTGGAGGATGAATTTTTAAAAAAAGCTGCATGAAACTGCTGCATTTATTTTAGTCCTAGAAATTCTTCATAGCCCTTAGAATTTGATTTTCCCTGGATTTAAGCTGCATTTTATAGAAAATAGGGTATACAAGTACGTTCAAGGAGGTTGAGGTTTAAACATCTTTCAAATACGAAAGTTCACATTTCATTTGTAGCTCTGTCCTGCAAACAGAAGCATCCCTGTTTCAACAATAGGCTGCTTTGTGAGGGAGCTGTTTCAGTCAGGTTTCACACAGGACGAGCAGAAAGAGGGAAATCAGGTTTCAGATAATGCAGGTTAAGCTGGCTGAGTGGTTTAAATTGAGATTTGGATGGAAAAAGTCTATTGTTTCATCTTAGCATTCATCTCTTAAAAGTATACAAAGTATGTATGCTGTGTTTTTAACAGAAGCCTCTTTTCTTAAGATAAACACCTCAGAGGGAATTTGTGTCATAGGGACTACTTTCATGCATAGCTTAAAAAAAACAAAAAAACAGGTGAAAGGGGTTGGAGGGTATGGGAGGTAGGAGAAAAGCGTCTCATTTGCTCATGCTGATTAAACTATAACCCACTTGACTTTGTCTGGTCTTCTTGTAAAAGTTGTTGCAATCACTGAGCCACAGAAATCCCCATTCAAGCTTGTTAAAATTCCAGCATTTTTACATTCCCATTTTTTATTTTTTTGGAATTGTTATGCTACAAAGTGTAGTTCATGTTGGTTCATGAAGTTCATTCTTCTGCAACACACCTTAATATTCTTCCTCAGGCAAAAGACAAACAAGAGTTGACTTTTTTCTGGGTTCTTTTTTTATGTGTGTGTATGTGTTTTTATTAACTTTTAAACCACATTTGCTCTTAAAGTCATCATTTGTGTTAGAAGCACATGTTTTTCATCATGCGTCAAAGGAGAATTATTGCTCTCTGAGGTGTGACTGGGGTGTGGCGTAATCCAAACAACTCTGAGAGAACTTTCACTAACAGCTCTTACTTTTTCTCTCTGTCTGAATAGCATTGCGACATGTTTCTTGACAGAACGCCCAGTCTTACCAGTTTGAACATCTTACTGTTGTCATGCATCACATTCTCAGCTTATCAATGATCAGTTTGGGGGTTATAGTTTTGAAGCTCTCATGTTGCATGTTTTGGGAAAACTTACTTTCAGTCAGTCTTATGCATATTTGCAAAATAATGAAATAGATTAAGATGTCACAGCTCTTTTATGAACCCAAATCACAAGAATGCATGAAGTCAGGCATTTCTGTTTCTATAATCCATGCTTATATATAGGGATAGGGACTTGAAGGGACAGAATTTAACCAGAATTGAAGCCATAAAGCCAAAAAAAATGTTTAATCTCTTGTCAGTATTATAGTGTAATGATCCTGATGTACAGAACATGCTCATTAACCTATATTATATACTAAACCATTCTAAAATGTTTCACAGTATATTCATGTATTCTAAAAATGTATAAATTTTCATAAAAACTCTCTGCACTGCTGTTTTCTGCTAAATTAAACACTAACAAGAAAATTAATTTGTTAGGTTACAGCTGTTTGCTTGTAATTTATTATTTTTGGAGGATGCATATCGACTCACAGTAACCTATAATGTCCCCCTTTTTTTGGACCTCAATATGTTTGAAATTGTGGTGTTTGCACAATGTAAATTAAACAAATAAGCCTTACTAAACAAAGAAAGAAAGAAAAATCTTTTTCTGCCTTCTACAAAAAAGAAACCCAAAAAAGACAGAGCTAGTAATAATAAATGATTACTTAGCTCTGCCAGTAAAACACTATGGTATAGAGCCAAGATTATCTTCCAGCCCTGATCTTCAACAAATTATAATAAACCAATAGAAGTCTTTAAAACAATTTTACTTTGTGTAACCAACTGAAGGAAGCATAGCATGAAGCATGGTTTGGATCTTTTATTTGAGATTTTTGACCATAAAAGCATGATAAAGTGAATGTTACAAAACTGTGACAAGGACAAGACTGTAGTTTTTTTTCTTATTTTTTTTACTTGCAAAGCATGACTTGGAGAAACTAACACTATAGTAATTGCATATTTCAGATTCTAACAGGACTCAATAGCTTTGTCAGTATAAGCAATGCCTAAATGCAGCATTATTTGGCTAAACAACAACATTTCATCATGAGCTGGGCAGTGCAATATTTAGTTGAACATCTGCATCTCTACCATACTTCATATCATCTCATTGCACTTCTACAGCAACAGCTATTATTAATAACTGATTCAATGTCATGTCAGTGTTTTGTAATCAGTGGCGAACCTCTTCCTCATCTTCAATCTCATCTTCTTCATATTCACCCATTTCATCAGCTGTGGCATCCTGGTACTGCTGGTACTCAGACACCAGGTCATTCATGTTGCTTTCTGCCTCAGTGAACTCCATCTCATCCATTCCCTCTCCGGTGTACCAGTGGAGGAAGGCCTTGCGGCGGAACATGGCAGTGAACTGCTCAGAGATCCTCCTGAACAGCTCTTGGATGGCTGTGCTGTTGCCAATGAAGGTGGCAGACATCTTGAGACCTCGTGGAGGGATGTCGCAAACGGCAGTCTTGACATTGTTGGGAATCCATTCCACGAAGTAGCTGCTGTTCTTGTTCTGGACGCTCAGCATCTGCTCATCCACTTCTTTCATCGACATACGGCCACGGAAGATGGCTGCCACTGTGAGATAGCGTCCGTGACGGGGGTCACATGCTGCCATCATGTTCTTGGCATCAAACATTTGCTGTGTGAGCTCTGGCACAGAGAGGGCACGATACTGCTGGCTGCCCCTGCTTGTGAGAGGCGCAAAGCCTGGCATGAAGAAATGCAAGCGGGGAAAGGGAACCATGTTGACAGCTAGCTTACGGAGGTCAGCGTTAAGTTGGCCAGGGAACCGCAGGCAGGTGGTCACCCCACTCATGGTGGCTGATACCAGATGGTTTAGGTCTCCATAGGTGGGTGTGGTCAGCTTCAAAGTGCGGAAGCAGATATCATAGAGGGCCTCATTGTCAATACTGAAGGTCTCATCTGTGTTTTCCACTAGCTGGTGGACAGAGAGGGTGGCATTGTAAGGCTCCACTACAGTATCAGAGACTTTCGGGGAAGGCATGACACTGAAGGTGTTCATGATGCGATCTGGATACTCCTCGCGGATCTTGCTGATGAGCAGTGTGCCCATCCCTGAACCCGTGCCCCCACCCAAGGAGTGGGTGAGCTGAAAGCCCTGGAGGCAGTCACAGTTCTCAGACTCCTTTCTCACCACATCCAGGACTGAGTCAACCAGCTCAGCTCCTTCTGTGTAGTGACCCTTGGCCCAGTTATTTCCTGCTCCACTTTGACCTGCATGACGTGAGGTTTAAAGACAGTTAATGTTAAGAAAAGAGATTAGCTTTTAATGTTCAAGAAACATGTCTTCATTAACTTGATGCACTTGGGAAATCTTATTGTGCGTGTTATTGATATTTTGTCATTCACTCACAGTTCATCAAATTTCTTTTGTATGTCACTGCAAAATAGGATCACATGACTTTTCATCTAACACCACCATTGAAGTTGATATTTTTGTTCACATATATTCATGACAAGAGTATGAATTGTCAGAAAACTTTGCCATGTTTACCTTTACTTGAAGAGAAAAGCCATAAATGATCTTTAGATCATAATCTTGAGTGAAAATCAAATCTATAATAGTTAAGATTTGCATTACATTTATAAACAAAAAAACTGGGGGGATAAAAAACAAACTGACAACTGCAAATGACTACCAGTGACAATAAATGACTGCTAATGATTACAATGCCAACAATTTGAACAAAAAGTAACCTCTGAAAAAACATTATACTTGCAAGAAATTAACATATTCACACAGGAAAGATTAGCATATCACCATGCCGACAGCTGCACTGAGCTCAAGGCACCTGTACACCTCAGTGAAACCATCAGTGAGCAGACCTCCAGAAGCTTTCTGGGAAAATCTGACAGCCCAGATAATAAAATTAGTACCATATCTATAAAGCATTAGTGGATAACTGATCAATCATCACCTATTTGTCACAGCTCATTGATGAAGGTGTATTTCCTGGCAAGAAGAAATAGATAGTCATTATGTGCCGCAGTATTTGGGTCCTCTCTTCTCATTTGTAATCACCACAGCGTGTCCTGCTTTTTCTTTTTTTGTTCTTTCTATTTTGCTAAGTCACTGGAGCTCTCTCCGTCTGACACAGCTGCATATGGCCAATCCATCACACTATTGGCATTTCACTAAGAGACTGCAGAAGCATTGTACTTGGTATATACACTACTGTGCAATGCTCTCAGGTGAAACTAAGCCCAGCTTAATGGGATGTGACAGCAGTTGCTGACATGATGCTGTATGTGCAGCTGGTTCAGAATGCGTGTTGACATTTGGCTTCACTTTACACTCACCAAAGACAAAGTTATCGGGCCTGAAAAGCTGTCCAAATGGTCCAGAGCGAACTGAATCCATGGTTCCTGGCTCCAGGTCCACCAGGATTGCACGGGGCACAAATTTGCTGCCTTTGAACAGGAGGGAAAGGAGGGAACAAGGGGAGGTAATAGAGTGAAGACTGAAGTATCAACAGTCTCATGATGACATGTTTATGACGACAGAACATCCTTAGAGAGCTACAGACAAAATGGATTTCATCTAATTATTTAAAACAATTATACTTGCCTAAACATATAGAATATATGATGCTGCTTGCTAAAGGCACATGCCTGTCCAAGTAAGCTTTTCAAAAAAGTGTCTCGTTTTTTTTCTTGCACTTTACTGTGCTCCACCCTCTCTGTCTGTGACACATCCAGCAAGCAAACTGCTGCAGCATGCTGCACTGCTTCTTTTAGACGAGCGGGGCCTCTAAATTGCTGAGCTCTGCAGAGTCCATTCAGAGGTGCTGCTTTCCACTATGAATATCTTTTTTATTATTCTCACTGCGTAACTTTTAGGTTTACCTTTATGTTTAAGGGGAATTCTGTTATTTGGATGTTCAGTCCTCATGCATTGGTGACCCATTAAGTGATTCTGATGACTGCATGCAACATGGAAACAAAGGATCAATAATGCCTGCAGCTGGGGAATAGGATATGGGTAGACATCTGTGCATGCAATTGTCAAAGCACAGCTTGATCTCAACCCAGGCTACACCTAAAGTAAAATGCTAACTGATTTGTTCCTTTCACAAAGCTTCAATCTAAATGAATGAATGATGAAACACAAAAACAATGAAATACGTGATGGATGCATCTCAATTAATCAAGAAATGTCTGTCTGCTTAATGTACAGAAGCTCAGAACAACAATGCAGGATGAATTAGGGATGACCTTCGACATGTCACACCAATTATGTCAGATACTGAGGTGCCACTAAGATGGAGCACTGGAGGCCAGCTATACAGAGACTGCAGATACCTGTACTCCCTAGAGAGAGACAGAGAGAAGGAGTGGGGGGAGGAAGGAACACACAGAGAGATATTTTAGCAGGCTCACTGTCCTAATTTTTCCCTTTAAAAAAAAAAAAGAAGGACCTTCTTTCCCCTGCAACTCAATTAGTGACATGGACATACTGTGGCATTTAAATAAGGTCTGTGTAGCGTAAGGCCATGCAGTGATAATCATGAACAGCTTAGCATGGCTTTATGTGAGTAAATGATTCAGATGCAAACAAGTGACTTTATGAAAACAAACTTGGAAATGTCATTTTTGATACCTGATGCCTCATTGTAGTAGACATTTATCCTCTCCAGTTGCAGGTCACTGTCACCTTGGTAACTGCCGGTAGGATCGATGCCGTGCTCATCACTTATCACCTCCCAGAACTAATGCAAAACAAACACATTTCCGTGACTTGACATTGTTGGGAGAAATTTAGAGAACACACGTGGCTTGAAAACGAGTTTAAAGCATGTGCGTCAGGCCTTTTTTGTTTCTTTGTATGCGTGTTGCGCATCTGTTTGATGGCAAAATGACACGTAGCAGTTGGGACTACGTCGCTGCAGCCGCTGCCTCCAAAGCTCAGAGGGACTGAACCCCACCCTGCACCTTTATAAGCCATTAATAGTTAATAGCCTAAATAACAAAAGAAAAATATTCACTATATCCAAAAGACGTCAGATGTGTTCTTTAAATGAGTCGACTTTACATAATATTAAACCTAAAATAAACAGGAAAATAACACATGCATAGAATTAAATTATAATATTTATATAATACCTTCGCCCCGATCTGATTTCCACATTGTCCAGCCTGAATGTGAACGATTTCCCTCATGGTGATGCTGGCAGAGAGCTTCTTTTCTCGACTTGACCGGGGTCCACTCTTCAGTCTGTTGCCGTTGTGTTTCTCGAAATCAGCACTTGCTTCATTTCTTGGGTGAACGTTGAGCCGGCGAGATAGATGAACGTCCTGCTGGTCAGATGACGTTAGCTCAGCGCAGCATCTCTTTCAGCCAATAGGAACGCCACGGTTTGATGCAGTGGACCGGAGGATCATGCCGCATCATCCCCCTGACATCACCCTGTCCCATGCAGGGAAATTTTAGCTTATTTTTGCTGGATCGACGCTGTTCTGCACAGTTCTATTAATTGTTTGCACTGCCAGGAGATATCAGACCCTGGTCAGTGTAATACAGAAGATTGCAGCAACAGCAGCTGACTAATGTTAAGCAAGGTACCTGTAAAAGAACCTGTAGTTTAGAACATTAATACATTTATGATTGGTATTCTGAACATTTAAACTCACCTATTGCTTTATAGAAAAGGAAACTACCTGATTTGACTGACTTAAAGGAGCTCATAAAGAGGTGAGCTCTCTTTTCCCCTAAAGCATGAATTGCTGAGTCTTACCCAGTCCCATCTCAGGTTGGCTGTTAGCTAACTAGTGTGGATAGAATTAGCACAGAATCCTACAGTCATCTGAAAATTCATTAAAATGTTTAGCATAATTGAACAGCAACAACAGCAAATGTTTTCATAAAGTTGAGTAAGAATACAAATATAAAAGATATCCCTAACACAGTTATTGTCACCCAAACCTAACCTCAGAATGCTAAACCTAAGACGACAGTAGCAATATCTTTGCTATATTTATGCTAAATACTGAGCTAATTGTACAAATGAAAGCTGTATGCATATAAGGTAGATGTGGTATTGCTACTGGACAACCAAGCATCAGCAGCATTATGTTGAAAGTTGGAGATCAAAATTATGGAGTCCATCTGGTGACACAGATTAAAAAAAGGAAAATAATTATATAAATCCTAATCCATGGTCATGCATTCCTGAATAGTGAACAGAGATTACTAATACATGGGAACACAATAATTTACTTTTGGATATGCATTAGTTAGTGTGGGAAGTGATCATAAATTGTGGCCACAAGATAAAGGGCACACCTTTTGTATCTATAGCATGCATGTAACAGATAATTTAGATTTTATTTAATTTGATATTAATCTTGCCATGCATTATAATGATATCCTGTGATCTCTTGCAATTAAGCAAAGTGTCATAATTAGTAAGAGACACTTAATTCAGAGCACATTTTCAAATGCATGGCCATGTCTTAAATATGTTGTTTCCACACATTAGTAATGCATGCAAACAACGTAATAACCTCTTCTCCATGTGTTTGTAAGCCCTGGTCACAACGTGGTAACATGTTGCCACGCAAGAACATTTATATTTAAACATTTGTTCCAGTGTAAAGAGATTTCATTTGGTGATTTCACTTCTTTTGAATATCTTAGTTTTGTTTTAAAGGGTGTT
>JBBBVU010000008.1:15975516-16007309 GCA_037177055.1 Atherinosoma microstoma
TTTAATGTTTTATGTAAAGCACTTTGAATTGTCTTGAACCTGAAAATGTGCTATACAAATAAACTTGCCTTGCCTTCATTATCTTGACTAGGGATGAAAACATACACCTCACCTGGTAAAACTCAGCCCCCTTGTGGTGGTAGTTTTTGAAGCACAAAACTACAAAATCCACCTTTAAACCATGACTCACATGTTCAGATCACATGAAAATAGAAATATAGAAAATAAAGTACCGGTGAGTGATATTTGTTTTAGTTAAGAATTATCTCTTGTACAGCGTATTTCTATATTTTGCTAGTGGGTTGTATAAAAACTTTGCACATTTGATTAAGATATACCAATAACACAGAATTAGTTCTTTTGCTTTTATGATTAAAAATATCAATATCTTTGTGATTAAACTTCATATTTTTTTTTTTATACAAGGCTATCCATGGGTCTTATAAAGAGTCACCTCTACAGGAGACCAGAGATGGTCAAAGCCAGTCCCTCACTTGGGCTGTAATATCTCCACAAGGATGTTCCATAAAATTTTGGACAGACAGAAAAAGATTAATCCAAACAACTGTTTTTTTCCCCTTCTATACAAATGAACAGATTAGTAATTTTTTATTGAAATGTTAGAAATTTAAAGAAGGCTCAGCATTTGTTGCAGTTTCCCGTTTTACCAGGTCGCTAATCCATCCTCATTTGCAACAGTAACATGTTGTAGTATACTACTTTAATACTTCAGGATCAGTGTTTTATAAGACCAGGAAAATATAATTATAGAAAAAACAACTCACCAATAGCCATATTTGATCAATAAATAGTGGTTTATTTTAACAACAGGTATGGCTTATATACAAGGGCATCGTCTGTTAAAACAACAACAAAATGAAACCAAACAAGTGGAACTAAATTTACAATCCATGGTTTTTACATTCATTCAAATCTCCAGTCAAAGAGATTTTGAGTCACTCGGCTGAGAGAAACAAAACCTGAAATGTATGCACTGGGAACTTGATGTCTCCTAGACTTAATAGTCAGGTTCAAAACAAGTCTTACCAGTTCACACTAAGATTTACGATCCTTCATCTTGTGGACACTGGATGCCTCCACAGATTTATTATTTACAAGTCAAAAGCAATCTTATTTCTTTTTTTTCTTTTGTTTTTCCAACAATGAATATCTGCCAATCTACCCTGTCGCTGGTGCTAACATTACTTTTCTGAGCTTTATCTCAAACTTACTCCGAATAAGTCAAGCTAAGTGCATACTAAAGCAATGTAGTCTCTTGCCTCAGCACTGAAATAGCTGCATGGCAGAAAGTGGAAGTAACAGATCTCACAGGAGACACTGGTTGTGTTGTGCTGTGTCACTGACTTTACACTGGTGTTGCATGGGGTTTTGGAGATACACGGTTTAACTTCTGCTATATGCACACTGACATGGATACCAACATTCACAGACAATGACAACTCTGGAGTTACATGAAGCTACTGACCACTGCAGTCAACACACTCTCAGATGCCAAGAGTTTTTCATGAATCCCCCCTCCCCCCATGTTGATCTATTGCAACAGTTAATGTGTAACTAGCAATTTCCATATTGTCTTCAAAACCCAAATCCCCAGATTTTTTTTTGTGTGTTTTTTTTTAATAGTAAAGACACCACCAGCCACCATATGATTGCAGTTCATTGTGCTTTGAGGTGCAGCAGCACGGCATACATGCTATATGTCTGACATTAAACAAACATATGAATATCTAATGTGATGATAGGTTAAAAGACCACCCTGAATCAACAACTGGATCCAAGTAGCATTTGAGAATCAACTGCATGTAGGTTTGCTCAATCATTCATATACCCAAAGACATGCAGCTTTTTTGCGTGAGTACACAGACTTGAGTTTTGGTGAGTAAAGTACCTGCAAGGTTCTTTATGGGTGTAACATAGATGGCAACAGTGAGTCAAATAGGTGTGGTGATGTGTTTGACTCCTGAATGACACCTTAACTGTTCACCAACAGTCCCTGGATATATGATCTACTGAGTTTTATCACATTTTAAATGACAAGACATCATTCAGTTGGCTCTTAAGTTTTACAGTACTGTGTAGTTATTATTATTATGTCATTGTTATTATTAATCATTATTGTGAGGCTTGTTGTAAACAGTGGCATATCCATCATCTCACATCCTTCTTTAGTCAAGTATTATATGCTCAAATGCAAGAAGTATTACAACTGTCAAGTTACACGTGTATTCAAGTCAAGTATCCTGCTGTCCACAGATGGACGTGGGCTTTGGAAGAAAAGTGCTTCCGTAAGAAAGACTCAAGGTTATGTATCTATAAGGGGATTTTCTAATTGCCATTTTGACAAGTGTAAAGTATTTTCATTCAAGGTAAGCTTTGTTTGTGTGACTGTATGAAAACACTGATGTACATTAACTATGTTAATGCTATGTGATTTGAATGATGCAGCAACAGTTGGCAATCACATCAGACATTTTTTTGTCTGCGTGTTTAATTTAAAAAAACTGCTTTTTGTCTTTATAAAAAGAAAAAAAAAGATTGAATAGTTTTGTTGACGCATACACAATAATGAGCATGCTTTGTCCCCCCCTCAGCACAAAATAAAGTGCCATCAAATTAAAGTGCCACAAATACTGTAAGAATAAAGCATAGCTCTGTATAATAAGGGCACACCATGGGAGATTCTTTACATAATACCTCAAGCTCAAAAGCTAGTTATCCACTTACTTATCACATTTACCAAAAAATTACGTTCTAGAAATTTCAATGGCAGAAATCAAATTTGGAAAACTAAAAATTCTTCAGATTTCTTACCAACTGCTTATTCAATAACCCTTTTGAGCTGACAAAAGCAGTTAGCCTCCGTTTCATCTGACTTCTAATCAATCAAAAGGTGACACAACTTGCAGTCTTCTTCTGTATTCAACAATCCTTAAATAGGGTATTGTCAGGTATTTCCCCAAACAGATAAATACTGTATTAATATTAACATTTTGGCACTATGTCTACATTTACTTTTGGTCAGGGTAGTTTTTGGCTTGCATGTGCGAAAAAAAAAAAATCCAATTTGGATTGTTTACCATTAAAATGGAAAAAAGCATTTAGCAACATTCAGAATTTTTTCTCCATTTAGGTAAGGCGACATTATTTTTTGTACAAATATGTAAGATGAACATTTTATTTGAGCAAAAGTACCATTGATTTTTTTTCCTGTTTTTAACATCATTGCATTTCTTCACCACTGCTGATGACATGTCTCAGTGATTGTGGGTTATCATCTTCAAAATGACAGACAGTGATTTCCCCATTCATTTACATCTGAGTAGTTCATACGCTGGTGATATCCAGTGACATTCCGGAAGAGCAGAAGTTACTGTCACATCGTCACACACCAGCCTGTGGCACTCGGTCACTTGTGTATTCTCATTTATTGGCTAAATGCACGAAGACGGGAGGAAGGTGGAGGGGCACTGAGAAACTTAAAGCAGCTCTGCAAGACAAATCTTCTCTACTCCAGGTGGGAACAGTCTTCATGAAGTACATGAAGTCTGAGCAGGACAGTTAGTCCCTCCCACACACCGTTACCACCTCCTCCAGCAGTTTTAATATGGGTGGCTGCCTCTTGGTGCAACACTTAAAGCTTTATTTCCTGGCTGCAGCACTGAATCACGACGACAATGTGCTGTTGACGGTGCTTTTTTCTGTACTGGCGCTCTCTCTGTCCCTGATAGAGAGGACACCAGAGTCTATGGGGGAGGACACAGAGTCCATTAAAGAGGAGGGAGCTGCTGCTTCTGTGCAACATGAATCTGTGATGGGACTTGGTACTGAATCCAAGACAAGGGAAACTGCTGATTCTGGTACAATGTCTGTGACAGTAAGCGTGGTTGATTCTGGACTCAAGGTATTCACAATGTCTGTGACAGGGAGAACAGCAGGAGACGCTGCAGTCTTGACTGTATCCGTTATAGGGGGAGTGGAAGAGTCTGCTGAGGTCATATGGCCTGAATCAATAGGTGGGGGAGGTGTACATGGTGGTGAAACAGTATCTGGACTTGGTGGAGAAGAGGAATGAGTTGAGATATCTTTAACACAAGGAGAGGGAGAGTCTAACTGGGGCAACTGAGAGTCTCTAATGGAAGGAGTAAATGTGGATTCATCTACTATTTCTAACTGGATGGGAATGCCAGAGTTTGGTCTAATGGAGGGTGAAGGGTGAGTGGGAATGTCAGAGTCTGTCACAGGAACAGGAGAGGGAACAGGGGATGGAGGGAGACCGTCATGCATAGATGGAGAAGGGGAGTCTGCTAAAGTGGCACAAGCATCCTCAAGCAAAGGTGGATCAGACTCTGTGATGACTATGTCAGTGTCATCACCTACTGGGTTAGGAGACTCTAATGTAGAGCTAGGTGGGGGCTCAATGACAGGTGTTGTGCAGACCAGTACAGAGGTGGGCACAGTTTTGGGCATGGAGGAAGGGGAACAGTCCATTGAAGCAGCAGGGTTTGAGTCATCTTCGCTTGCAAGGGAAGGAGCAGTGTCATTTATTTCAGTGGGGTTACAATCTGTCAGTGTTTCAATGGAATCCAGGACTATTGCAGGAGTTTCTTCAGCATCAGCTAAAAGTGGGTCTGTAACCGATGGAGCTTTGTGTAAGGGACTGGAAGACAGCAGGTGCTCTTTATTAACATGTATGGCACCATCTTTACTCACGGCTGTAATAAGGGTTGGGGACGAAGATGAAACTGAACAACCATTAGGGTCTTTGAGCTCAGGCTCGACAGGGTGCACCTCCATAAACATGGTTACTGACACATCTCCTGGCAATCCAACAGTCATGTCGACACCTGAAGAAGCGGTAGAGTCCATGGTTGACACTGCCGTGGCGGCTGCCTCATGGAGTGGTGTGTCGTGCACTCTGGTGTAATCCCTGCTGCTCTCAGACTGGTGCAGCAAGAGGCGCTGTTCTCCAGGTTTCCTTGGGGGAAGCAAAGATTGGCGAGTGTAGCTCTCACCGTCAGCCAGGGTCTCAGGGAGTGATTGGTAGCGTGTCTCAGGCAACAGGAGAATGCAAATGATGCAAATGAGAGTGCAGCAGGCAAAGATGATGTGGTGAAGAAAGTAGCCCTTCTGATTGTGTAGTTCCATGATGGGTGCAGTGAGCATACCAAAGCCAGCGCTGGCTAGCACCAAGCCCAGACCACCTCCCCTATGGGCAGACAGAAAATGTTAAACACCTGGTAGCATGGAGGCATGCCCACACATTTTTCAAAACTTCATTTAAAATGCTTACATTTAAGATAGTAAAGACTAGTCATGTCCTGGATGTTCACCCTAATCACCTAAATTTTTGCTAGTTATAATTCTGGCCTGTCATCATATCAAACAGCAGCAGAGAGTGCTGCAGTTCCATGACTACTCAAAATGTTAATTCATTCCTCTCCTGTAATTGCCTATATAAACCACCAGATGGAGTCCTGGAAGTACTTTCATCAGTACAACACCTCTTAAATAACCCCACACAACTAACATTAAGAGTAGCGTCATATTCTCAAAGGGGATGGATAATTTGCACAAGGTCTGGATTACATTTGACACTGAACCATGGAATTGTTATTTCCTTCAGTTCAATAATTTCATTCCATTATTTAGCACGAGGTGGTGCTGTTAATTCATCTGCAGGATGGACTGTCACAATGAAAATCCACCACAATGCCAAATGCATTACAGACTGATCAATGCAACAAAACAAAAGGTCAAAAATAAGTCTTAAAATTTTCCAGAACTAACAAAAACCGATTACTTTTACACCTCTGTTGTGCAAGAACACTGTTTCCACAGTGCAACCCCCACCCTCCACTCCCCCTCTGATGGTACAGCCCTAGACTTGCAGTGGGTTTACCTGATCACAGTGGGAGTGATCTCAGCACAGAAGAAGATGCTCAGGTTGCTGACTGCGTGGGAGGAGAACATACCGATGATGGAAAAGGCAACGGAGAAGTTCTTTTTCAGCGTATCTGAGCTATCTGCTGAAAAAGCAGGAGAGACACATGGAACAGTTTTCACTCAGCAGTCTCTGTAGTTAGTAAAAGGATATCAGTGCTATGTTTGTAAATAAGGGATAGGGGGAAATATTTTTCATCTATGCATTTTTGACATAACATTTTATTGCTATTGTTTACATTAAGCTTTATTCTATAAAACGAGTAAATAAAATATTAAGAAAGGGCCAAAAAAGGCCATAAAGGGAAATTTTATAAGATATTGTACATTTTTGTGGAAAAAAATAACCATTACTGGATGTTAAAGTCATTCAAAATAATTCAGTGATTTCTATCTTTTATCAACCAGAATTTGAGTAGTTTAAGCACCACTAAAGTATATTCTTTTAAACTGTACAATTAGGTGATACCATCGTAGAATAAGCAATAACATGAAACTTTAAAGATATGAAAGGAAAAGGACCTCAACTGTCCAATATGATAAACATACCTTTTATTACTCAAGCACTAAAGAATTGGGAGTTTTATAAGCTGGATCATGAAGTCACATGGCAGGTCTTTTATGGCTTTTTGATTATACAATAGAATTTTCTAACTGCACCAAGACATCCTTCTTGTAAAGTGGCAATAAACTCAAAGAAAAAGGAATGCTTTCTCAACACTAATGTTTATTGTGATGACTTACTGAGAAATAGGCTTACTAATAAAAGCCAATTTCATCCTAAAATGGCTTGAATACAGAGCATTATGAATAAGACATGTATAGGATGGCAGAGGATGACATGGAGATCAGAGGAGACTGATCAGTGCCTGCTTCCCACAGGAGCTCAATGTGGGGAGAAATGGAGGAGAACAGTGCTCTCAGTAACAAAGAGCCTCACCATCCTCAAGACGAAGGGGATAAATATGTGAAAAGATTGTCATAATTACATTTAGGGCCTCATTATGAGTGTGTGCAGGGCTAGTACAGGGCAAATGCAAACCTCTGCAGGAAAATGCAGCAACCTGAATGGTGCAAGTCATGCTTAAAACAATGTAAATCACACACAGAGAATGTGAAGTTAATACATGGTGGTGGGAAAACATCTGCGCAAGAGTACTCAATTACTGATCACTTCTTCCAACTCAAACATTTTCAGCAAACACAAGTAAAATGAGTATAAAAACCAGATGAACATACCTATATTCAGGTGGTAACTGTACTTCCCAAACACTAGAAAGTTAAAGAGATTGAGATATACGTGAGTGATACAAATCATACAAGCACTTCAACAAGATATTAAAACAAGATATGCACAGATGTTAAACCAAGTTTGTTAATAGAGTCATAACACAAGCAGTTTCAAAGAGAACATGACACAAGAGCATAACCTTGATGTGATGACTCAGGTTAAATATTAAATCTAGCTTTCGCTGAAACTGGATAAACTGGGATGTACTGTTTTCATCAGCTGGAGGACTTTTGGTACTCATTGACTACAACAGCGCAATCATGTTCTGTCAGCAAAAGGCAACAAAGTTCCCGACAGCAAGCATGTTTTACATATTTGAGAGATAAGGGGTAAAAACTGCAAAAGGTTAGAATGTTTCTCATTAGAGGGCAGCCAGTGCATCTGCACGTGACAAACGCATAAAATCAGACAGCACATTTTGACGCAACAGTTGAGTTACAAATGACGCAAGTAATATCTATGATATATTCAAGTGTTCCAGTTTGTAATAAAGAGTGTGACAGAGTGGAGACATGTACCAGGACTGTAAAACTAAAACAGCTAAATAGAGTTCCGCCATCATTAATTTACTTAGCTGTGCTCTTACTACTGTGACATTCCAAGTGAAATCAACTGAAAATGGCTTATTGAATATTAGCTGGTCATCTGAGTTCCTATGAAGGCTCTTGTCAAATAATAGCAATTAAAACTGTCAACTAAACATAACTTTATAAGTTTTTGTACTTGGTTAATTACATAATTCAAGCGGCTGCAGTGAAATCCAAGAGACAACTGCCTTGCACATCTTACAGACCAGATTATTATCATGTGTGTTGCAATATTATAGACTGGATTCCTATAGGTAAAGCTAAGTAGTCTGAAAATAAATATGAAAAGATATGCTGTCTGGGAAACATTTTGGGGACTGGGACACACTGACATTGATGGTAGCTGGTTACAAATGCATTTAAACCCTCCTGTTTGAAAAATGTGTTTCACAATCTATCATGTTTGTAGTGACTAGTGAATGTTTGCACTGGGGTGACAAGCATTAGAGTACAAACAGGATGAGCAATAGTATGAAACTATATTTTCTGGAAGTCATTTATCAGTGAAAATGATTTTTTTAATTTTTCCCCTGGAAACTGGAAAAATAAGAACATGACAGGATAAGGGGAAAAAAACTAATCTCTCACTTTGACATGGACAGTTGACTCTTGGTTAGCTAACACTGCAGCCACTTCAAATTGGCTAGCTTTTGCTCACTCAGTGACAGATTCCACAGTTTTTATTTCAGGTTATTATGTGTGCCCTAATAAAATACAATTTACATAGACTTAGCTTAAAAAATACCAACACTTTCTTTATATTGTTAGAAAATTATTATGCTGTTAGAAAATACCATCAATGGAAAAATATGAGTTAGTGATCTTTCTTAGGTGTGAATTACCACTATTTATCATCAAACTGTACTTTACAAGCAACTCTTTACCAATGTAGAAGTTAAATTTGGCTCATCTTTAGTGAATGCTTATACTAATAGAAAAAAAGGTTAGTTACATGTTGGAAGAATTTAAGTCGAAGATTAAGACAAGCCAGGCTTTCCCTTTGGTTATAAGCGCTGTGCTAAGTTAAACTAGCTAAGCTACAAACTTACTGGCTGTAGCTTTATATTTGACCAAATGAAAGTGGCATTTTTTTCATCAAAAATTTGAAAGACAGCAAACAGTCCTCTATCCAAAATGTTAAATGATCAATTTAATGTAACAGATCACTAATAAGCCATTTCTAAATGTATTTCTACATTTCTTCAATACTCAGTACTTCCAGTCAATCACAACAAAGTGGTGCCACTCCTCAAGAGCAAGAGGAATTCCCCATTAAAGGCTACATATTGTTCAAACAGTACTCACAGTTAAGCAGACCCAGCTGCAGCAGCGAGGCCAGGGCAGTGACGATCATGAACATAAGAAGGCCACCGCGTCGGCCCATCAGGCCTACAGCTGGGCACAGCGCAATGCATGATGTCACTGCAATGCCTGCCATTGTGTAATAGTCTGCATAGAAGCTGTGGAACATAGTGGTTTCCTGGACATCTAGATCCATCATGCTGCGAGCAAAACAGTGGTGGATCCCATAACCTGTTAGCCTGGGTGAAGAGGTACAGAGGGACAAGCAGTTAGTTTAAAACAAAGGAGGAAACCACATAAAATGAAGTGGCTAAATAAAAAAATATTTGACTTGAGTCAGCAACAACAGAGAAAACAAACGTTCAATTCAAACAAAAGCTGGGAGGAGAAGGAAGAGGAACAATTTAATATCATCGTGTTGTCTCTTATCTGTGTATGTCACAAAACAGCACAGATGTAAACACAGAGTTAATGGCACAGAACACACCTCACGGGCACATACAAAAATATAAGCAAACACTCACATCCTCCCTTCCTGGTTATCTAATGTTTCCTAACGACAAAACTCATGTAAAATTTATGCTGACTGAGGGAGTCAGGGACACCGCGCACTGAGGCAGAGATAAAACTGGGTCTGGTGAGCTACAGATGAGGTTTCAGATGGAGAGATGAGTAGAGGGGAGATCCCATTGGAGATGAAAACAAAGAGCAACCAATATGGAAGTGAGAGCTAAAGATCAATGCTGCATTGAACACTCAGGTTGATATTGGCATCTGGAGTGCACAAATGGTGGAACTGACTGGCATTACCCCACACGTGCATACAAGCATGCACCTGCATTCCTTTTCTCTCCTTGTTTTCAGATTCTTTCGCAACTTGACATCAATGTCCTACTGGGTTTCTATACACAAACACATAAAACTAATACTTACGAGTTGACACATAAAACAACAATGTTCTTCCACAGGTTCCTTGTCCCAACCATTTTCACGATGCATGTCTTTTTGGGTTTCTTTTGAAGAGCTCTTTGTAGTTCTAAAAACAAAACAAAACAAAACAAAAACAACATGTTAAAACTCAAAAGGTGCTCTTTCAGAAGGTGCATTTAAATCATGTTACAACACTTCGATGTTACATGTATAATACAGTATATTAACTGCAAGCATTAATACATGTCCACATGCCAGGGCTCAATATTTAGAAGATTTTCAATTATCTGAGTATTTGGATTTATTTGAGCTGGGAGAGAGAAAATGCAACAAGTATGTTGACCTTTTAAACTGTACAAAATCTATGAGCTCTTGGAACTGTTTTTTTTCCCCTCAAGGATAAGATTATGTAGATTTCTTCTCTTTGCCTGGTAAATCTCCTCCAGGGACCCGTACTACAAAGTAGGTTCAACATAACCAGTGTATCTTCTGGTTAATTGCCTTAATTATGCCCAATAATATAGATTTCACTAAATGGTATTACAATGCTTGTTATCAGGCCTGTGAGTTAACCCAGGTTTTCTGTATCTTGATAAATGCATGTTTATGTAAACAAAAAGGGGCCCTGCAATGGATTGGTGGCCTGTCCAGAGAGTTCCCTGCCTCTCGACTAGTAATTGTTAGAAAAGGCTCCAGCCCCCCAATATGTTGCAGGTGTAACATTTTAGCTTGTCAGATGCAATCCAGTATGTTTAAAAATTCTGTTTGTGCTAAATAAAGCAAAAACACCACTTAAACCAGCAAATAAGTCTTCAAAATGCCAAAGGGAAATAGTTTTAGTTGTCCAGTAATTTCATTAACTTTTAAAACATTTTGAACACATTAATGTGTATAGGAATATAAATATATTATTAAAAACATATTTTAAGCAATTTGATGAATACTTTGTCCAAATCCTATCTTATAAAATCAAAAAGTTTTGAAAAAATGTAGAGAAGGAACTATTTCTAATCCACTAGTTCTGCCTTTTAGTACAAGTCCTTGGCCAAACTGTTCAATGTAATTACAATGGTCAGCAAGGTGCAGTGTATAGATGGAAATGTGTATAACATCTTGTAGCACAGCTTCAGTCTGCCGTGGCATTCTCTAGGTAGTCTGAGATAGGTTTGTAAAGAATTGCTCAAAATCTTATCGAAGTTTGGAAAAACAAAAACCTGAACCACTGTTTGTTTTTTTTAAGCTTTTCTATTTCTACCATGTCATGTCCTCTGTTCCCAGGGCAGCGCTCTGCTCGCACTCAAGTGTACACTGTTGTCTTCCTGCAATAACTGGCATCCTATCGGATTACAGAGCAAAACTTTATTATGTGAGACTTCTGTAGGAATCCCTTTTCTAAGTTGTCAGTCACTAAAAATAATGAGATTTTGTCTGCTGCAAACACAATTATGTCAACTTTGCTGCACATGATTGTCCCAAGTTATTACTGTACATTACAGGAGTAACTCCTGATCATAGTGTTCTTGCTCAGTCTGGATCTGACTGCAAAGACTGTTGTGCTAATCCATATTTTACATTTAAATAAAAGGGAAAATAGAACAAAAGTTGAATAATTCCAGAATTTTCCTTAAATATTTCTATGTAGATTTGCGTTCTCTGATTAAAGTTTGAAGACAGTCCAAGTGCTTTGATGAGTCAAGCAAGGGCAACCCCTGCTTTATTTCAACCACACAAAATTCCATAGAGATTTTTCATGAGAATTTTACATCCTGTATAGTAAGTCACATGCTGCTTTGCAAGACAGGTCTAGTGCACACAGAATAAGTGTTCCTGAGCGAAGAAGGCCCCTGTCTTACAGGTGATATGTGACACAGCACACAGTGGATGTTTTGGTATCAGACTGCAGGTTGCCACAGCAACACATCTCTGATATGTGCTACTGTACTTTGTCTTGACTCAGAAATATGACAGCATTCCACACCACCCCCTCAAGGTTATCTCTGGCTGAACCACTCAGGCTTTCCAGTGATTTCTTGGCAAAGCTTCAAGCCGATGAGTAAAATGATTCCTTCTCAGATCTATGATAATTATTCAGCCAGAACTGCCAAAGATGGCCTAATCAGTGCTTACACATGCATCAATCATGTCTGTGCTAGAACTCCTCGTCTGTAACAGCAGTAAGAACATTCAATGGCCAACAATGATCTTGAAAGTAAGAAACAAAACTGTTGGGGACAGCCTATCACTATACACACACAAGAAAGGATAAATAAAAGCCTATGGCAATGTATTCTCCCCTAAATGCTGAATCAGCACACAGCCTATTTGTTCAAAAACAGTACGGTCAGTTTCACGCTTGGTGCTTCCCCTTTGAGCCTTTATCCATTAGGTGAACTTTTTATTTTTCAAACTGTAATGATAACCACTCTAGAAAGAAAAGTATCACAATAAGGAGTCCTGCTGTAACTCAATGCAAATTCAATCTACTGTGACAACAACATGATTCAGTCTACTTTGGCCCTGGCAAGTCTCCTGTGTACAGACAGTTAACCTGAGGTCAAAGTGTCTGACCTGCAGCCATCTACAATCTGACCATTGTCAAGTCAGCTCATGTCCACTCATCCAGGATATAATGAAATTAATGAATGTCTGAGAGTGTCATAATGTAATGTTCAACACCCACTGAAACCTCTTTAGTGGCATGTTGCTATGGTAACTAGACAGGAAATCGACATAACCTTGTCAATCTGTCTAATTTAGGAAAGCACAGCTGGAGAAACAAATGCCTTTCAAACAGATGGAACAGCAAATATATAACGGTGACAACATACAGCGTTTAAGCTCAAAACTACATACAATTAACATATCAAAAGGGGGGGGGGGGGTATAGTAGTTACTCTGATTTCTTTAAAGTTGACATGCTGTTTTCATTACCTGTGAGAATGTTATCTGTATCAAGCTCCATGTTGACTTTATTCTTCTTTGCGATGTGTCCCATGATCCATTTGGAGCGGCAGTACTGCTGAGTGGCCAGCAGCCAACGCAGTGACTCAGGGAAGATCCTGTCAAAAGGATGGGGGATGGCCTCATTAATATGACATGAAAAATGAATCACAATGGAAAGAGTCCTTCTGCTGAAAGACTGAGATCTCACTTAGTTAGCAGTGCTACGGTACAGCTTGTTTTATCACCAGTGTGCCTCTTCAATACATCCTGGACCTAATGCAGAGAGGAAGCTGCAGTGGTAAGCTTATAAGCTGATGAGGAAAATTACAAAAAATTGCATCCTGAACAAAAATGAAACTACTGCTGTGTCACGCAAGAAACACACACAATACACATGCGGTACCATATTGTTACAGCTGTGGCTGTTTTCATTTGATATGCTCCATTACCTGGTGTTTGCATTGCATTATGTTGTGCACATGCCTCTGAGGGCTTTGGTATCTGCATGTTAATACAAAAATAGGCAGTAAAACTAGCAACTCACAGCTTATCTTTCAGTGACTCCAGCCATGCCAGTTTTTTAATTGCTCAAATAGTGGTTGCAATTATGGCTTCTTTCTTGCCTGTGTCTACCTCTCCACCATGTTTTATGAAATTTGATTTGCAAATTGTTTTGTGGCAAAATGACCCATCACCTCTTCCGTGGCCGTCACCATGGCAGAGAAACACGTGTCTACATTGAAAAAGGTGCAGGTTTAATCTTTGCTCTGGTGTGGCTCATTGCCATTCCCACAATTACTTAATCAATATAGCCTGTGTCCATAAACTATGTTTGGTTTAATCAAGAAACTAAACATGGTCCCATTTGTTTTAAAGCTGCTGAAAACCAAGAAGAGCTTTAATACACTGGTATATCTAGGTAGGGTGTGTTGTGTGTATGGCTGGGTTGAGAATAAAAAGATTGCATTGAACCTCTACGTTTCAACTTTAATATTAGGTAATATTTCTGAAAAGCAGTCTTGGGCTCACCACCTGATTCGCCACCAAATTGCTGAGTTGTGAGGATTATAATTAACACAAAATTAAATCTGAAAACACATAAACATAAAAACTGCAACAGTGACAGCCCTCACACCAATCTTCACTCCTCCTGATGAAATCCTCATCAGTTTTGTTCTGTGTTCCACACAGATGAAAGACCAGTATTGATGTTTGATCAGACTTGTGCTTTGAAATACTTTGGCTTCTTAATCAAAAGGGTTATGGTTCATCACGTCTCTGTAGTTTCACATCACATAGAATGCTGATTGATAGTAGTGGAAGGTAAACAAGTTCATTTGCTCGAGTACAATCAGACTGCATTATACTTATGTATTCCACTTGGATCTGGAAACTTCTCTAAATGCTGATTGATCCAAACCTTTGTCTTTTAACACATACTGTACATACACATCCCTGTTTGAAAGATCACTTAATATTATATTGCAAACCTCCCAGCTACCTCACACAGTTATGGCATGTTGAAATAAATAGAAAATGCACAGGTAGCTTTTGCCTGAACTTACACCCGTAACAGAAGTCGGACCAAGACATTTCATTGAGATGGGAATTCTTTTCTGGAAAATGTCCTCATATTTTCACCAAAATATGTTCAAATCTGCCAAAGCATTTAGGTTTAACAAGGTTTAAGACTACAGTAAAACTGGATCACCCTTGTAGTTTTTTATTGCAGATGGTGCCTCATATTCATGGAAATCATAACACTTGTGTAGAATTTATACCACTTTTTAAAAACATCTCTTAACAGTAACAAAAACACATAGCTTAGTACCAAATTGCAGCACATTGCTAAGGTGTTTTTCTTACCAAATGTAGGACAGCATAAGCAGCAGGGGACAGATGATGACAGCTTGAAGTACCTGCCAGTCACGACAGAGGTACGCCACACCAGGCATGAGGAGCTGACCGCCCAAAACCACAAAATTGGCCACCATGGTCATGGAAAACCGCCATCCTGGCAGGCACAGCTCAATCCCTGGCAGACAAGACAAACAGGTGAGAGAAAAAAAAATCTCCATTAGACAACACAGAAAGTAACCCATTTTCAAGGTTTTTAGTAAATAAAGAATAGAAGTTTGAAATCATAAACTGGAAGATAACTCAGGCAGATAACTATCAGATATGTCGGTGGCATAGATGGTTGAGCAGACTGGTAAACCTAAAACTATCTAGTTAGAACTGATTTGTTTGTACTGAGCAGTTAAAAAAAAAAAACAATAGATCAGGTTAAATATATCAGATCCAACAACACAATAAACTTGGACTGAAATTACTGTTATCATAGCCAATATAGCATATATTAAAGATTATTTCAAAAACATTAATATGAAGACATTTCGGTTAACATAATCATCATAACATGCTTCCTGTGTTCCCTCACATGTTAATATAGCAAAAATTGTGCATGCTGCCAAGTCAAGGAGTTTGAAAACACAGGATCTGAACAGTATCTCATTATTCAAGTTAACATGATGAAATCACAGCTGATGATTCAACCAATAAAACGAGACACACCTGACAAGGTGAGGCAGACAGGCCAGAACAAGGATCCTGACAATGCTATCTCGAAAGAAATGACTTTACATATATCTGATGCAACAAAATGCCTACAAATGAAGACTTCCACTGTGTTAAATACATCTCTAACACTTGGCTTATGCCTTGGCACAAATTGCACTTTAGTTGCAAAACTTGCAATAAAACCACTGCAATATGAGAAAATAAGAAATATTGCTCATATGTGATGAAACATTCCTAATTCTGCATTTCTTTACTGTTGGAATTTCTCAGTTTTGTTCTGCTAAATATATGAAAACTTTATCTGATCAATAAAGGCAAAACTTCAAAAACCCTTAATTAATCACTATGTACAGTTGTTGTTCAAAGACAGTATACTGATGAAAACAGTAAGCTGCTGTGAGGGTGAACCAACTAGAAAAAGGCTCCTTGTACTCATTTCTCTGCTATCAGAATGGCACCGATTCATTCACCCAGTCATTAGCATGCACACCACACTGGCAGCCAGCAACCCCCGACAGTCCAGCCCTTTTCTTACTGCAGTACAGAGGCTAGGTTCCCATCAAACCACAGAAAATGAATGCTACTGTTATGCTGCTATTCTCAATAAATCTTTTGTCCTGCTTCAGTTATCCTTTTTTGTGATACATCACATTTTTTCCCCTAACAGGTCTCCTTTGCTGCCCAGAAACAGTATTCAGATGGGCCTTTCAAGGTGACAGGGCCAGCATAATACGGTGGGTGTTGGCGGCCCCCACTTCATTCCAGTGGAAAAGACTGGAATTTCAATTAGGACTTGCCCCCCTCTGAGGACATGAATAATGCTCTCTGTTCACAGACACTATCGCAGCTGGAATGACAAAGCCAATGAGCAGAGAGCAGGGCGATGGGTGCAAGACCCGCTGAGTTTGAACCACCTAACCTCAAGACTCCCTGTCTGCATGCTGCTGGGAGGAAAGTGCCGGTTCACTGCTTATAGAACTGCATGGGATTTGAATTCTTCGGTTATGTATAAGGCGTCATGTGCGCTGAATAGGTCACTGCACTGTGAAGAATTCATATTGTAGTAAGCTGTGGTGAAATGTTTGCGTGCACCAAAATACAGACATGTGGCATGAAAATTTAAATTAATTGAAGGAAGAAAAAAAATACCTGCCATACAGTAAGGAGAATGTAATATAATATTCATATGACTGTTTTTTTCAGGATGAAAATGCCTTCATCTACCACACAGGAAGGTTCAGTGACTGATTTCATTAGTAGGAGAATGATGTCCATCATCAGCTATATATTTATGGGAAATTTGGGACCAATTTGATAGACAGAATGGTGCTCCAATCCTCCAGTTGAGTTTCAAAGACTTGTAGAATTAACGGCAAAACACTCATGGGAGCCCAACAACTTACTAAGACACTTAATGTAATTTATTCTCCTTCAGTTTGTTACCTGCTGGTATTTAACTAGCATGAACTACTGAATGAGCACCAGAGGCTGAGAGACGAGGCCTGAGCTCCTTACTCCTGGTGACCCTAATCCTCAAACAAACCTCTAGGTCAGCATTCCCCCAACGCTCTGCTGTAGCCTCTGTCCCATTGACATAAATCTACCAATAACTAATCTGATGACACAATTAACAACTTTCCAAAGTTGCTAATCAAGAGGGCCTGGAGAGACAAAACAAGTGGAACATACAAGATGGTATAAAACAAACTAATTCAAATACTTTTGTAGAAATACTGACAACAGAGGACGTAACATGACATCATCAATGATCAGACCAATAGCCAATTAGTAAAGATGGTAATCCCCTAAGAAGATTTGACTGGCTTGCTGACTTTGGCAATACAGGAGTGTGAGCCACACTCTCTTGTGCAAGTTGCAGTAGCTGCTAGACGTCTGTCAAGCACGCAGCACTCTTAAGGAGGCCCATTGTTTCAGCAGTGAAAGAGGTTGGTTTACCACTAAACGGACTAAGTGCAGCCACTCCTTGTATTCACGGGCTGATGTCATGACCTTTTTCTGGTCACATGAGTTCCATGGCTCGATGCCATTATTTCTCCTCCTAATCTTGCCTGCTTGACCTGCGAAGTATAATGATTCTGATAACAAAGGGGTGGCATTTTCTGCTTTGAAATTTTTTTTATGGCATTGTTACGATTTACTATTGGATGCAATTGCCATCAGCCCTACAATCAAGACTGGCCCTTCTTGTAGGAGGGCCATCCCCTTCTTTTTCCTCATGTCATTTACTCTGCAACTGGGAATTCCAGTGCATCAGAGTAAACTTTACCTGAATCCTTGAATCACCCTTTATTTCTCTGATTCATTCAGCAGTTAAAACAAGTCTGGTGTCCATTCATTAAAGAGTGTTTCCTTCTGCTATAGACAACAATCAATTAAAGCTCTGTAAGCGAGTCTTCCTGCATGGCCAGCTACCAAGATATACCCATAAAAACAGGAACAGAAAGAAGGCAAAATGGAGACAAACATTAATGTAATCAAAACAGCTGTACAGCTGACTCACAACTAAATTTAGCATTTTTTTTTCTTTTTTTGCTTATATCCAAACTGTTGCAACAGCATAGGCAGAGCACATAAATCACTCACTACTGATTAGTCACAGAGAGCAAAACTAAATATCACTATATCCTATACAGAAATAAGCCAAGATGAACACAATGTGGAGCTGTGTCAGTGGTACTTGCCTCATGACATGCAGACGTTAGCATTGCTAAGAATCCATCAGTTCTGAACAGACCTACATTACAAGGTCATCGGCAAGCTGCAAGAACACATTCATTCATAACTGGGATCTAATGGAGGTGGCGCAGTTCTGAATGGCCACACTGAAAGGTGGGCTGATACAGTAAGTCTATGATTATAGAGATGCAAATGAGCCAGTCAGTCTTTCTCAGTTCGGATAGTGGAAGATACTTATACCTTAAAGAAAATCTCAAATTGATGTTGAACTGAACTAAAATATGTGATCTAGTGCCTATTAAAGTCAAAGCGTGTGGCTTCCATTGTTTAAACTTTCAAAGCTTTTTTCATAGATTTATTTCAGGTATGTGCTAAGCTGCTGATGAGTTTTTGGAGATCTTCTAGACAGACCAGTGCTGTACTGTCAACTGACAGCTTTTCCCTGTTTAAGGTCCAATGAACCTTGGTCTTTGGCTGGCATTACTGTAGACTGAACACTTTTTGAATGGAAAGCAAACTGAAACCTCTCTGGAGTATAGTGATTACATAGAGGAAGAAATCAAACAGCATTGGGGTGACTGTAAAGTCCTGTTTAAGCCATCATTAATTAGGAATGTCTCAGAATAGCTCATTGCTCTTAAAGGTATCCTTCATGTTCCAGTAGAATATAATCACCTGAGAGGCCCTGGCAGAGAGCCAATGCACTGATGGGGCATGAAAACACTTATGCTGACTAGGTCAAAGGCCTTTGTCAGATCAATTAAGGGCATGATAAAATGGTCTTCTCTGCTTATCGGCATTTGTTTTAGAGTTTTTGAAGCTGGAGGATCCCACTGGTAGTAGATGATTAAGATTCTAAGAACAAATGTGCAGGTTCAAACTGCAGTTTCTTAACTCTAGCAAACTTCCAAATAACTTCTGCAGGAAGTATTTTCCCCTCTCTTCTTTAAATATAGAGTGGCTCTGTTAGAACACAAACATCCTGAGGTATCCTCCACTCTCGCCTCTTGTGAGCATTAAAAAAGGGGCTATTGACTTAGAATAAGGCCATGCTCATTGATTAGTCTCTTATCTGGAGTTCTGCAGAATGCCAACTAGCCCTAACTAGCCACAAGCACTTTCCTTTGATCTGTGTGTGCAGAAATTCTTAGCAATCAGGCCAGTAAAACACCACCAGGGGAGTATTTTCTTTTGACAATATTTGTGTGCGACTGTTTGTATGGCCTAACTATCCCACAAGTCTACCAACCGCATCTCCTTCTTCCCCATGCATAAAAAAAATCAGAACAAAACAAGTTATCAGCTCTCAGGAAGTTTTATCTGAGCACTGAGTGACTGATATACAGCTGAGCTGACACATCGACTAACCACACACGAAAGCACCGTAATCTGAAAAAAGAAGAACTGAAACAACATTTTACACTTATCAAAGGAAAGTACAAAGGTTGTCAATGCTGATTTGGCCAATAACTGGACTTCACTCAGGAATTTGTGGTGTAAGATAATGTTATGTCATGCAAAGTCCCACATATAGTAAAGTAACAAGTTATTCCCTCCAGCTCAAACACATGAATTTATAACAGGAGGAGATCTACTTCACTCCAAAAAGCAAAAACATCCTTACCTAATCCATGCAAAAAAAAAAAAAAAACATTTGGGCAAAGGAGGAAGTTTGCTGAGCAACACAACATGCTAGCTCAGCACAAAAGGGAACTTTAACCCTGCTCAGAGAATAAAAAAGACTGAGTGTGCACCTTAACCCATTTATCAGCAGACAGCTGGAGCAGATTGTGGAGAGCAGCGAGGATGTTTTACCCTATGTTTCATGAAAGAGACTTTTCTTCCAGTGAAAAGCTTTTGTGCTTTGTACACAGCTTCCAGTCTACATCCCATCTTGCCTTTACGGACATTGTACCACTCCCTTCATTCACTACAGTCACTTTACCCATAGTATAGTCAGATTAAATCAAAATTTGTATTAATGAAATTAACTGAACAATGAGATGAACAATCAGATTCAGCATGTAGCATACACAGTTCTCTGCCTGTCAGACTGTTCCTACAAACAAAAATATGATGTTCACACAAAGGAAAAATCTACAATAACACAGAACTTCTGTTTTTCTATGCTGCCCCTGGAGCCCCATCTGTGTGCAAAGATTAATGCCTGAGGTAAGCAGAGGGCACCACTGAGAGAAAGCATCTCATTATAGCCAACACTGAAGAAGGCAAAGTTGACCTGGCGTGGCCAACCTGAGAAAACACAAGATGGGACTGCAGCAGGAAATCTAGACGGCCCATCATGTCAACCAGAGGAGGATTACTCCACCATGAACAAGTAGGGGGGAGATGTGTCGACAACATTTATGTGACCATAAATTTACCATGCCAGATTGGATGCTTTTATAAACATAACTAATCTTCCCATTTAGGTTTACATTTATAGGAATTTTACACTTCTTTGTCCATTTATGTTTCATACATCTATGACAGAGGTGGTGTAGTTCATGAGATACTTTGAATTCATTCACAATCATTGCAACAGAACAAAACCACTGACATGAATTACCATCCATACATAAATCCATACAGTCACAGAAAAAATGATCAGGCCGCCCTGTTTTCTTCAATTTCTTGTTCATTTTATCAAGTACTATCTCGTGTATGAATCATGTGACTGAATCAGACAGAAGGGAAAAAAAACACTGAACGCGTAAGAGCCCTATTTTTGGTAGTACAATGCCATAGCTATTGATTTTAAAACTTATAGAATTTAGGTCATCATCAAGAAAACCTTGGGAAATGACTAGATATCAACTCTTAAATTAAACTCATATTTTTTGTTGTTATCTTTATGTTTGTCCAAACAAATGCACCTTTAGTTGTACCAGGCATTTGAAATCAACAATAAAGTGAGAAAACAGGGGTGGTCTAATAATTCTGTGACTTTACATACAGACATACGTACATACAAACAGTGCATACATAAATACCTACGGACAGACAGACAGAGAGACAGACTCCTTGTTGAGCTACAGTTAATAAACTAGCTCACTAACATCAGAGGCAGTTAAACCATAACTAAGGCTGCAAAGAGCTTTACAGTCATGCATCATATTATATCCACTCCCCTCCTCTGGCTCACTAGTAAAAAGGAGTCTTTTATTTGCACCTGTGCAAATAATCACTGTACTAACAAAGTGCATGTACAAAAGGAGTGACAGCAAACACTATCCACACAACATTAGTTTCTGGGCACGCCAGCAGCAATATTACTTTATGGATACAAATACAAACAGTTTAATCCTCCCTTGCAGTAACTACAATTTCTAATATGGCGTCATCTCCTCATCACATTTCCTATTTTTTTTATCTTTCACCTACAGTTTTCTATCCCAGATGTCACACATATCCATGAGCAATGTCTGGAATTACTAACAAAACACAGGACAATAGGGACAACATAAACAATGCATGCAATGTGCATTTTGGTAAGACTCAATAGAAAACCAAAGCACTTCATTACCTCAGAAATCAAGGCCTTTTCGGTGCAGAACGACAATATTCATTATTGGTATTCTGTGGTGCAGACTAAGAGATGAGGTTTTTCAATTCCATTTAAGTTGGCACCAAAGTAGTTAACAACTACTATTGAGTAGTACTCCGTTTGTTTGTGTGTAAGCTTGTAAAATTATAACCATTTTTATGCTACCAAATCTTCATTGACATGCATTTACACTCACATCCTGTATAGAAATCTCATTACTTTATTTCTAACTCCAAATTAGAGATCTCACAATTATTTAATTTTACAATTAATTGCGGTATTAAACACCACATTTAGTTAATCATAAAGATTCCTCAATATCGTCACTTTACACATAAGATCATGTCAGGACCATAATGGCAGATCATCACAACTTGCGTATGGAATGAAAACAAAGATATTTGATAAATATGTCAAATGGGTCATCCTGCTGTTATCCTCTACATATAAGGCTGGAAAACTGTCAGAATCTTCAGAAATAAGGAGGACAAAGTGGTTTTTCATGGATTCAGTTCACCACTGTGACAAGGCACCTACGTGCCTGAAATCCGCTTCTCTCGACGAGATATTACCAAATTTGGATTTTTGATAGGATATGATAAATAACTTTGTTGTTTATGTGCTAATGCAAAAGAAAAAGGAAAATCCATAAATTCTACAGATTAATTTCTTTGCATTAACACATTCATTTTGACATCCCTACTTAAAACTTAAAGTCAGTTCACACATGGCATCAAGATGAATCCCAGAGAGAAGCACACCAAGAACAAGTGTCAGCACAGTTGGATGTGCTTTAACACACAATAATAGTCAGATTGGTCAGGTTTGCAGCATGAGGATTTGGGTAAGTTAAGGTCAAAAATAGGAAAATTTAGCTTAATTTGGATCAGTTTTATTACCTTTGTAATTTGCATCATAACATCCTGATGCAGCTCTATGTTCAGACAAAATATAGCATTGGGCAATATAACACTTTCCATCTCCATTTATACTATTATGTTGATAAATCCTAAATTCTGTGAATTCCTAATCCTCAAAGACATCCCCTAACACTTAATTTCCTCTCTTAGTTTTGCTCAATTCCTAGATGCCAATGGAATTATGATTATGTTATTTGATCCCTTATACACACACACACACAACTGAGTGAAGATAGCCAAATAATGCAATTTGATATAAAATTAAGACAATGACAAACATATACAAAAAGAAAAAAAGTCTGTGCTAAAACATTACTGATTTCAGACTTTGTTAAAGCAAAAAGAAATGTAAAAATCTAAAAAAAAAACAATATGAAACATTTTTATAAAGTGTCACATTCAAGCTACACAACAGTGTCTCATTTAACCATGTTGTTATTAATTATTAAATTATCACTACATTGAGCCTTCCCTGAAGCTGTTTGGATCTTCCCTGGGGAGGCCCATCTCCCAGTTTGAGAATATCTCCCTCTAAACTGGCCATCAACAGTGAGCCGATTGGTTTCCCCAAACATTTGTGTGGGTGTGATAGCGTGTGTGTTATAGATTATCAGAGACAGAGTAGTCATGACCATTCATGTCATATGTTACGCACAGAACAGTATAGTCCTTCATGGTGTATAACTCAAGACCATGACGGAACTGTGTGGTTTGTCAGTCATTATGCGTAGTCTCCTTGTGGTTGTGGCTTTGTGTGTCTGCTGGATTTCACTTTATATAGGCTTCCCTCTCAAACACACACACACCCAAGGCATGTAAAGGCACGTCTCCTCTGATTCAAACATGAAAAGAAAGGAGCAAATATTCCACTTCAGATACATTCAGAGCAAATTGTTCTTATTTCTGTGAGTCAAAGTATAATAAACATCCTCCTTTTTTAACAACACACTTAAAACCAAGACATAGGTGTGAGATGAAAAACAATAAGCAAGTAGGAGAAACTTCTACCCCCCCCCCCCAATCCTTTCACACAGTCACAGGGGCTCTGGACGTCTGCCACCCAAGGAGAGCACAATCGCTGTGTCTCAAGCAGTCATTGGTCTCAAGCTGATCACAAATTTCTCACACAAATACCTCGTGCAGCCAGCTAGCATGACTCAGCTGGCTGAAGCATAGTATGTGTTTGTAGGTCTGGGGGCAGGAAGGGGGCTTTGGGCTAGGGGCGAGGGGTGTTTACTGTTAAAAAAGCCTACATTAGAGGGCAGTACCACGATGCTGAACTATGGGCATTATGAGCTCTGTGCTGTGATGCTAAAAAGACTAGCTTACACTGATGGGGCACTGGGGTATAAATAGAAACTCTGTATCATATGACTTTCTATAGCTATCGGCTTTGCTATTTTGCTGTTAAACTCAGGAGTCAACACACTGTATGTCAGTACTGGAGAGAGGTGCGTTAGCTTGGTGTGTATATGATAAAGCTAACTATTAAAATACAGAAACAGCAGATTTTTCCTCACTGCGTTGGTGTAATCCCCTCTTAGTCAAGCACTCTTATGCTATGAAAATCTTCTCTTTTTTTAACCTCCATGAAAATCAGGCATTTCTCAGTCTTCATTTTTTTCACCTTACTGCTGCTTACACTCTCCAATTACTTAAGACCAACTCTGTCTTCCAGTTTTCTTCTGCCTCTTTGTGTGGCAGTTAGCATCGGGAGCTGTAGAGGTGTCACACTACATTTGTCACTTGAGTCTTGCTGTGGGCTTTCTACGACAGGCCATCCTGGTGGAACAGATAGCACTTGTGCAGAAATTGCTTCAAAACCTTAAAAGTGGTTCACCCGTATCCTCGAAACTTGGTGGACTTGGTGATTGATGCCTCCAGGACTAAAATAAGTGATGTAGGTTACTTACTTTTGAATCACCAAATTTATCAAAAGTGTAAATGTGTTAGTCAAATCAATTAAATTATTCAGAAATATTATCATTTTCTTTAACTAACCTTGAATTGTCATGTACATGAAATGTGCTATACAAATAAATTTGCCTTGCCTTTACTGTTGTTACTCTCTGGGTTAAAATGATGAAATGACACTTAACTAAACATGGCTTGATAAAGAACGGGAGATTAGTGTAATGTCTCCAGTACAAACACAGCTAAAGCTTTCCTTTGTAAGTTCAGGCAAACAAAGAAGATCATGTGTTTATAGCGATACATGTCACGTGACAGACATGTCATGCATCAAGACGAGAGTCTGCTTAAATTTTTTGAAGCGGCCCACTTTCATGTGCATTCTTTCCAGTAAGGTGTTGTTAAAACAACCGTGTTCCTGTATTCTTGAAGAAGATCAAGTGTAGTTTTGTCAATACACAGAAGCTACGGGGCAAATATCATGTGACAAGAGGCCACACATGAATGGAAATAAGGGTGATGATATGCCAACAAAAAACCTCAAACATGCAACTAACCAGCAAAGCCCTGCTCAAGCTGAATGTACTGTGATGCACTAGTGGGGACAGATACAATAAGGTTGCAGATGGAGTTATAATTTATCAAGAGTTCTAATCTGTTTAACCAAAAACAAGGAAGCAGCTCATGTGGGGAAATTGGTTTTAATATTATATGAATACCAACAACCTGAAACAGGAAACCCTGTGAAAACAACAAGCAAGAACTATATCACAGCTTGTTTTTGCTCATAAATGAAGAACTGGTAGTCTGATATATAATCAGTGCCAGCAGGAAGAAACAGGGAAAACGCTGTATATAGCTGATGCAAAGGGATCAACAAGGGTTATCTAACCAGGCTCCACAGCCCTGGTGCTTTATCCAGGCCTTACAAGTGCTGAGCTTTGACATTTCACTTTGAATATTGCTCCACACTCTAAAGTTACAGATGACTGTAAAGCTACAGCTGATTCGTAACCACATTTACTTTGCAACCAACTCATTGTAGCTTTCTGCATTGAGGAGTATATGAAAGGATACCAATCACAAAGAACTAAAATAAAAATAGGTTTAAAAAATATACAGCAGAAGGCAATAAAATCAAGGCTGAGGGAGACAGTAGATAAACTTAATAGAACTTTAAAAAACAGTCAGGCAAAGTCAAAGAACTATAAGCGGAAACCAACTTTATGTTGACAGGCAAAAATTTGCTTCCTAAGACTCAAACCGAGTTCGGAATATTTTTCTGCTTCCAATCACGAGTGGAAAAAGTATTTCTTTTATATCCAATGGAAAGGTCAGATGTTGCTTAACCGACTGCTATTATATGACAGCAAGTTGAGTTTACTCGCAACACGCACAACAAATGTTTCATAACTATTTTATAGTTGCAGATAGAATAGTATTTTTTATTTTTCACATGTCTACACTTGACAATTGAGAGGGCTTCATTGTACTGATATTGATATCATAAATTTAACTAAACAACACAAAAATAATCATGCTGGTCAAGTTAGTAGAAATGTAGTGAAAACATAGCAATTCTGCAAAACTACCATGAACTCCATCACCTCCAAAGTTCCAACGGCCAGGCTGATTTATTCAACCATAAACTGCAGTCTGATGTGAAAACAATGGATGCAGATGTCAAGTTAAATTTCATAAAGCTCAACACTGTATAGTTCATCTCCACCCATTTACCACCGTCTGTCCCACCCTCGCTCCTTTGTCCTGGGAGCAGTCTTTAACAGTCATTCTATTTTGGGTGAGTGGTAAAGCTTTTCAAGGTGTACAGTGAGGAGTAAATTAGAATGACAAGGACACTGGGGGCCCCTTTTTTTCATCATGCCGTCCTTGCTCCCCTCCCTCCCTCCCTTTTCCAACCTCCCTCTGCAATGACCAGTAACCGCAGCCAAAGAGGCTTTTAAGGATCCATCGCTGAGACCAGAATGTTCATCAACTGCAATGGCAATTATCAGGGTGCTATCAACAGTCCCTTTCCTACCATTCTAGCTCAATGGTGCCCCGAACAAATCATTAAAACCTTTGCTGCTCAGAGAGAAGGTCACATGCAAACAAACAATACCGTCTGCACACTCTTCCAGTAGTGACGGGTGAACACGTGGTTAAGACAAGTTGCCCCTTCATCCCGAACCCCTTCCGTTATTATCAGATTATTGATAGCAGTAACAAGGATTAAAAGAGATATATACTGGTGCACCTAAATGAACATAAAAGAGTTCAATTTAAGCAGGCTAGCAGTTTCTCAGTAATGAAAATGTATCGCAACATAGACATTCAGCTTAATAAGTCTTCAGGTCACTGCAACACAATTACTCTTCTTTTAGCTGAATGCTACCCTCAGCTAGAGACTAGAATTACAGTGGAATTGCTTTTTGATTAGGTCTGTCAGGTTGTTAGCGAGAGCATCAACAGCGGGAGAATATGGGGATTATGGGAGGACAGTATGGACACAATTGTTAGAAAACTAATCATTTAAAGGAAACTATACATAAATATACAAATCTGTAGGTATACAAGACCTAGAGCAGTGACACATTTTGTGCAAATGAAAAAATCTAGATTTCAATTCTAAAAAGAGAATTTCATTTCTAAATATTATAATACTGATTAAAGATACACAGAGATGATACTGCTGCATTCATTCCCGATAAACACTGAACTTGAAGTGCAACAAGAGCTCCTCTTACTTTCTAAATGAGCCAAACAAACCTGTTTGACCAACAGGAAACTAAAGCATGTAAACTAGGAGGTGAGGAATATACCATCCTATTTCTTCCTACAAAGTAGGCCATTGTTTCCCATAGTAAATGACATTATTTCTTAACAGCAAATCTTTTTAGTAAACACTAAAACGAAAAATCTGCTTTATAAACTGTAAATGAGCAGCCTTTAACCCTTTGATACATAAAATGGGTCAAAAGTGACCCGGAGGAGTTTTTCTTTTCTATATCTCTGGAGTAAATTAATTTCATCATTCAGATTTCAAGGTATTCCTCAATTAACTTTTTTTTAAACACAAATCATTTTTATTTTCATTTCTTTATTACTAACAAATACCTATTGTATTTCTACATCAAGTTTACACACACACATATTTACAGCACTATTTGATGGAACTCTGAGATGTGAACTGTGGGACGAGCTCAGCACAGCTCTGTTTGCATCGCGGCCTACTACATATCAATATTTGTTTTTTTATTGGTTACTTTAGAAATTATTTGATGGCAATTGTGAAAGATAACTGTACATAATATTTGATTAGGTTAAGGTTACCTTGAGCATGACTTCCCTACATTCTTGTCAGAAAGATACAAGTTATTACTACTATTGGCTCACTACTTGTTGATATATTCTATTTTAGCTAAGTATTGCAGTTATCTTAGCTCAGTCTATTGCAATGAGCATGAGTTTCCACATCATATCAATCTTCTGTATCATTAGAGTAGCAGCCTATCTTCATGTAGGAAGAAGCTAGTTAGCTTCACTAAATACAGTAGTTACTTGAACTACTTAGATAAGTAGATTGCTCGGCTACTAAGGAAATTAGCTAGCTTTATAACAAACTTAGCTATCTTAGTCAAGTCACTAAAATAAATTTGAATATTTGTGTATGTATTTCGATGTACACCTGATGACTTGAAACAAATTATTATCATAGTATTAAGTTTTTTTTCATTTAAAATTTTTTTTTCATGAATGGGTCATTTTTGACCCTTGTGTGTAAACTTGAAGTAGTTCATATAAAAACACTTTTCGTGCATGAAGTATGAAAGGAAAAAGGAAAATACTGATCTTTGATAGTCAAATGCAAGATATTTAAAGAATACTTGGAATATTCTATCATAGAATAAATTGATTTCAAAAGATAGAACAAAGAAAACCTCATCCAGCACGAAATAAGCTGGGAAACGAATGCGGGTCATTTTTGACCCATGTTGTGCATTAGGAAGGGTAAGCATGTGTTTTGTATCAAAGGGTTAAAGTGTTAAAGTACTACCTGAAGTGCCTCGAGCTAAATGTCTCTGCATCGTCTTCTGTATTATTTGCACCGAAGACACTCTGGTTAATATTATTAATACAAATAATCAATGTATAAATTCAACACAGGCAGATATGTAACCTAGAAACCAACAAATGTGCACCCAAATGACTCAATCTAGACACAAATCTTTTTTCCCCTCCTCTCCTTTATACATCTGTGGTTCTTTTGATAACTTGACCTTTACTCCCTAACTGTTCAATCATATCTGTCAATCAACAATGACTAGGAAAAGCATCTCTGTTGAAACTACAAACTGTTGTTTCAACATCTGGTGCGACTTTAAGCATGTCCACCAAAGAAATACAGTACAACAGCCCCACATTACTTCCAAAGTCTGAGTTGTGGGATTACAGGTGATGTTAGAAGCTTCAAAAATACTCAAAATACTCCAAAAGGCATGCAAAATATAAATAAGCCAACTGGGATCTATTTGAATTGGCCTCTTTCTGTTAGCATCAACTTTGTGCATGTAGCTACAATGTGCATATTCAACTTCATGAAGATCTTGTTAAAACCACTAACTGTGCATGAGATGAGCATAGGTACCAGATGAAGGAGATATAGAATTATGTGTGTGATTACAGTCCTTCTGAAAACAGTTTCAGGTCTAATTTTCAAATCTAGCCTTAAATGTGGAATCTGTCTACAATAACAAGAAATATGTCAAATCAGCAGTTAATGAGAGGGACTTTTTCAACAAAGATTCCACTGCCATATTTAGTTGAGATTCTGAATTACTTACTGAGGACGTAGAGAGATAGGCTAATCCCTGCCAGGCAGAAGCCCTCAAAGAAACGCAAGGTGCTGAACATGGGGACGTTGACAGAGAAAGCCACAGTCAGACCAAACACCAGCATGAACAGTACGGATATGATCAGCACTGGGTGTCGGCCAAACCTACAGAGTAACATAAAAGGGAAAAATGACACTTTTAATACAGAAAATATATATGTCAGTCAGTAAAAAGCTGCAAAAATCTTACCAGTCTGCTAGAATTCCAAACACCAGGTATCCAAAGATTGATCCCACCAACAGAGAGAACTTAGCAATATGAACTTTCCATGCCGAGTCACACACCAGACTCCACTGTTGAGAAAAAAAACAAACAAGGAAATTAAGCTGGATAATAAATACAAAGGTGGGAAATCAAAGTTATTTTTGATGATGGTGCCTTCATAAAGCAATATAAATTGTAAATATAACCTAGTGGTGCTTTCTTTCATTAGTAAATATAGTATGTTTATGCAAAACCTACACTGACGTCTGAAAGGGTCACACACATCCAAAAGGTTGGTGGCATTTGGCCTTTACAAATAAACATTAGGGATTACATGCCCTACTTAAGCCAGTAATCAGGGTAGAGACGACATGAGCAAACATTTGTCCACTATATTATATATTTTTGCTCCTCTACTGTGTCAGGATAGTATATGACAGGCGCTGCTTTTTCTCATTTCCCACAGTACCCTTCAACAGCAGAGTTATTCCTAGAGTGCAAAAAATGCAGTAGGTGCCTGTCCTGGCATGCACCCCACACACACACACACACACGCTTTCCCCCCTCACACCAGTGAAAACAAGTTGTGACAAATACACCTCACATATGATTAAAGAAATGATATGAGGATGGTGCAGAAGCAAATGTAAAGCCAACTGCAACATCTGAAATTCTTGTGAATGTAATCTGCTTGTACGAGGACACGTAACTTGTAGTTTACACTGACATAGGCATTGTTAATGTTGCTAGCAGAGTAGATGCTTCAGAAGAAGATGAACTTCAGAGCAGAAGAGATGAATATTTACATTTTTATGGCAACATATGCTTTCCCCACCTGTCCTTGCCAAAAGAAGCGACACTTTGTAGCACAAAGGGGTGTGGTGGGCACAGCAGGTGCAGTGCGTGTGTGAAGTCGATCAGCACTGAGCTAAACCATGCCCCACAACCACACGCTCTCACTATAAACAAAATGTATAAACAAATATTGGATATTGAGCTCTGAGGAGCTCCAACCACTCATAATATCAACGCATAGTGACCTGTAGAGAATGGAACGCTCCAGGATTACCCAGAGCCACCCAGCCATCACATGACCCAGGCATGCCACTCATTCATGGTTTCAGTATTGATGTCAGCAGAGAAAAAGACAGTGAGGGGAAAACAAGTTCCTGTTGCGCAACCAAGAGTCTGTGGACAACCAAGGGTGCATGAAAAACAGAAGCTGCCTTCCTGACACCGTGATAAATCTATAAATACATCAATATGATACTCTCAGACTGTGATTACTCAGGGTTTAGCAGCACACGTCTGGGGGTTTGATGATTTTGCAGAACAGACATGTGTTGCTGACCACATGCAGATGACCAGTAATGTAAAACGCTAGCTTCAGCTTTCTCAGGTCACACGTCACAGTCAAAGCAGCCACCGACGTCTCATAAATGTTAAGTAATCTTGAAATGTGTCGACAGATTAGCAGAGCATGGTGGGTTTTTATTCCAGGGCTTCATTAATGTGCTTTGTTTAGAAGCGCCAGCCAATTAGTATGTACTATCAACCATGTCTCTCTCCAGAACAACACTCAGGGGCCCCTATAATTTCTGTGACTTATTCAGTTTTTATTGTCTTACTCATCTGGAAGAAATGAATAGAAGTGTTTCTAGAGTTGGGTTGGACACATGTGAATCTATTAGCTGACAGAAAGTGGAGAACAATGAAGGACCTAGAGCAAATGAGTCAAATTCCCCTAGGAAGTTTGTTGACCTCTCTCAGATGACTGACCACCAATGATCAGTCCACACTAGCGAGGCTCAGATGAAGGCGCTCTCAGCCACAGCTGCACATTTCTGCACTCATTGAACTACTTGGTAGTGGGTGGAGGTTTCAAGGGAGAGGGAGCAGGCCTGGAGGGAGGGGAAGAGATGGAGGAAAGCATGGGAGGAAGGAGGGGAGGGGGGGGGGGGGGGGGGGGGGGGACCCCCAACCTTCCCCCCAAAACCCCCAAAAAGCTTTTTGGAAACCCAAGAT
>JBBBVU010000008.1:16013776-16038078 GCA_037177055.1 Atherinosoma microstoma
GATCAATCATGGAGAAGAGGAGTTTGAGGTAAGGAGGTAGTTCTGTTTTATGCTGGGGTTTTGTGTGTGTGTGTGTGTGGGCCGGCAGCTCAGGCAGAAGAGCAGAGTTGAAGTGTCCTTGGGCAAGACAATGAACCCCACCTTGCCTTCCAATGTGCCTATTGGGGTATGAATGTGTAGAAAGCACTTAGTATGTTCCAATATAAGTGCTGTGTGACTGGGTGAATGACATGTAGTGTCAAAGTGCTTTGAGTGGTCAAACATGACTAGAAAAGTGCTATATAAGTTCAGTCCATTTACCATATAATTTGAAGCAACAGAACCCAGTTTTAATCACACATTTCCTATATAGTATCGAAACTTCTCTTGATCATATGATCAATTATTTTGATATTCTTTCACACTTTATTGAAATCCACTCTGTTGGAAATGTACATTAGTAATAAATTGCTGTCCATCCATCCATCAATACATCCACTTTCTATACCAGCATATTGTATTGCAGGGTCGAGGAACCTACCACAGCTGCTATCAGACAAGAAGCTGGTTAAACCATGGACAGTTCCTAAGTCTATTGTTCATATAAAAAAAGATATGGCTACAATGAGCGAATTACACGACAGTTGATAATGGTCTAAGTTAATTCTTTAACCCCTAATAAAGTTCCATTCATCCATTGTATCATCTTAGATTTAAATACACATTTGTTATTCATACACACATTTTTGTGTGCTGTAACGCCTATCATACTGTAATTCTTGAAACTTTACAGGATATTAGTTAAGTAACAGTGTAATAAGATAGTTTTTTGTCTTGGTGGGGTTAGATTTACATCCTGAAAGCTTTTATCTATCTGAATGTTTGATAGCAGATTCCAACACTGTCTGTTGTGCACATTTATTTAGCAGTGTTTCCCCCTTATGGTCACAACGTGCTATTACATAATATTATATTTTGTAAAGGAGTTAAAGAATCTTACATTACATTTCCGCAAGTTTCTCAAAGATCAAGTAAAGGCTTTTTTTCTCACTATTTCAGACCTCTTCAACTCTATTTCAAAACTATGCCTATTATGGACCCCATCATGAAAAATAACATTATGTTGTAACACTGAGAAGAAACTTTGATATGATCCCATCCTACATCAAATTTTACATTTATTTTGTCAATGAACATTTAGTTGTTCTTCATTATTATTCCAATCCATAAGCTGCAAAAATTGCCCCACAGATAAGGACAAAGGGCCCCTGCATAGCCTGTAAGGTTTTACTGCAGTTTGATTAACTCTGGTGATCTCTAGAGGCAGAGCAATGTCAGTGCTGTTTGATTATATTAGCATGTGCACATATTTTTTCAACAATCTTGCTGCATGTGTAATTCTGTTGAACTGTTGTTGAGGATTGGTTTTTTTTGGGGTTTTTTAAAAGAAGAAGAAATAATGATATTGTTGAAAAGTAAATATGCTGACGGGTTTCTTTGACTTTTCCATGACAGTTTTAATGAATACTAAGATATATATGTAAAACTAAATGCAAATTTTCAATACAACTAATAAATTGATCATGCAATAAATCATTTTTGCTTAGCTCCTCTTTTTTGTTTGTGGCTGTTTGTTCTATTGCCTAACAGGGAAGACTAAAAGAAAAACCACACATTAGTACCATAGTCTACATTCTTCCTGCATCCTTTCCACATCTATCATCCAGACAATGCTTTTCATTGCAGTGTGCGTGAAATAGGCTTCATGTCTGTGCCAACAGAAACCAGTTGACTGTTGTCCCGTCACATTATCACAGTGTGATGTTTGTTATCATTCAAACTTGATTATTACACTCCCTAGCAACTAATGCAGGTGTGTCCAGGATCCGCCCATGTGTGTTATGAGTCAGCTCAGTGTAAGTGTGTGAACATGAGTTTGTTCCTCTGTCTGTCTCATAGGTATAAAAAAGAAAAGGCCAAGGTGTGCCTGCAGCTTTCACCCTGCAGCAATTCCAATCCTTTTTACTGAGAAAAAACAAAAAAAAATCTCAGTCAGGCGTGATCAGAGTTAACACTTCCCTATCCTGTAGTGTATTATCCTTGCCTTGAAAAACAATGTATTTATATAAAAATGGCTCTACAATTTTAGTACACTTCAGATGCAAAGTTCAACAGATAGTAAAATGTGTGATTTATGATTTTGAGGATGGTATCAGCTTAGATAGGTAAGGACAACAACAAATTCATGGGTGGGGTTCTTGCAGTGTGGACTGTGGATAGATCGCTGCAAGAAGATATGCACACATTAATGCACGCTGGCATGAAATACCCTTCAGTTAATCTTCTGCCAGATAAGATAACATTGTTGGTATGGGGCCACATTTCCAAAGGTCACACATAAGTTACATAGAAGTACACAGTTATTCATTTGCTTTCAAGGCTGTAAAGACACAACAGCCTTTCTTTTCCTCTTTTGTATCCAAACAACACAGAATTGTCAGCAGCATCACTTTGTTGATCAGTGTTTCAACAAAATTCTCATTGACATCAGGAAATTCTTCTATCTTGACTTACATTTCTTCTATATTTAAGCTCACAAGATTTTGACCTTTAGTTGAGGAGTAAGCATCTGTCCTCTGTAATGTTAAGGGTGTTTGTAGGGAGTTTAATGACCTAAGGGGGAGTTAACATCCTGCAGTGAAGGATAAATTCCATGCTCAGGGATTCTCAAAGCTTTTGCTGTTATTTTCATGCGAATTTGTTTAATGTTTTACTATGTTAGGCGTGACAAAAATGGCATCTAAAGTCTTTCAATAATTTCCCTGGGAAGATTTATTAAATTTTTTTTTTTACAAAATGTACCTTTTAATTTAATAAGGATTAGATTAGTAATCAGCCACAGCACATGGGCAGCTCCAGTTAAACATGAGCAGGCAGCTCATCTCATGATTCACAGTGACTCTCAAACTTGCTGACACTTGCAGACACACGTATATCATTTCCAGACACTGGTACTGACATCATGCACTGAGTAAAAGACGGGAACAACCCCTGACAGCTGGTTTGATAGAATGAAGACAGTTCACATTGTCTTGTTTATGAATGTAGCATCATTTAATCTACATTCATCAGACTTTCCCATAACAGTGCTGGAAAGGAGACGTCTCTTCAGGGCTCTCTTATTAGTGAAGTTTTTGTCAGTCATGAGAACTATTTTCAACTTGAATTGTTTGCTTTAATTGCCAGTGTTGCAGGTGTGTGAGTGACAAAGCCACCTTCATAATTAATCTCTTCTGTATGAGCCATAAATGTAGCAGGACCCATGCTGGGATTTTATCCAAAAAGCAAACAATGAGTTAAACATTTACTCTCTGCAAAGAAAAGGAGAACGTTATCACGGCCTTTACTCTCTCTTCATTCTGCCCCATGCATGGCTGAACAAATTATGTAAACAGATGAAGATAAAAAGCTAAATTATAGTTAGTTTTGAGTGAAAGGATTCAGTGTAATCAGACCCTTTTTCCCATTAGCTCAAAGAGGAAAAGTTTATAAATGATAGCCTGTTTTTAGCTAATCTTTGCTTTGACAGCAAAGTAATAATCACTGTCTTACTGTACTGTCCATCTTGTTTGGCAAACAGAAGGTTGAAAAGTTATACATGTTCGATCTTGTATTTGCCTAATGTGGGAAGGTGTACTAAAAGTGGGGGAAAAACGGCGAGATTATAAGTAAATCCGAGACTGCAGGGTGTGTCTCTTGGTGTGTCTTTGAGAATAGTTTTTTAGGAGTCACTATTATCATTGGAAGCAAACGAACTTCTGAATAATTCAGATTCAGAGGGTTAGAAATTGGAAAAGAGAAGCAATTAAATACTTAAAACCTTTTAAGATGCCTGGGCGTTGGTTTGTTAAAATGACTGCTTCAGATTTTCCCCATGACCTCCAGTCAGTCTGTCTCACCTTCTGTGCTCTCACACTTCTGTGCAAAGTGCTTCTGTAGCCGTGTGCTCACTGGCTATGGGTCAGGAATATAACAGCAGAGGGCACAATATTTCCATCAGTGAAGCCCACTATTGTTTCCTTACTTGTCAAAGAAAGAGTGTGCTCTTTACAAAAACCAATGAATTCCTGCTATTGTATGAATAAATTCACACTTATTTTTGTTTTTTAGATCAAATTTAATCATAAATGGAGTGAGCTATATATCATATATTCCAAATTATTTAAGCACGTTATATACCATGCTTCACACTGACACTAGGTGTGTGTGACTCATTGTCCTTGTCTTACACACCCTTTCACTTTTCAAAGCTCCAACACTCCTTCTAAGGCTGTGTGTGCAGACGGGCGAGAGGTCAAAGCAGGGTATGAGTACACAAAGGGAAAGTAAACTGCAAAAATGTATTTCAAAAACACAAAATAGAATCCTAACTTGCTGCCATTTGGTTGTTGTTAGTTTAAGTAATTGCACACATTGCTGAACTCTCAAATGGACTTGTTTTGACCTCAAGAATGTTGAACTCAGGATGACAGATTCTTTGTGAAACCACTATCTCTTCTCATTCCAGTGCGAGTGAAAATGAGCTGGCTGCTGCAATCTTTAATTATTGTCAACTGCATATAGCTCACCAGGCTTTAAATGAATCTATATTTGATTCAGTAGTTAGATGTGTAGCAAAGGGACGAAGGAGCAAGTTAAGGCTACAGAGATTAAATTAAAATGAAAAACGTCCCACTGAATCTAGAATAGTGCAGTGAGGTACAGTTTGCTGTAACAGTCCATTAAAAGGTAGTCAAAAATCATAGGAATGTGTTGTCTTGTTATCAGTCTATGACAAAGGGAGGAAATGCTGATGTCCGGTGTTTGACTTGTTTCAGGATTTTCTGAAAGTTGTGTTTTCGGCAATCGTTGCTTGTTTTACACCTCAGAGCATCCAGCGGACAAATGCAGTAGCCTAGTCATAACCACTTAAATACAGGCCTCATAAACTTGATTGAAATAATATATTAGATATAATAGCTCTATCATGGGGGTCAAACTTCACAGGCATCAGTAAAACTATTTAAAGTAATCTAAAAACGTTTCTATGTGAGTTAAGCCACTTTAATGTTCAACATAATTCAGACAAGCAATTATTGCAACATAGAACAAGTTTTTGCTGTATTAAATGTCATTAGTACCTTTCCCACTCAGCCTGCAGGGTTTCGTAAATGCAACAAGGTGTGGTTTCTGTGTCAAAAGCGACCAGCTTCCGTCTATTCACAGCAAACTATTATCTGCGCAACAGGAGACGGGGCGGGGAGAGGCGCACGGTCTGTTTGCCGTTTGGACAGCAGATCAGAAAAACTCAAAGAAAACTTTACACAAACAGAAAACTACTCAGCAAATTATGAGTTTGTATGGCTCTAATCCCAAACTGGCCACTTTCGGCCAAAGGAGTAATTCACGACCGGATTTGTCAACTTTAAGAAACGACATGTTTGTCGGTGGAAACGGCTTCCATGGAGATTACCCAGCAATGGAAGGTGGTGGATTCACCACCTTCCAGACCTCCAATTTCTCCAGGGCCTCTATGCACGGCGGCGGCGGCGGCGGTGGTGGTGGAGGAGGAATTAAGGCGTACGGAACCATGGGTGGTGGGGGCGGAGGTGGAGGTGCTGGAGTCAGGTAAGGACTTTAAAATCACCTGTTGTTTCACGATACTTTGAGAAAGCCCAGAACGAACAAGACAAATCATACGAAATTATGTAACAAAATAGTAAACATAAAGCATATTTCCACATCATCATATCTGCTGCATTTTAACAGAACCCATTTGAGCTTGTTCGGGGATGAATGGTTCTAACTACCAAACAAGAACATGTTATGAAACAGCTGTGTTTGTAATACCATTGTAAACTCCCTTTTGACCAGCAAAGGGGCTATTAAATGTTGTTCTAAAATTCCCATTTTCTAACTTGTTCTGGGAATATCTTAGTAACACTCAGTGTCATTCCTGAATGTTGCTCAAGACCGCAACAAAGAAAATATTTGAACACACCCCTTTAATGTGCTCCCACTGATGTCAGAGTACCATAAGTCTTATTTAAAAGATAAAATAAAAGCCAAAAAATCTTTCAATCAATGCAAAGAAATGTTAAAGTAAAGTGGTAGGCATGTAAGAATTTTAGAATTCTTTACAAAGAGAAAAGTAGAAATTATAACAGCCATCTGTTTTGTTTTAGTATCAGTGGCCCTTTTGTGACCCATTACTCATAGTCAGACTTTCAAATTATCATGGATTTATGATGGATGAAATTAAAACTTTAAAAGCCATTTTAACGGAGAGGATCGATTCCTTTTTCATGAATAAACTTTTTGTCAGGCATTTTCTGTTTCTCCTTGACCATTAACAAGGATTTATTGCAGTGTAGTAACCTGTTAACTTAACTATTATAAATACAGTATCTGTCTTTTAATATAAGTTTACTTTTTTTTTATAAGAAAACATTAAAAATCTTTCTTTTCCCTTCATATGTAGCGTACAAGTAATTCAACAGAAAGCTTATTACTTGATGAACCAGTGTCAGGAATACCTGGACAGAGCGAATACGATTGTCAACAGTGTAAGTGGCCAATGGCAAATCAATTTGTTAAGTGGGATTATCACAAAAAGTTTGTGTTTGATGACTAGACAACTACACATTAGGAGTATTGTTTTACAGGGCTCAAGACATCAGTATGCATTCTGTGTTTTATAGGGGGGGCCAACCATGGAAGCAAACAGGTTGCTAGGCATGGCTGCAGAAACCATTCAGAAGCTGAATGGCTGTGGGAGAGATCTGCACCAAATGCATGTACAAAATGATGTTTTCGCAAAGTAAGACAAAACTCTATGTTTGTGTTTTTGCAGCATGCAGGTTTACACGCGTGACTTCTGAATTTCATTTGATCATTAAACTCAACCTCACTCATCTCCACAGTGTCGAACAGTTGCAGCACATGCATGCCGCTATGCAACAGAAACTGGTCAGTTCTGCTACCCTAAGAGGGAAGAGAGGCAGTGTGGGCAGTGACGGGGGGCGGCTTTTTAATGATGCAGTGGCCTGGATTACTCAACAGAAGGTGAGAAAAAACAAACAAACACCCACCTAACAAATAGAAGTGATATAGCTAAACTAAGTCTGACAGAAGAGACAATATTACAATTAAGCAAAAAAAAAAAGGAAAGGATTCAGATCTTAAATTTATACAATTATGTTGCAATTACTATTTTCAACAACTTTGATTTCATACATTTATGTTGTAAGTAAGTAAATAAATAAAGTCTATATGTATAGCACCTTTCACAGACAACTGTCACAAAGGGCTTCACAGAGAAAGTAGTCGATAATATTCACAACCAAATAAAATACACAAAATAAAATATATATAATAGAGTATAAAAGCTTGTTGGAATAAAACTGTTTTCAGCTGCTTTTTAAAAATATACACAGATTCTAGACTATGTAAAATAGGAACAGGTTATTCCACAGTCAAGTTGCCACTTGTCAGTCCCCTTAAGCCCTAAAGCGAGGGAGTGCGAGGGACCATTAAAAGATTCTGGCTGGACGACCTCAGACTTCAGGCTGCTCTCAGCAGCAGTGTTTTTATCTGATGTATTTAATTACAGCATCACCCTCTCTATAAACCTAGATCCATAATAAACTTTATCAATTTTTAACATGTTTATCCGGGTTCATTTTAACTTCATGTGTATTCTGGTGCGCATTGTTGTTTTTTATGCATTAGGGGGTAGAGGAGGAGATGTTTTCACTGTATCGCTTATTCTAACCTAATGTAACTGAAACCATCTGGACTCGCTGCTAAAACCTGATCCGTGAGTGAAGGAGGTCAAGAGAGTTGCAGAATGATTGAAACAAAGAAGAAGAGGAGAGAGAGAGAGTGTTGCCATTTGAGAAAGCGGCGCACTGAGAGGAGGGAATTAAATGAAGCGTAAACAGAAAGAGATGGCAATGATGATGAAGGAGCTGTTGAAACAATCAAGAAAAAAGAAGTAAATGAGAGGGAAATCTGATACTTTCCACTGAGTCAGTTGTTATGGGACAGAGCAGTTCAGTTGATCTCTAGCATGTCCATGGGAAAACGCCCTTCTTCCCTCCTAACCCAACCCTCCCACCCCTAACAGAAACACACCCTGTCATTCTGTCATCACTCTCTGCCTCTCCCCTCTGAGTAGCACCATTCATTTTCCTATTCCACCACATGTTGAAACTTTTCTTTACATATTAACTGTCACAATCTTTTTACTTTAATTATAAACCAGACAAAATATAATTTATTCTGCTTTTCACACCGACATTTCAGTCCATAACTTGGACGTAACTTTGTTGATATTTCACAGTTAGTTGTAGCACCAGGCAAGTATGCATGAAGGAAACGGGAGTGGAGAGAAAACAAAAGGCTTCAGGGAAAAGAGTGAGTCAATTGCAAGTAGAGGAGGTGGGACGGGCTCAGGTCTGTTTGCTAGCAGAACTCCTATCAAAGCTGTTGGCTTGGGGGGGCATAGTTGGAATAGTTTCCTACTTATCAGTAACTTAATGATTATATGCTGACACCTAGAGGGCCAAGAGGAATAGACAATTGAAAAGTCTTGGATTTAAGTATATCTAGTAAAGCATAACGCTGGTGAAATTCTTGTTTTCTCTTAGCTTTTCCAGTGGTGTATACATTTATAAATATAAGCTTCAGAAGGAATGAATATGCTCACAATATGGCCAGGTGCTACATTTAGGGTAGGGGTATGGAGGCCCGAATGTTTGTTGGATTTGGTCATTTGATGCCGTTTGTCTGAGCATAAAAAAAGGGATAAAAGGGATTTATGCTTGTAAAATTGAGTCAAATTTTTCATCGTCCATTGACAGCTATTGTATTTCAGGATGTAATAAAATGTCACTTCACATTTACAGCGCATGATTGAGACAGCTCAATGGGGAGAAGACTCCACTGCCATAGACAAGCAGATTATGAACCAAAACAAATTCCATAGCTCGATCCAAAGAAGCCCAGAAGTGGACCGTGCTAAAGATGAACTGGTAAGTTGTCTTTCTCTGGTTCATGTATTAAAATCCTTGAACATATTTTTTTTATATTTAAAAAAAAAAATATATATTATTCTTGTCTGTTGTAGATGATGGTTCCCGAAAAATATTGTTTGTGAGAAGTATGATCTTCTTTTCAACAGGGGAACAAAAACCTCTAATAAAGGGAACAAAAATCATTTCTCTTTTTCTTTTTCTTTTTTTTAGATGGGAGGGAATGACAAATACCATCTTGCCATCCTGGAACAAGAATGGGAGAGCCTGCAGGTAGACAGAGTTTCATTTTGATAGAGGTAGCGTCTTTGTGAGTTATCACCATTGTTAAACTTATGTTCGTACATTTGCCTTGTATTTGTTGTAGAAAATGTCAAACAGCCGCCTGAATCAGCTGCGTGAGCTTCAGGGCATCATCGAGGAAATTTCCAGGGCCATCATGTGGGTGAATGACAGAGAGGAGGAGGAGCTTGTGTTTGACTGGGGAGACAAGAACATTGACCAATACATCCCCAGGAAGCAGGAGAGCTACTCTGTGAGAATCTCTTACTGAGCCCTTCTGGTACGTTGCTCATCACTGTCCACCGTGTAACTCTTTCTAATCCTTGCTTTTTGTTTGTCTGACAGAGGCTGATGAGGGACCTTGAGGAGAAGGAGAAGGATTTAAACAAGCTGAAAGTGAGAGCAGATGGCCTCTTGAACAACAACCACCCAGCCTCAGATAAGATTGAGGTAAGGTGTTTGTTTTTTTCTGCAGCTTCTCAAACTCTGTTTTCTTGGGGTTTTGTATTGATGGTTCCATGTGCACCCACAGGCCTACATGGACACCCTGCAGACCCAGTGGAGTTGGCTTCTCCAGATTACTAAATGCATCCATGTTCATTTGAAGGAAAATAGTGCGTACAGTCAAGTAAGTGCTCAATCTTACTATTTGTCTTATGGAAATAGAGTCCTTTATCTTCACATGTGAGCAATTTTTTATGTCCATCTTCAGTTTTTCAAGGAGGCCAATGAGACTTATGCAAAGCTGCAGAGGGAGCATGAGATGATCCGAAGCAAATTCACCTGTGACAAGAACACCTCGCTGGATAACCTGGTTGAACTCCTAAAATCTCTGGAGGTATGATTATACTCCATTACTGTTAAGTTCAGGGAAATACCTGCATGTATTCCCCTGCAGCTATGAAGCTGCACAAGAAAAACAATTAGTTCTGTTGAGTGTAATGGCTGTCAACAATTTGCATGCCTCTTAAGGAAGCTGGAACAGACTGAATGTAATCCTGAAGGACGTCTTCATTTATTGTGTGAAGTTTTGAGCACAGTTAAAAACTTCTATTCTGGTTTCTCATCACAGAAAGAGAAAGAACGGATCATGGAGAACAAAAGGCAGGTTCAGAGTCTGGTCAACAAGTCCAAGTCCATCGTCAGGCTGAAACCTCGCAACCCCGAGGAGAAGAGCAGCAGCCCAGTCATGGTCCAGGCCTTATGTGACTTTAAACAGGACCAGGTGGGGCATACAGTTTCTCCCTCTCCATCACACACGCATTTACAGACATAAACAAACAGACAGAGTATAAAGGGAAATATAACAAGTATAATTCAGTGTGTCCTCCGGATGTCCTGTTTTGTATTTCAGAAAGGCATATTAAAAGGGAATGAGGGCATCTTGAAAGACAACTCGCAGCGCAGCAAGTGGCTTGTGACGGGACCTGGAGGCCTTGACATGCTGATCCCCTCAGTGTGTCTGCTCATCCCACCTCCGAACCCGCTCAGCATTGGCCTTGCCAGCAAGTAAGAAACATTCAATGATGGGGAAGAATGCAAATCAGACATGATCTGAGAAAATCCCAATAAGGTGTTGGTTAGGCCTCTTGAAACTTTGTCTGCTGAGGTGGATTTATTCTAATTGTTGTACAAACATGTAATACAATATCTCGGGTACAGTACTTGATACTTTTTGGAACATTATGTGTAGTCATTTAGACACAGTATTGAGCCCAAGACAAATTTACCTACAGGGACAATAAAGTATATCGTGTCACATCGTATGGTGTGGTATCGTATGATTACTAAGTTTAAAGTTTCTCTTGAAGATTTACTGTTGTCTTGTGCTGTTTTCAGAAATGAGCAGTACTATGAAGCTATCATGGGCATTTGGAATCAGCTTTACATCAACATCAGGAGTCTCATCTCCTGGCAGTACTGCGTCAAAGATATCAATCATATCAACTCTCTCACCCTTAGTATGGTAAGATTCAAAGTGTACACTGTTTTCAATATTTCCGGTATTACCTGTAGCACTCAGATCTTCTGCATTTTCTGCCCTGATCTAACCCAACTCATTTGTTTGGCAGCTGTCAAAGATGCGTCCTGAGGAGTACCGCAGTGTCATCAAAAGGCTGGACACCCACTACCAGGAGTTCATGCGTACCAGTCAAGGTTCTGAAATGTTTGGGGAAGAGGACAAGAAAACCATCCAGGGCCACTTTGACAAAGCTCAACAACACTATGATACACTGATCATCCAGCTGCCTTCTTACAGTGAGTGTAAATTGTCTTTGTCTTTGTCTTGCTGGCGTGGTATAAGACCTCTTCTGTTTAGTACACCATTTAAGTCGTACCGTTACTGTAACTCTCAAAACATGATGTCTTTTAGAGGTGCACACATAGCACAATTTCTGGCACAATAGGTGCGTTGGCCTTTACCTGGTTTGACAGTAAATATGAATGAATTCTAAATATGTTGGACTCATTATGAAGCTAGGGGGAAGAAATGCAAATCCTATAGAAACAGATAGAAAACAGATCTATCTGGACACCAAACAGGCCCTCATGAATTGTTGTGAATGATGAGACAACTTAATGCTAACATTTTTCCTCAAAAGAAGTGAAAAAAAAAAATGATTTTATACATTTCTTCTCTCTTCTTTACATCAAACGTTCAAATGTAACTTTAAATTTGTGAAGTGTAGAATTGCTTGAATTGTTTACAGAAAGAATAGCACAACTTTTTTCTGCTATGAATTGAAATTTCTCACATTTTCCACTTTATAAATAAAGGAGAAGAGGGGGTGAAGACTGAGCCTCCAAAACAGGACATTAAGAAGGTTACTTCTACAACTGTCACCAAAGTCAAGACCCAGCCTCCACCAGCCAGCTCTACTGTCAACCTTACAGTGCTCAGCAGTCTCCAAGAACTTCGACGTAGACTGGAGATGGTCGAATCTGGTCTCACCAGCCATCTCCACATTCCACTGGGTGATAACAGCGTGCACAAGTGTTCAGTGCATATTCAGAAGCTACAGGTATACTCCCTTTGATTTGTTTGTGTGAATGTCTAAATTTATCTGTGTAAGTTTAGTCTCAAGAAAATTATAAACTGATTCCATAAAAGGCTTCTTTGGTTGGTATAACAAAAAACAAAAAAAGCACAGAAATTTCCTTAGAAATACAGATTTAACTAAATGCCACATTCCTTTGCTTTCCAGGGTGTACACCAGGATCTGGAGTCAGTTCATGATGAGTACATCCACCTGAGGGAGATGATTGCAAAACAGCTCAAGGGGATACCTGCAGACTCAGAGCAGGCCAAGTTCCTCCGCTCCGAACTAGAAATCATCAACCAAAAAGTGGGAGGACTGCAGGGTCTCTACTCAGCCTACCTTCAGAGGTATGTTATTTTAGGAATACCACTTTTTTCATTTATTACCATATTTCAGGGAGGGCTCCACAAAACAAGTGCTATTAAGAGAAACTAAGGTAACCTATCAGAGAAGCAATCACTTAATGCAATGACTGTGTCTGCAACAGACTGTCTGCACTCAAGACCTTGCTTCAAAGCCTTCTCCAGGCTGAAGACATCATTAAAGTCTACGAGGCCCGGCTTACTGAGAAAGAAACCAGCTCACTGGACGTCAGAGAGGTGGAGAACTATCAGAGGACACTAAAGGTTTGAAACATTTTCCTTATTTATTTTTAGCTTTATCCCTTTCTCCGAAGTTTCAAAGCTTGAAATGTATTTATTTATTTGTTTTAAGTATTTTGACGTTACATTGGTTTATGAATCCAGCCTCCATATTTTGTTATGGTTTACCTAGGTACTGTCCTAATTTTGTGATGTAGTACACTTGATTTTGATACTTTGTCCTGCTTTTTATTTCCACTTTATTATGATTCACATGAAAATATTGGTTCTTTCTTTGTTACTCTTGATTTGAGTTCAAAATGTTATAAAAAAACATTTGATAACTCTTCTGTGTAATTTTCTATCAAAGCAAATGAAGAACGAACTGGAGCAAAAAAGAAACCTGCTGACTGCTATGGAGTCCGACCTAGCTAAAGCAGTTCACTGGAACGGTCAGATTTCTGATTCCTTCCATAAGTGTGACGTCGATTTGTCCAAGTACTCCGACCTGGTCAACCAGATGTGTGATCGCTGGCGCCGCATCCAAACAGAGATTGATAGAAGGTACAGCCGTTTAGTTGGCACACGTGCATATTTGTCATTGCTGTTAACGCCACCAAAAACATCCTTTCATTCCTTCCTCTTCCTCACATTTTTTCCACCTCAGAGTGGATGACTTGAACAAGCAGGAGACCCAGCTAATACAATATCAGCAGAACCACACTTCCCTGGAGCAGTGGATAGACAATGCCAGGAAACGCCAAGACACCCTTCAGACGGTTAAGGTCAATGACATCCAGACCCTAATGGAGCACCAGAACCAACAAAAGGCACGCTTTTCCTTATTTACACCAACTTATTGTTGTCAATAACAATATTTAGATAGTTTTGAAATGGAAGGGGCCACAATTTTTACTTTGACTTAGATGTTCATAGCTGTGAGGATATGTGAATGTTATACATTTTGTACGGACGCAAATTTGGCAAGTCTTGCAAAATGGCAGTTGTTCTTCAAATAGTTTACAAAATTTAAAGTGAGGATAATTGTGTAGTTTTTGTAGAATGGCTTATAATGTCCCATAAGAAGCAGCATAGACTGGAACAACTTTTTTTCTCTCTTTCAAACAGGCACTTCACAATGAAATTAAAGGCAAGAAGGACAAAGTAGAGGATGTGCATAAAAGTGCAGACACCTGTGCTGCCTCTATAAAGGTTGGTAGTCATCCACTGTGTACTTTTTAAATTCAACTAATTATGCATCTTACAAATATGCCGAATGCAAGTGTGGTTCTAATGATATTGTGTGCTTTCAGGACTATGAGCTGCAGCTGGCTTCTTTCAGTTCAGGACTGGAAACTCTGCTTAATATTCATATTAAGAGAACTATGCTGCAGTCCCCTGCTTCTGTGGTCAGACAAGAGGTATGAGTGTTAGCTTTCTATTAAATCAATTTTCTTTTTTTATTATTAATATTGATGATAAAATGTTTAGCATATTGTTTTTATTTAACAATGGATGTTTCTTTTGTATTGTAGGCCCAAACTATGCTGTCAATGTTAATAACTTCATGTGTTATTAAAAATATAGTGAAATAAAATAAAAACTTGCCTGCCCAACATCTGTATTCATTCTCTAATAAAACCCACCAGGCTGCTGAACTCCAGGCTCGTTACATAGAGCTACTTACCCGCTCTGGTGACTACTACAAGTTCCTTGGGGAGTGGCTAAAAAATATGGAAGAGCTAAAGGTAAGCATTAAATTAGTTTTTGTCAACCAATAATACTGTCCTTTCAAGTATGAGTAAAATTAAATATTAATATCAAATATTTTGAGAAGCAAAGTTTAAATTATCATTTAGCTTTTTCCAACCATATGAGAGCAGGTGACTCATGCGCTGTCTGTCGTGGCTTCTCTTCTCAGTTAAGGAACACCAGGATTGAGATGCTGGAGGAAGAATTGAGGCGTCTTAAGGAGGACCTCCAGGATCGCAACCAGAAAAACAAGTCTCTGGAGGATGTTTTGGCCAGCTACAAGCAGGAACTCAATCAGTCAAAAGATGAACTTATTTCTCTGGAGGAGGTGAAGAGAACCACAGCAATGCAAGCTAATGCTGCCAAGGAAAACCTGGACAGTACACAATACCAACTTCAGGATCTGAATGATCAGCTGACCCGCATTAAATACCAGCTTGATGAGGAAAAGAGAAAAAGAAGGCTGGCAGAAGAGCGCTACAACAGCCAGCAAGAAGAGTATGAGGCGGCTGTGCGCCGCAGACAGAAAGAATTGGAAGAGCTCAACTGGAAGAAGATTGACTTAGAAAAGTCTGTGAAGGACAAGGAACGTGAACTGGAGAGGCTGAAGATACAGCTAGATGAGGAGGCATCACGTCGACGAAATGCTGAATCAGATATCTCAAAGGTAAGAACACAGTGCACCCAGGAGATTAATCAACTAAAGCAGACTTACGAGACAGAGATCCACGTTACCAAGACCACCATTCTGAAAGCCTCACAACAGAAAGAAGAAGATGTGGCAGAACTGAGGCTGCAAGTGGAAAGACTCGCTGCTGAGAAGAGAGATTTAGAGGAGGAGCTGCGGAGACTGAAGCAGTCCATTGCTCGCACAGAGGAACAGAAAATCAAGGCAGAGAAGGAGGTCAGCCAGCAGAGGGCCTCAGTTACACAAGAGACGAGGATGCGAAGTGAGCTGGAAGTGCAGCTGAGAACGCTTGTGCAGCAGAGAGGAGAAGATGACATGAAATTAAAAGAAGCTAACAAAAGCAATCAGGAAAAGTCCAAACAGATAACCATGCTAACATTGAACCTAGAGGAAGAAGGGAAGAGGAGAAGAGCTCTGGAATTGGAAGTCAATCGCCTGAAACAAGCTGAAGCTGAGCTGAGGACAAAGAACACCTCCTACCTTGAGGCTATTAACAAGCTGAAAGTGTCTGAGCAGGAGATCCGCATCACCAGAGTAGAGCTGGAAAAGCAGACCAGCGAGAAAACCAAGGCTGAGCAGAGCTCCATCAGGCTTCAGAGCCGCATCCGGGAGCTTCAATGTTCTCTGGATGGGATTGAAGCTGAGTTGGAAAAGCAAAAGAAATCGACACAGGAGGAGTTCACCCGTAGAAAGCGAATGGAGGCCGAGTTGGAAAGGATGACACATACCTGCAGAGAGCACACCACCACAATTAGCTCACTGAAATCTGTTCAGATTGAGGTCTCCAACTCTGGGAGAAAGTATGAGCAGGACCTCAAGGCTCTACAGGAGGCACTGGACAAAAGCCTGAGAGATCACAAAGCCACCAAGGAGGAACTGGCAGCTGTGACAACTGAGCTAAAAACACTGAAGCAGAAGCTCCAGCAGGAACTGGTCCGAATTCATGAGCTTAGCCAACGCAATGAAAGCCTGTATAAGACCATTGAAGAAAAGAGCCGCCAACTTAACGATTACGCCACAGAGATTGAAAAGCTGCAGACTTTGACACAGAAGCTAACAAAGGAGAGGCTGAAGTTGGAGGAAGAGCTAAGGACAGTAAGACAAGAGAGAGATGAACTGAAGATGAACAAAGATGCTGCTGTTGGAGAAAGTGCCACTCAAATTTCAGCCTTGCATGTCCAGCTTCAGAGTAGCACCAAGAGGACAGCAGAACTCCAGGCTCTCATCGGTGACCTGACCAAGGAGAGAGAAAAACTTAAAACGGAAATAGAAAAATTCCAAAAGCAGTCAATTGAGGTATTTTTGATCGCACTGAAGGATCTTCTCTTCATAATGCAACTAAATCATAGTGCTGCTTGCATGGTTGGCTGTATGTGCTTTAAGACTGATCCTGACCTCAACGTAGCTCTGCAATATCCTTGAAAAGTCTAAAACTTTTTAAATTGATTGAGCATGAGATTCACTTATGTACAAATGCTTCTGCTTAGATATGCATGTAATTCAATCTTTTAATAATTCCACGTTATGTTACTTAACTTTACCCATGCCACAGTACCAAGCACATTAATAAACACTGTACACTAACATGTAGAGAAATGTATGCAAACCTATAAATAGAGGACTCATAACTGGACTCCATCTTTGTGTGTTGATATTGTGAGTGTATTGATGGAAATTATATTACATCATATAACGGTATTCACTTATTTCTCCACAGACATCCATGATGGTGCATGAGTCACAAACCCAATACAGCCAGCTGCTGCTGGAGAGGGATAGTTTGCAATCCAAGCTTAAACTGATGGAGCAGGACAAGAACCGCCAGCAGCGACTTGAAGAGGAGCTTGCTCGCATCAAGCTCTCGCTAGAGTCTGAGATTCGCAACAAGCAGCGTATTCAGGATGAAAAGAATTCCATCCTTAATGACTTCAACCATATAAAAAGCCAGTATGAAGTGAAAGACAGCCAGATTAGGCAGTGTGAATCAGACAGGGACAAGGCTGATCGAGAGAGGCTGTCCCTGAAGAATGAGATTGAGAGACTCATGAGGGAGCTGAGGAGTGTTGAGGACAGGTACAAGAGCCGCCTGTTGATTTCAGAAAAGGAGGCATCTGAACTGACTCTAAAAAGAGATTCCCTGGAGAGAGAGATACAGAGATTAAAGCAGAGACCAAGCAGTCTGTGTAGGCAGACCCAGACAGATGAGAATGTCCTTACAATTGATCCATCAAAGCTCGTATTTGATGGGGTGCGCCGCAAAGTCACTGCCCACCAGCTTTGTGACTGTGGTGTAATCAGTAAAGCCACCCTGGATGAGCTCCTAAAAGGAAAAAAGACAGTGGATGAAGTAGCTGCGGACATCCAGCTTAATCTAAAGGGTAGAGGTGTTATTGCTGGAATGATAACAGGTTCTCTAGGAAGAATGCCATTCACTGAAGCCAAACACAAGAATCTCCTCACCCCAGAGAGTGCTCTGAGGCTCCTGGAAGCTCAAGCAGCAACGGGCTACATAGTAGATCCTGCATTTAATGAAAGGATGCCTGTTGATACTGCCTCTTCCAGAGGGATTGTAGACACAGAAGACAGAGACACCTTGGTGACAGCTGAAGCAGCTAGCACAGGCTTCAAAGATCCATACACTGGCAAAGTTTTGTCTGTTGGACAGGCATGCAAAAATGGCCGTATAGACAAAGAGACAGCTGTCCGCTTGCTCCAGGCTCAGGAGTCTGTTGGAGGAATATTGGATCCTGTTCTGAGTGTGTTCCTTCCAAAGGATCTGGCCTTGGATCGCAATCTTATAGATGAGGATCTCTACAGGGCTTTGAATAAAAAACCCACCTGCTATCTGGATCCAGCAACAGGAGAGAAGATGAGTTATAATGACCTCAGAAAGAAGTGTACGGTCGAACCTGTGTCTGGCTTGCTCCTGCTCCGCGGTCCAGAAAAACCCATGACAGTGAAGGGCATCCGTGGTGAAGTCTCTGTCTCAGATCTTGTCAAATCTGAACTCCTGGATGAAACTGACCTGCAGAAGCTCAATCAAGGCAAACTCACCAGCAAAGATATTGAAGAGAAGTTAAAGTCCTATCTCTATGGGTCCACATGTATTGCAGGTATCTATGATGAGTCCAATGACAGAATAATGCCTCTATATAAGGCCATGAAGGAAGGTCTGCTCATGAGAGGAACCACCCTGGAGCTTCTTGAGGCTCAAGCTGCATCTGGCTTCATTGTTGATCCAGTTAACAATGTCTTCTTGACAGTGGAGGAGGCCTCAAAGAGGGGCCTCATAGGGAAGGAGTTTAAGAGTAAGTTGTTGTCTGCAGAAAAGGCTGTAACTGGATACAGAGATCCATCTACAGGAAAGACAATCTCCCTTTTCCAGGCTATTGAGAAAGATCTTATTGAGAAAGGTCACGGAATCCGGCTGCTTGAGGCTCAGATTGCAAGTGGTGGGATTATTGACCCTGTAGAGAGCCACCGTATTGATGTTTCTGTTGCCTATAAAAAAGGATATTTTGATGAGGTAATGAATGAGATCTTAACCTATGAAGGAGATGATACAAAAGGGTTCTTTGACCCCAATACAAAGGAGAACTTGACCTATCTTCAGCTAAAGGAAAGGTGCATCACAGATGCCAAAACTGGCCTGATCCTTCTGCCCCTTAGTGACAAGAGGAAGGCCAAGAAGTCAGAGGAAAGCCGCACCAATGTTCTCCGCAAGAGGCGGGTTGTAATCGTTGACCCCGACACTGGCCTTGAGATGTCTGTCAGAGAAGCCTATCACAAGGAGCTGATTGACTATGACACTTTCCTGGACTTGTCAGAGCAGGAGTGTGAGTGGGAGGAAATCACCATCACAGGGTCAGATGGCTCTGCACGTTTGGTCATTGTGGATAGGAAAACTGGAAGCCAGTATGACATTCAGGAATGCCTGGACACCGGTGTCATTGACCAAAAGTCTTTAGATCAGTATCGGGTTGGAACTCTAACCTTGACTCAGTTTGCTGACAAAATTATCAGCAGAACAAGCAGCACTGAGATGACCATTGCAGCCAGCACTGTTGATGACATGGTCACCTGCACCAGCCCCACTCAAGCCACACCATCTTCTCCTACTGTCCGTAAACGCTTTAACAGTATTTCAATTACTGTCTCCCCCCCAGAAATGTTTGATGACCACAGCCCTGTGGGGGCCATATTTGACACCGAGACCTTGGAAAAGATTACTATTCCTGAGGGGCTCAGAAGAGGCATAGTTGACACTATTACAGCACAAAGGTTGCTGGAAGCCCAGGCTTGCACAGGTGGTATCATCAACCCTGCTACTGGTGAGAGACTATCTCTTGAAGATGCTGTCCATCAGAGCATCATTGATGAAAGCATGGCTGCAAAGCTGAAACCGGCCCAGAAGGCTTACATTGGTTTTGAGGATGTGAAGACCAAAAGAAAGATGTCTGCAGCTGAGGCAGTAAAGGAGACATGGCTGCCTTATGAGGCTGGTCAGAGATTTTTGGAGTTTCAGTATCTGACAGGGGGCCTGTTAGAGCCTGGCACTGGACGTCGTATCACCATCGAAGAAGCTATCCGCAGAGGTTGGTTGGATGGTCAAGGTGCCCAGAAGCTGCAGGATTCCCGGAGCTACCAGAAGATGCTAACCTGTCCTAAGACTAAACTCAAAATCTCATACAAGCAAGCCATGGATAGCTGCATGGTGGAGGAAAGCAATGGCATGAAGATGCTCCAGGCCTCCTCCATTTCAACAAAAGGTATTAGCAGCCCTTACAATGTCTCAAACCCAGGATCTCGCTCTGGGTCCAGGGCTGGTTCCCGCACTGGGTCCAGGAGTGGATCTCGTAGAGGCAGTGTGGATTACTCCTCTACTTTCGCTTACAGCTTCTCTTCCAGCAGTGCCACCTATAGCTCTAACGTTCACTCTTAATGCATATAATAGAAAACGGTAAAAATTTTATTTGAGTTATTAGCACCCAATGCTTTGTAATTTGACTATTTTGTTTCCAAGTTTGCTTCTTTAAAATGATTTGCTATTCACAAGATTTTAAAGAGTTTGTTCAAATATGTAATCTGATTCTGAATTTAATCAGTTTTGATGATTTGTGTTTTTGAGAATTTAGTGTGTCATGCTTTTGATATTATACATAAGTGCCTAATATTTTTCATAGCTTGAGTTAACATGTCACCCTTTTCCTTTTTTTCTGTTGTTTTTGCCTGTTGACCAGAATTGATTTAGAATTGGCTTCATTTATGTTTATTCTTTTTGTTTGTTTCCTTGTCTATTACGAATTAAGATTTGTGTATATCTTTTTCGTTTAGAACATTTTTTAACCACAAATGTTGATTTAATGCTTAAAATTTTGATTTAGTAGGGAAATTTGATGCTTCTTAAATGTACCTCTTGAGTAATTGCAAATAAAATCAGTTTTTTTAACGCATTCATTCGAATCATTGCCTTTGACATTGAACAGTTAACTATGTACAGAGATGCTAATGCATGTGTCCATTCAGAATCCATTGTTTCCAATGGATAGCACTAAAAAGAAAAAGAAAGGTACACTTTTAGTTTTAACAGTCACAGAACATAAATCCACTTACTATTACCTCTTAATATTTGCAGTACTGTTGTGTCCAGCAATGCATGACATGTCATGCTTGAAATGTGGTTATGGTTCATATATGCGTAGAAACATAATCATTACCAAAATATACCAAATAATCCCACAAGTTCACAATGTAAGATGATTTAATGGCCTCTATGAAAACAGATTAATTTGTAAGTTTTACGATAACGTCCAATTTGAACTAAGGTCTAAAGAATAATCCAAAGAAGCGTCTGTCATACTGTAACTACTGAGTTACTCACAAAGATCTCCAATTCCATCCCTTGTTAGCTAATGTCTTGCTGTTTTTAGATGTTTTCCTACTACAACACACCTCACTCAAAGGAAAAGTTGCACAAGCCTGTTAATGGCCCATTGACTTGAGTCTGGTGTGTTGCAACAGGGAAACGTAAAACAAGCGGGACAGTAGCTCATGAGGACCGGAGATGGAGAGCTCTCTGCCAGGTTGGTTGATTAATTGAAGTAGCAGTTTAAATCTTATGCACAATTTTAAGATATGAAATCTTGCTTTGTTCATACAGTATTTCCTTTGCAAGTAAATAAATTTTTGGGTCTATATGGATGCTTTATAGTAAAGTTTTCCCAATGAATACCTGATGGTTGCTTAGAAAGGAATCAATTAACTCACTTGCCTGCTGACAACCAAATGACTGATTATAGAAATAAAAATCAGGAAGCTGGAGCCCACCATTTTTTTTCAAGTGAGAAATTATTTGATGGGAAAATTATATAAACTGAATATAATTTAATGCAGTTTTTACATATCTTAAAAGGCAGCATCTTTAAAGTATATAATAGGGAAGAATTTTCATCTTGATGATGGTCAAATGAAGCTATTAAGAAAAAGCAGGATTTATAATAAATGCCTAAATTGGTCATATTGAGTGTCCGTGTAGAATTAATGTCTCTTGCTTGATATAATTTTGTTATGGTCCTCAGTACTAAGGATATTAACTCTGTTTCCATTTACTATTTTCAATATTTTGTTATTTACTAGCACCAGAAAAAGGGGGATCATTTATTCATTTTAATTCCAATTGATATGCTCTTAACATAATTATTATTATCAACTATTAAGGTCTAAACTAAAAAGGTCTATTCCATTCCGTTGTTAACATTTTCAGCAACCAGAAACAAAAACAAGGATTATGAAAAGGAAAAAAGAAACAAAAAATAAAAATAACTTTCCCAAAAAACAACAGGGCTATGTTTCTGAGCTCAAGAATGCTGCATTGACTGCATGTATATTATGTTATGGTTCTCTGAAGACAGTGATGACCATAATGAGTAAACAATGTTGCATTTCTTCAGGGTAAATTCCACAGAAGTGTATAAAGGTGTTAGAATTAGTTTAACTTTGGATATCTTGCAGTAAAATACTGCATACACATTTTTGTGGCAATAACAGTCCGAAACAAACCATGAATAAATTCATGGAAAGTAAATTTTCTTCTGCAGAACATATTTTTGATACTTGCAGTGGATTCTGATGATAATATATATGTAGTTTTCGGCTTTCACAGGACTTACAGAACAGTTTGAGTACTTTTGAAGTTGGTTTTGTAGTGTCTGATCATAAGCATTTAATCATATTCTGCAAAGCCATCCACATCACCTGCTCCAGTCAAGATATCAGTTTCAAACTGAATTGTTTTCATGGGTGAAGCTTACAAGTCGTTGTCCACACATGAAATGCTGTGGGGTGGGGGGGCAGGAAGTCTCCGTCTGCGTGTGAAGAGTGAGGGTGAGAACAAATGGAGGGAGTCAGGGGTAGTAAAGGGAGGAGGCCACAGAGAGGGGGAGGTGGAGCGAAGGGGGAGGGAACAAGGGGAGGCAGCCTCGGCGGCGCAGTGGGAGGACTGTCCCATGCCAGAACCTGCAGAGGCTGCAGCGGCAGCCTGGACAAGAGGAAGTGAACCGAAGGCTGAACAGAAACAGCAGGAGCAGTAGCTCAGAAAGCAAGTAAAGTCTTCCGTTTTTACCACTGAAGAAAAGGTTGAAGAGAGCAGTGGGTCCAGCTGGGAAAAGTAAGCGCCCTCTGATCAGCCTGAGAGCGCATTCCAGCAGAGGGAAATGAGCCTCTCAGCCCGCTCTAAGCCTGTCTGACGGGCTGAGGACTCTTTGGACTTTAGTGGACTCATTCTCAATCAACAGGGTGAAAAAGAAGAAGGGAAGTTCTCGCTTTCACGCTAAAAGGTAAGGCATAGCGTGTGGTTTCTTTCAGACTCAGACACAGGCAAGGAGGGGGGTTTAAAGTCTGGTTGGTCAGTGCTTAAAGCATGATTAGACCTCCACACTCCAGAGTACATTTCAGCCTTTACTCCCTCTTCTCAGTCTTTTGCTCTGTCACATATAATTGATTTTTGCCCATTTTGAAAGTATCAAACAGGTCACTGCGCCCTGTATTTACACAAACCAGTGATGTGTGTGTGTGTGTGTGAGCCTGGTTGTGTGCGTGTGTGCTTGTTTCTCTTCGGTAACGTGTGTGGACAGAGAAGGCAGTCATTCATACTTGAGCAAAAACTCAACTTGTGATTTTTTTTTTCAAACTGTGAAAGAGTATGATTGAAAGCATTTGAATTCAGCTCCCTACAGCTAAAGCTGACCTACCAGAGTCATTTTAGATTCTAAATGTCTTCCTCAGTGAATTGTGTCTTGCATTGGCTATAATTTAGGGTTCCATGCTATTGTGGGTTATGGTGCACCAAAGACCTTTATAATGCGAAACATATGGGGACCATGATTGTGGAAGACTTGTACCCAGTAGTCTACAGAGCTAAAAAAGAAGTGGGCCACACTTTTTCCGTTATTCTTAACAGTTTTCAGCCAGTGGTTAAATGATGGTGACAAACAGATTGAGGAGTCTCTTTTGTTAGAGCTACAGCTGCTTTGCAGTATTTGTGGCCTCAGGGCTTTGCTTCTCAGGCAGCCATAGTTGATGACATGTACATGTGTCCTTACATCACAGCACAGCCCTGCTCACCTGGATATCGGCTCCCTTGGAAATCAGATGCACACCTGCATCCACACCCGCTTGCATAACTTTCTGTCAACATAAACCATGCAGGTTGATATGAAAACTTTAAATTCATGATTAGCATTTTTTTTTAAAACCCGTGATCATAGATGCTATTTCTGTTTGTTTATATTTTGAGTAATAGAAACAACATCTAGCAACTTAGCATTAATCACTTTCTTTCTTTCTTTCTTTCTTTCTTTCTTTCTTTCTTTCTTTCTTTCTTTCTTTCTTTCTTTCTTTCTTTCTT
>JBBBVU010000008.1:16052536-16066751 GCA_037177055.1 Atherinosoma microstoma
TAGTAGTAGTAGTAGTAGTAGTAGTAGTAGTAGTAGTAGTAGTAGTAGTAGTAGTAGTAGTAGTAGTAGTAGTAGTAAATTTTGTTTTTCAATCTGTGCACGAATTATTATTCTATAAGCTTACTTCCTTCTGGCTTTAGCATTTGGGGTCAAGAAACAGTCATCTGTCATCTCCAACTTGGGATGATTTTTATCTTGTCAGATTTGTTTAAAAAATGTCTGTAGAATATCTACAAAAATTTTATTTTTTACGTTTCAGGTTCAGACAGGTGGCAAAATGGACCAGATGTTATTGTTGACTACAACACAGCAGATCCTCTAACCCGCTGGGACTCATACCAGAACATCTGTGATGGTGAAGGTACAGCTGCTATGCTGCCTTAGTTGCAACATGACTCATAGACTCATAAGACTTTGTTTTAACAATGCCAAAGTCCACATTATGAATCACATACTAACTGAGCAAAATAACTTTGTTTATTTTCTAATTAAAAACAGTATCAATGTGTCTTCTTTAGAAATATGATTTTTATCTTCTTACTTTTTAACTTTCAGTTTGTCCTGTTTGACAGTTACATAAACACACTAACTCTTTTTCTCATTGGGAATTAACACAACGTGACAGCCACTGTGGCACATGTTATTGTGATTTCATTAACATCCACACATGATTAACACAAACTTGGTTTATGCTGGAGTTGATGTACAGGGACTTTACTAATGAGAGGAACTGTAAACCCAGGTAGGCAGGCTTTGAAAACAAGACTTTCATTATGGTGAGAGAAGAGACTCGAGGCAGAAGTTGACTTTAGCGTGCAGTATGGTGAGAATGACAAGGATTGTTGTTTCTATGTAAAGTACAGAGAATTGCTTCTGTATACAGAAAATGCTGGGTTCAGAGGAAGAGCAGATAGTTCTCAAGAGATTTCTGTTTAGTTGTCTCACGAAATGAATAGGCATGCTTTAGCCATCCCACACATATACGCTCTCACTAGTGCCCACACAAACATACTCACACTCAGAGCCACCCTGTTGGGGCGTCCCGTCCTCGTTGTGGTTGTTGCTATCCACTGAACCACAGAATTCACAACAACCTCCCAGAATAGAGCAACATGGTGGCGGCATTAAAAACACAGATCCACCCTTTTCCAGTATTCATTGAGTGTTTTTATAAGCTAAGTTCAGCTTGATGAAAACAAGCTGCCTTTTTTTATTTTCACTTAAAGTGCCCCAACACATCCATATAGAGTTTTATGCCTGCTTTTGGGAATGTGATGAAAGCACCATTGGTCAAAATTAAAAACTAATCAAAGCAAAGACACATACACACACAAAAACAAAGAAATAAAAAAGGTTCTTATTTTTTTCTTTTATTCCAAAGCATTCATGTGGGATATTTACAGCCTTGTTTTCTCATGTAAACACAACTCGTGAGAGGAAAGACTGGGAGCTTTGCTGGAATTCTACATGTACTTACCAGTAGTTCTCTGGCAGGCCCAGTTTGCTTCAGAGAGGCTGTCACCCAGAGGCTGGAAAAGAAGAGGAAGTTTCAAAATCATTTAACACTGTAGTGCTAAGTTTGTGAAAAGAAAATCTCATTTACTTCAGTGGCTGTTCTGCATTTGCTAAAGTGTGTGTTCATCCGAGCATGTGAATTAAGCTAAATTTGAGAAAATTGCTTTCCCTGAAAGGTTGTTAAGTTAATTGCTGGAACTGGTTGTCTTCTTTGTTTAGCAGTATAGTGGTAAGGTTATATCTGAACTCTCACTTGGTAGTCTGTCTGGAATCAGTGTAACCAAATTACAATACAGAATCTATTCTTACCACTGGCCATATAAAAACTCCCAAACTTATGAAATACTTGTAAAGAACATTTTATGGACAAGATAATTCAAAGTGCTTTACATAAAACATTAAAAGTATTATAGATGGTGCAAAAAAGGAAAGTTAGTAAAACTGAGATTGTGCTTAATTGAATTTTTTTTTAACTTTGACTCACACAATAAAACAATTAAGTTGGGAGTCAAATTACTATTGAATGTATATGTTTGGCTAGACTCAAATTGGCCCAGGTGCCCCCTGCATGTACCACAGTTCCCATCCTGCGCTTAGACCCAGAAGTAACAGAAGAAGCATAGCTGAATCCCAAAACAGCAAAACATACAGCATGCACAAAATGTGCAGAGCTGTCCAATCACTTGACATGCTGCCATTTTGCCACCAGCTAAATTGTTTGCAACTTGTTTTGGCTTGTGATATGATAAGTCAATTAGAAAAGCCCAATACTAACCAGCTGAAAGATGGCATATCACCATCCATTGTTGCAAACTTCTATACTTGTCTACAAGGTGAAGATTTCAAAGTATTTAGTCAAGCCATAATTGTAGCTGGACTTAAGGTACTACAAAACTTATTTACTGATGGCACAGGATGAACAGACAAGAGGACTACCACCATAAAACTACCTGCATATTGCTGTGAGTGATAATATTTAAACATGGGCGATAGAAAAAAAGGAAGATCATCATCATGTTTTTGACTCACATTTTTGGCATTTAGGAGGTGTGGAATAGTGGGAAACAAGGAAATGAGACAGAATGGAAAAGGCATGGTAATTGCACAGCCATACATAACCAGACCTTCTGTGATAGGAGAGTAGCCTAGGGAGAAGTTGTGGTTTTTCTGCTCTCTGCACTGTAATTGGTGGATTTTTCAGGGACTGGTGTACCATAACAGGCAACATGATGAATGCTAGATAGAAACGGCTTGACTGATTCTCTCAAGTTCACAAGCTAAGAACATACTATCTCTGTCTCGTCAGTATAATCCAGATAGGTAAAACTGTTTTCCTTGAACCCCATAATTGGGTTTAGGGCACATCTGTTTCTTTCTAGTTTGGTACATAAGGACAGCAAGCATATAATTTCTTTTGACACACTGAGACTGAGAGAAAAACAACTTGGCTACCACTTTTCATGAACATTGCCCAGGGCTCCCGGCAGAAGTTAATGATTGCTTTAATTAAAAAGTGTCTTTTTACGGAGAGAAAATGTCTTGAGCTACAGGAATGTTGTTTTCATCTTCTGATCCTCTCTGGTCCGCCCTCTCTCTTTCATTCTATTCCTCTTTTTTTCTCCCCCTTTTTCCCCAGTGGGGTAGTCCCCTAATGCAGGGGATAGAGGTAGGGTTACTAGCTTCCTCTGGCCCACCTCTGCTCCATAGCCCCGCCTCACTTGTTTACATTCCTGTGCCCTTATTTGGAGATCTCAAGCCCCCCCCTCTCTCCTTCTCTTGTGTAGAGTGCAAACACTCTCACCTCAGCAGAGAAAGAAAGCCGGGCCAACTCTTGATTTTTGCCCTTAGTATTATCTGCTTGGTAAAAGCCATGTCTGCCCTCATGAGCCTGCAATGTCTTTTGTCTTCCTCACATTTGTTTTTAACCAAGACTGAGATTATTTTATATGCTTAACTGACAGGGACGGTGAAGGTAAGAGATTTACCTGTCTGTGTGTGTGTGTGTGTGTGTGTGTGTTTTGGTAGTGGGAGGGTAGAGAGGTACCATGATGACATGGGTGACAGAAAAAAAGCAAGAATTAAGGTGAAGAGGATAAAAACATGATCACGTCTTGCTTGAAGAAGTGTCACAAGCAGGATTTACTGAAAAACTCCTGATGGAGCTGACCTGCATTGAGCTCTGAGCTGAGCTGCTCAGAACAGGATCCAGGTTTGTGAGAGTGGATGGGACAAATCATACATAACAGGAGTTTTGGGAGAGGAGGTGGAAAAGGAGGAGATAGGGGGGAGCTTTTATCATGCATGTCTGGTATTCAGATTCTTAGGTCATGGTTTTACTGAAAGGCAAGTACTTAAGGCGGTAGGTTGAGGGAGAAGCATAGGAGTCATGTTCCAGCTGTCTTTTGTTGCGGGAGAAGGAGAGTGACAGCAAAACAGCAGCTTAATTTACTCCATATTTACAATTCTTTTCTTGCAGTCATTTCGCAGACGTCTGCAACCTGATTTCTTAAATTGCTGCCTTTGACACTCCGCCACACAAAATGACTGACCTCTGTGATTTTTCTTTTACTTCTGAGGATTAAGGAGATTGTTTGGACATATGCTGGGGGTCAAGGGGCAAGTGAGAGTGAGTAGGGTGGTTTGATCGCAACAGGGTGAGGAATGCAGAGGTCAGACGTGATCCATAGCCGTCTGACTCTTGTAGCAGCATGCAGAAGATTTAACATCTCATCTATAACATGCACATGAAGAACACCTTTGATTGTTTCACATGCTGTGGTACTCATTACTAATTTGACAGTTCACCTGGTGGCTTTATAGGAGAGGATGAATGGATTATGTTTTATTTTCAACTCTTTCAAGTGCTTTTTCCCCCCTGACACTTCTAAATAAGTGATTTGTCTCAGTTTAGCAAGATGATTAACATATTTTTCACTGTCATTGTGCTGGTTATTTGTCTGTCTTGTCTGGAATGTTGTCTTTAGGAGGTGAGGTGTGATTATAAGTGACCTTGTCAATCACAGATGCAGAATGTTGGAGTTTGTGGAATGACGTGACTGTGCATGTTAATAGTCTTGTCTTGTCTGTGGGTTTGTGCTTTTCAGTTGTTTGTCTGTGAACTTCTGCTGTTTGTGTGTCTCTGCGTGTGCCCATCCTAGCTGACTGTATGAAGCGCTGCATCTCTTCTATTTTGCAGCACCGCGTTCTCAAGGCCTTACCCAGGACAAAGCAGCTAGCAAGAGGAGCCCCAACGGAGGAGAGGCTACACTGGGGCGAGGGGCGGGCACAACCTCTGCCACTTCGAGTCCCGACCATAGCGATCACGCCCTCTCTGTCAGCAGCGACTCAGGGCTGTCTAGCACCTCTCTGTGGGCAGACAAACCTCCACCCGTCACCTCCACCACCACAATAAGGACTAACCAGGGACCCAGTCGGCAGGAAAAGGTCCAGCTGAAGCGGCTCCTAAGTGGTTTCGGTCTTGAGGATCCCTCACTGGAGGAGATGGGTGATCAAGGTCCAGGAATGGCCATTCAGCAGATAGTCCCAGCACAAGTGCACATTAATGGAGACGCCCGACCCCGTGAGAGGGAAACAGACATCCTTGATGATGAAGTCATTACGGGTCATGATCTGCACAGTGTGGACAGCCTAGGGACGCTGTCATCCTCGTGCCACAAGAGCAGTCAAAATTCCCTATTGTCAGACGGTTTTGGAAGTCCTGGAGTAGAGGAGCATCAAAGCCAAAGCCAACACCACCTGCATCATGCTGCACCTCCTCCTATGGAGGAGTATGAGAGAGCTTATGCAGAGCCCAGGAGGGCCTGTCTGAACTCGAGGAGCAACTCTGTGGCCTCCTCTGATCCTAGCAGTACTCCCACACCCAAGCAGCATGTGTACAGACAAGGAAGCTATTCTACACAGTCCTGGGTTCGTCAGCAGCAGATGGTTGCTGCACAGCAGTTTATCTACATGCCTGCGGATGGAAACGACACAGAAAGATACCCTGGGAACAAGCTGGGGGGCAGTTCACTCAAAGTGGGGCTGTCCAGTGAACCAGAGGACCATATCAGAGACACAGCAGGTGACACTGTGAGAAGCATAGCACCTCACAAGGAACAGGCAATGACCAACAATAACAACAACAACAAACGGGATGAGGAGTTCAAATCTCTGACGATGGATATTGACAATTCCATTGATCAGCTCAATCAGCTGATCATGGATCTGGATCCTACATTCATGCCCGTGTCGAGCCATAGCGGCTCCATTAAGAGGAACGATGGGACACGCGTCAATGGCTCAGTTGGCAAATGTTCAAATGGCATCAATCTCAGATTCAACGATTGTAACACAGCAACCCTGAAAAACACACAGCAGACAGGTAAGCTAGTCAGACAGTGTGGGTGTGGTGTGGTCATGGAAAGAATTTTTAATTAACTTTTTGTTTTAAACCACGTAAGTTAATTACCTGGATATTAAAATCCAAGTGTAAAATGATGAGCTTTTTTCATTATTCTAAGAAAACTAAAACTTGAATAGTGTTCTCCAACAGGATCAACTTTTCTTCCCCTTCAACCTGATTAAACACACCCACTTCCCTCTCCCCTCTGGCATGTTTTAGTGGCATAAAAAGCAGGGTTCTTGGCAGGATTTCAGATGTTTTTTGTGTGTTTCTGAGGAAAGAGCAGTGTCCAGACTTGTCTGCATAGTTATCTGAGTACAGGATCAGTAAGGTACATGAAGAAAGACAGAGCAGCTGTCATCAAACTTTGTGAAGACTGCCGTGTCTTGCTTTCTGATTGTAGACTGCTCAAAGTCAGAGTTTAAAATCTTATTTTAATCACAACAAAGAATTGCCGAGATATTGGTTTCATTTGACCAGATTCATTTTTCAGTATTTGTCGCTTTAACATTAAAACATTTCCATTAGTTAATGTTAGGTTTGTTATGCAATGTAATACGTCTTCTATTTACAATGGGAATCTGTTGAAGTTGTTTCCATATTCAATGATTATATCTACTCAGATCCTATCTGTGTGCTCCCATCTTCAAGCAGCAAACTTTGATAGAAATTTAAGCCTCATTTTAGTGATGAACATAGTCAAACATCCAAAAACATTCTGTACAATATTTATTGGGATAAGTACCTCTCTAGGCTACAAATATTACAACATCTTGATATTGGATTAAGCTGACTGTGACAGGTTAGCCAAATCACAGTCTGTACTGTTGACTTTAGAATAGTGATACTACATGCAGTGGGCACTAAAACCTAGTAAGGAAGAGAAAATATGGAAAGCTGTCTGGCTGCACGTTACACAGCATGAATGTGTGGTTGCGAAGGGTGGGGGGTGGGGTCTTAGGAATTTCCAGAAGAGGAACAAGTGAGCCCGCAGGCAAAGTTTTTCCTTTTGATTCCAAGGCTTACCTGTCTGCGCATATCAACATAGGAGCTCCATTCTGAGAAATAAAAACACATTGGGCTAACTTTGCTCATTTAAAACAAGCTGTAGGAAGAAATGGATTGTTTGTTTTTAATGTTAGTTTTTGAAAATGTCACTCGAGACAGGAGTCAGTGCCAATACTTTTTTTTAAAACTTTTTTTTTGCCCAAGAGGAAGTTTGTATTATTTATACAAACAAGAGGCTGTTAAATCATTTTCATCTTGTGTGAGACTCAACTGAACTTTTAAAGGAATTTAAGCTTTAGTTGGGCTTTTTTTGTGCCTCAAAAACTTTTGGTCCATGCAGTAACATTAATCAAACCTTTTTCTTATTCTTTTCTGTTTTCTTATTCTAAATGAATGACCCGAGGTGTGTAAGTTTAGCTATTTTTATGGTAGAATGGAGAAGATGAAATCATCTGTCACACAGTCCAAAGAAATATAGCTTCAGTCTTTTGTACAGCAGCTGTTTATCCTGCAGGTTGAACAGACTGCAGTTGAGTTAGCTTTTGCTTTTTTGCATTTCTTCAGTCCTGCTTGTAAATGAACTCTATAAATCATCGTTAGAAGTCACCAAGAACTGTGCTGGGGAGTTTTGTAGATTTGTAGAATTTCCTCAAGAAAGAAATGTTTATAGATTTGTTTACAGATGTGGAGATGTTTGATAACCTCAACAGGAACTCTGTGTCCAGATTCCCTTTGCCACTTTGATTCACATTTAGGAGATGACAATAAGAAAAGGTATATGGAAATGGTAAAAATTGTTCAAACTTCCACCAATGTGTGTAAAAAGTTTATATTTAAGCTTGACACAGTGTTTCTAATTTCAATGAAAAATTAATGCACATCAGGAAACACCAAAGCACTTCTGGGGATCACATCTGACTAGGTAAACATAAACATAACTGCCTGCATGACTTGCAAGGTTTTGCTGCTCTGGGTCTGACTGACCAGCGCCTTTCCAGATATGATATAACATCTTATAATAATAGTAATGATATTTAAGATTTTCTTGAAAAAAGAGCTTTATTTTTCCTCTTGTGGAAATCCAGCAGTTTCTTTTAATTGTTATTTTTTTGTGTGTGTTTGCGCATGTTTATTTCTTTTTACAGCCAATGGGTTAGGACAACTACTTCTTCTACTGAATTGAAACCACGTGCAATGTAGCCTGTACTGCCCCCTTATGGCGATACTGCACAGTTTAGTTTATTTGCTGTATTTGATTCCATTTCTCTTGGAAAAAATTTTCTTTTTTTCTTGAAAAATGGAATAAAAGATTTCCATGAAAAGCAGCAGGTTGATTTTTCAGAGATGAGGATTATCATCTTGTTTATGTCATTTGATAACTTTAAAAGGATGGAGATTATGGCCATTTACAGGAATTAGGGATGAGAAATAAAAAAAAACAACTTGCAGGATACATCAACATGTTTATGTATGAATTATTCTACTTTTTAAATGTGAGTTCTACATTTATAGTTGTTTTAATGATGTTGAGTTATTCCATTAATGAACATATTTTGCTTGTTTGTGATGCTCTTAAAAAAAGATATGTTCTATTCTAAGCATTCTTATTAGTGTGTGTGCTTGACATATGATAAATAACTTTCCACAGGATTTAACTTTATCATATACAGTTTTATATAGTTTTTCAATATAATATAATTTTAAGATGTCTAAGTAAAACATTATAACTGATGCATCAACATGGTAAACTATCTGAAAATTGTGTAGTCAAATGTTTTTCCCTCAAAGTAATGCACATATATATTTTCAATCCATACTAAAGGTCATATTATGTTGCGGACTTGAAAGCACTCATAGGAAGGATTGAAAGATTAGTGTCATATACTGTATATGCTGGCTGCTTGCTTCACACATCTCTTAAAGAGCATCACTGAATAGCATGGACAGAGAAATGCTGTTAAGCATGCACACAACACTGTTTACACCAGACTATAATAGTGCGTTCCAGTTGTCCTGGAAACTCAGAATTTCGAGATAATCTGGCCGGAAATGACGAGGCGGTCTCGGAATTTCCGAGCTGGGAACTCGTAATTTGCAGAAGACCCCGAGATACCAGATTTAAAGATGGCTTCGACTTGTACCATTATTAAAAGGATTTATAATACATTTTGTGTGCGTTAGGTGTTATCATAATTACCTTGTTAGGGCGCGCTTACTTGTGAAAAAGTGCGTCTATATGTGTGGTTTATTATTCAATTATCACTAAAACTGGCTGGAGTTCTCATAGTGCACATTTTTACAATGGGTTTCTGATTACCTAGTTTTATCAGCATTTGTAGATGCTCACAAATTTGTTGTTTTGGGGACGTCTATTTTTTCCGAGTTGGTACAACTGGAACGCCAACAAACTGGTTATGACGTCATTTACTCTCCCCCTCTCGCAATTCCGAGACAACTGGAACGCACCATAAAGTGAGCAATGATCCCAGGCATTAGCACTTCTGCATCAGTAGCATTCTTCACGCCTGAGAGGTCGGAGCTCAGTGGGAGGGCTCAAATCAACACCCTGGTGATGAGTGGCAAAACTCCTCATCATAACATAGAACTTCCCCCCAATACACTCAAACCCACACACACACGTACTCCATGCCCTTTATTAGCCCACCGGTCAGACGTATGGCATTCCTCAGCTGTTTTTCTAAAAGCATTAGAAGAAGCAAACCTCTGGGCTAAATGGCCACATTAAAATGAATTAAAAAATGTCAATGATATATACAGTATATATATATATATATATATATTTCTTTTTTTTTGATTGGAGCAATTTATCTTAGAAAACAAGTGTAAGAGTAAAGTGGAACTCATTTAATTGCTTTGTTATAAAATTAAACAAGCTGTATACCTCTTTGAAAGTTACCATAGATGAAAATCATGCTATTTCCCTTTCAATGAGCTTTCATCCACATACTTCTTTGAAATCAGTGATGCCTGTAAATCTCTTAAAATTTGGTGCTGTTTGTGTGTGCAGCTGTCCAGTCCAATGATGTGCGAGTGGGTGTCACACGGAGTCTAAGTTGCCAGGGGAGGGATGTAATGAATCACCCAGGTTTCTGTAGCTCAGGGTGGGGTGAGACAGAGGAGTGCAGGGGCCAGCGGACTTACGGTGTCCCACAGTCACAGGTAGATTCAGCATCTTTGCACTCTACTTTCAACATCATGTTTCTTTATGCTTTTGTGATTTTCATGTATATCTGTGTTGTTTGTTGCAGCATTCCATATTGTACAGGAGTGACAGTGTGGATTATCAAGCCCAAGGCCCAGATTTGGATAGTGGAGTTGAGGCTGGTAGTGATATGACTCCACCCACTCCTGCCTTTCCCATCTCTCCACCTACACCTTATGGTAAGCATAGTATGTTTTTTGGTACTTTTATAGTGACTGAGTTTTATTATTTGAGTATTTGGTTCTGTTTTGGCTTTTTCCCACCCCCATGCGCTTTGTGTTTACAGTGACAAATATGTCGGAACTGACTGATCTCAGGCAAATTCCATCTCCCGGCATGTCTTATGGATTCTACAAAACAAATCATGGTGGGTTTATAAATCTCTAAAGTGCAATGTTAGTCTGGTGTTCAGGAAAGCAAAACTTTACAGTAAACTGTAGTAAAGAAAAAAAATCCTTAATACAAGGAGAGAGAAGTGGTCTGTCTTTGTGAACATAGCAGGGACTTAAAAATAGATTTCCTGGATTTGAGACAACTTAACACAGTGAGTAATACAATTGAACAAAAAGTTAAAACAAGTGTTTTCATATTGTTCTATTGTTGTGTGAACATTTTGTTTTTCTCTTAGCTAAACAACAATAAGTGACAAGAGAAAAACTGTGATTGAGCGGTAACCACTGGAGTCTTCTTTCATGTCTGCTCTTTGTCTACAAGTTTGGATGCCCTCAGTCATTACTGCAGGGCTATTTTGGTTCACCTCTGATTTACTCAATAATGGTGAAATTGTTGTTGACAGATGTCAGATATTTGTAAAAGCAATTTCTGTCATTTGAGGAATGCCAGTGTGGTCAGAGCTTGAAAAAAAATAAAAAAACTTTTTGTAGGGATGTAATGAATCATCCAGGTTTCTGTCTTTATCCAAAGTCAAACACACCATGCATTTTGTCACGTTTTCTAGCACCAGCCTCTCTGTTAACTTTATTATGAATTCTAGAGCACTGGATGCCAAATTGCAATGTCAATAGTAAAAAAAAGCCCACTTTTCTTGTCATGTCTATTTGACCTTTTGTTTCCATGGAGATCTACAGTATGTTTTAAAGCTTGTAGAGCCTGGGAGCAGATCTGTGCCCCTGCTGTGCCTCTTTCTACCTCAGACGCCCAGGCAAGAATCCCTGCATTCAGTTCAGCTGCATCTCCATGGTTACTGTGGGTCAGGAAGCATGGCACAAAAAAACTTTTCTTCTCCCTTGAAAGTGTCTCTGCATGTACAGAAGGGAAACTGGGACTCAGAGAAAACCAGCAACCTTTGCACCGCTGGTTTCTACAAAAGTAACCCAGAGAAAAGCTAGCTGTAAAGGCTGGGCACGAGTGTTAGCTTTTTTAGTTGATGTGAGGGCTCCAGACTCTGGCTGATTTTAAATGAAGCTTTTACATAATTATGGCAGTAGGTTTTTAATTTCTAGCTGCAGTGGGGTTTGATTTGTCGACTCCATGGGTTGTGGCAGGGGTAGTCTGTGATTGGCTTTATATTTAGACTGTATAACTGTGTTGAAAGCTGTGTGGAGAGTTTTCATTGCACTAAAACTCCAATATTGATTGTTAGCATCAATAAATCCTATAGGATTGCCCCCCCTTATTTTCCATATTCATTGTTTTCCCTCATATATAACCCTGCTAGTTTCACAAACTGTTGAATAATTTTATATAAATATTCTGCTGTTCTGTTTCTTTCCATAACTTTCCCTACTTAAATGTATTGTTATTGATTTTAATTTGAACATAAAAATCCTATCATGTGACTGTAATCCTAAATTTATGCGAAGGTTTCCATAAATTGTTTTTTCTTTATTTCTTTATTTCTTTCTCTTTCTCTTTCTTTCTTTTTTGACACCCATACAGAACCCCGTGGACATTCTGAGATCAGTCATGTTGGGGTGGAGACTTTGCCAGATTCCTCCATTAACTGCCACAGGATGCTAAGTTCATACCCTGCCTCCATTATTGGGACCCACCAGCAGACAGATGGGTAAAGATCTGACAGTTATTGTTGTTTACTATCAGAGAAAGGAAGTTGGAAGCTAATTATTTGCTCAACCTAGCAGCACTTTGATATTATTTGCAAGCTTTTATCAACAATATAAATTCTTATTTTCTTTGTCTCAACTGAAGCTCATCTATGAACCAGTCCTGGCCAGAGCATCCCGTCCTAAGCTGCCATTCCTCCCTAAGCAACTACCCGTCTGCCTCACAGCCACTACAGCCACTACAGCAGTCAATGTCACTGGACTATGGTCACCACTCTCCTCCCCTGCACCACCCCCACATCCACCCTGCCCCTAATTCCCACAGTTCTCCTCGAAGCAGCCAGCGGAGTCGTATGGCTCACTATCCCCTCAAATGCAGTCCGGCTCGTCAAATCTTTGACGAGCAAGATGACTTAACCCACGGCTATGGTACAGACTGTCCAAACATGAGCATTGACAGGGGTCTCTTAACTTCTATGGATGGGCAGAATCAGTCTCAGACTCTCCAAATTCAGCCCCCACTGCTGCCTGAAAAAAAGAGGGCATCTGACGGAGAGCATTCATTGGGAACAGCCTCTCCAGCCCTCAGTGGATTCTCAAGTCCCCACAGTGGGAGTTCCCTGAGTATCCCTTTCCCCAATGTTTTGCCTGACTTGTCAGCTCAGACGCCACGCACAGCCTCACCTTTGCCAGGTAAGCTAGCATCTGCCAATTACCTTGTGGGTGTCTTATTATTTGACTATCATTGTCATACATAAATCAAAACTTCTATGATTACTGTGTTTTCCAGATGTACTGGCCAGTAAGCAGGTGACTGTAAAGTTTGTACAGGACACATCCAAATTCTGGTACAAGCCAGATATCTCAAGGGATAAAGGTAGGTGCTTACTTTTATCTCAATGTGAGAAAAATAAACTATTGCAGCATCTCAGTGAATATATTTCTCTTTATTTAGCTATTTCAGCCTTGAAGGACAAAGAGCCTGGCTGCTTTATTGTGAGAGACAGCCATTCCTTCAAAGGGGCCTATGGTCTGGCTATGAAGGTGGCTACACCCCCTCCATCAGTTCTTCAACAGAGCAAAAAAGGTGTGTTGCATGTTACTGGTTTATTCTGATATTGTTAAAATATTGTTATCATGAAAGGATCCCAGAAGAAGATAGCTTGCAATCCGTTTTAAAAAAATGAACATTAATCAGGGATATTAATTGCACTCTAAAGTTTTAGAATATAAAGCTGTCTGGAAGCTGACATATTGGAAGTTGGGGAAAGAATTGAGTTCATTCAGTCCAACTTTTGCTTAAATTCCACAAAACAACAACTTGTCGACTTGCCTTCAGCTTCCAGTTGTTATGAAAAGCCAAACTTAATTACCCTTATCTTAAGCTCAGTGCTTTTAGTTGCCATGATTAAGATATCATAGATTGGTCCTGAACTATGGGCATCCTGGGAATCCTGTTTAACACAATCACACCCAAAGCCGCCTCCAGTTACAGCCCACTGTATTCACTGTCATGGTGGAACCTGAGAGTCTGTCTCTCTGTTTGTGTGTTAACTCTCATCATTCTGAGTTTCTCTCCTGGGCAATTTTATGATGAAACTAAACAGACCTCTAATGCCTGACAGTCCTAGATGTACTGCTAATGTTTCACCCCTCAACAAAGGATACACTGAGCCCATTAGCCTCTTCTGATCCCAGAGCATTCTTCAGTAAAGCTCCCTGTCCCACATAACTTTGTGTGTTATAAAAGTTATATCCAAGGACTGGGGTCAAAATAGGCTATTTATTTGGCTGTTTACTCCCTAGCTTGTTTGTTTTGCATAGTTTTGGAATAGAAGGAAGGTTTTTTGGAATGTAAACAGTTTTCCAGAGAAATCTGGCCAAACATTCTCTGGCCAAGTTTCAACATGAAAACAAACCCTACGTTCACACCGGGCGCGTCCAAACGCGTACGCGCCTACATTTTAACGCCAAGACGCTGGATGTTTACTCGCTCGATTTGGGCGTTTTATTCGCGCGAATGAAGCGTATTTGACGCGCGTC
>JBBBVU010000008.1:16068630-16079926 GCA_037177055.1 Atherinosoma microstoma
ATATATAAAATTAAAATTGTTTCTTGTCTTCTGTCTTTGATATACGTGAGTTTTACTCATGAATGTTTTCTTCTTGTTATATTTATTTATTTTCTTTTACTTAAATTTCAGTAATGATGCAAGATAAGCATCAGGTGGTTTGCACCCTTGCAGTAAACAATAATTTTGTTTTCATATGGCTTTTTTTTTTTTACAGGAAGCTTAACTGCATTGGTCTGTCAACATTCAATCACTCCTTTGGCCCTGCCTTGTAAACTTATTATACCTGACAGAGGTAAACAGTTTCACCCACACTAAATTACATTTTGTTGATTTAAGATAATTATGGTCAGAATAGAAAGTACTGTAGGTTTTCTTTAAGTTTTATAGCTTGCCATATAAGTGACAATTTAGACACAACTGTCTGTTCATCTGTGTGGCCATTTAATAAATATATCAGTTGGAGTAGCTGTTGATGTCTAATGTTTTTGTGTTTGTTTTTGTTTTTTTGTGCTTAGATCCTCTTGAAGATGTTGTGGAGAACACCTCCCACTCAGTCAAAAACTGTGTTGCTGACTTGCTAAAACAGGGTGCAGGTAATCAGACTTCTTAGATCACTCACTATGAATAGAAATTCTGACAAAATCAAAGAGCGTGCATAAACCTTGGTATGATTCAGTGACTGTTTTAGAAATGAGTCATCTTAAGGGTTGCGTTATACACTGTGCCACTGAAAACACTCACTCTTCCATTGTTTGCACTTTGTAAACCCAAGTGTAATTTTAACTTGTTTGTTTGCTACAGCCTGTAATGTGTGGTACCTGGGCTCTGTGGAGATGGAGTCACTAACAGGTGTTCAGGCAGTGCAGAAAGCCACCTCTATGACCCTGACTGCCAACCCTCCACCAACCTCCACTGTAGTCCATTTCAAAGTTTCTTCTCAGGGAATCACCCTCACAGACAACCAGAGGAAGTGAGTAGAACACACTCTGTAAAACTGTTCATACAAGGATACATCAGATTTCCTCAATGTTTTCCCCTCTTTCTAGGCTATTCTTCAGGAGGCATTACAATGTCAATACAGTGATATATTGTGCTCTGGACCCTCAAGACAGAAGGTGAGTATTGCTGATGCAATATGTTCTCACATGGGTGTTTGGAGTGCTGGTAATGGGTCGTTGCAAGAGAACCTGTGATTATCCCAGTTGTTTGTGGTGAAAAATGAAATATATCAATGCAAATATAGTTGGATTCAGTGTATTTTATTTTTATTTGAACTGTTAACACTATTATTACTGCTTATAGGTGGAACAAAGATGGCTGCTCATCAGCAAAGTAAGTAAATTATTGTAATTTTCTCTGAAAGCACTTGGTCAATTTAAGGTAGGTGACAATGCTGCTATTAACCACTTTACTCCACCTTTGCAGAATCTTTGGCTTTGTGGCAAGGAAAACCGGCACTTCCACAGACAACATATGTCACTTGTTTGCAGAGCATGACCCTGAGCAGCCTGCAAGCGCCATTGTCAACTTTGTGTCCAAGGTGATGATTGGCTCACAAAGGAGTAAATAGGATGGAGCTGATCACCTGGACAGACATTTACTAAGTAGATGCAGCAAGCAAAAGACTGAACAAAGTACTACAGTAAATGTGAGGAGTGAAGCTGGTGATGACATGGACTTAAATCCTGAATATTAACTGGATGTTCTGGGGATGCTCATGATTACCATTACCAGATAATCAGTGCCATCTTTTTAAAGAAAATATAAAAACCTATATTTTCTGTGTGAACTCTAAAGTAGCCAAGAAAGGAAAAAAAACACATAAAAATGTTTCTCTTCTGGTTTCCAACTATGTCTTATTCATATAGATGAAATCAATACAACACAGTTTACAGTGGCTGCTTTTCTTGCTCATGTATAGCATTGTAATGACAAATCAACAGAACTTACGCCTATAGATACATTTATTTTTTTCTAATAGAGTATTTTATCAAAACCAGCTTCCTTAAAAAAATTAACTAAAGTTCAGTTGTAGCTGACAGGAAAAAAAAATTCTCGGCTTTCTTTAATTCGGTTTTAAGCTAAAAAATAAAAGCAATCAGGTAGATATGTATCATTTGGACTTAGGATCTGGCTACATTTGTTTTGTTTTTTATCTATGCAGTGTATTTAATTTTAGACTACAGTCCTCTGGATGTCTGTATTGTGTAAGTGGCTTCTTTGAACCTGATAGATTATTCTTGTGTTGATACATTTGACCATGACCACTTTAAAAGCTGTTCTTAATATTTTTATGGAATCATGCGTGTGTGTTGGTGTGCATGTGTGCTCAATTAAGAGAAATCATAATTAGACCATAATATATATATATATATATATATATATATATATATATATGGCAGTACTTTTCATAGGAGTTAGTTTAAGTGGTATCACACTTTCTGCTGCCAAATTATTCATTTTTGGTTGTTCTTTTTGAAGGGACCCATGGCCAATTAAAGCAAACTGTCATTAAAAAAAATCATATTTTATTTTTATTGACACTATTAAAAGGACACATTGGCTGCTGTACTGAAATAACTTTTTTTTTTTTAAAGAAAACTAAGGGGGAAAATTAATCTTGGTGTTGGAATTGCACAAATATATTTAGTATCTAACTTACTCAGTTTGTCATCTGTCAATGACATATACAATACAGTTGATATGGGAAAAGGAGAGAACTGTTTATAATCCAAGCTAATTGTTTAAATTGTATATGAGATGAAGATAATGGAATTTTTTCTCTTTTCTTTCTTTGTTTGGCTGTTCTTTTTTGTATGTTGGATAGCCATTTTTATCCAGATAGGGACCTACAGTCACAACAAAGCTGTTCTTGCATCGATTATGTGAACACTTATTATATATGAGCTGTTATCTGTACCTCATACTTATCTCATACAATACTGTGCCTTTGTGTATAACATGTTATATGTGAACAGCTCATTTGTTTATTGACCTTGCATTGTCGATGTGTTATGTAAATAAACAATGAAACAATATTTAATCTGGATAAGGTAGGTTCAAAGTTGCCAGGCAACCAGTAAAGACTCCAGAAAGCTACTGATCGAGATCTGTGGTAATGATGTAAAGATGGATCAGCAAAGATCTATCAGAGCTGTCTGTAGCTTGATTTGTATCCATTTTGATAGAGATGTGATAGCTCTGTCACCTGCTTTTTATCTTTCTGGAAAATTTAAAGAGCTTTACTTTGACCTAACATATCTGCATGATGGCGACTTCATATTATTATCTAAAATGCATGGTCAGCCAGGGGTCATAACAAAAAAAACTATCCTCATCTGAAATGCAAAACTACATTGACTACAGAAAGATACACAAATGTGTGTCAAAACCACCATAATGACATGCAAATTATTTGAAACTATTGACAAAAGACACAAAATTTAAGAAAAACAGAGATGTAGAATAACCATCCTTGGGATACTGCATTTTATAAATTGATGTTAGATTACCACAAACGGCTTGACAAGTGCCAGGTCTTATAAACTGGACTTTCCATGTCGTTGACTGATGAAGATGGATACAGAATATACTCAGGGTTAACAACGGTTAACAATTCCTCCTAATGTTAGGCAAGTAGATTGGATGACACTGAAAATAATAAGACTCCCCCCCCCCAAAGTGAAACAATGAGCGGATATAAAATAATCAATGCTTTATTTGAGCCCATTTACCAAAATGGGCTAAAATAAAAAAAAACAACATACCATACCAAAGCTAATTTATTCTATTGCAACAAATGTCCGTGTACTGTACTGGTTTGTTGCAAATCTTTTGATTAAAAAAAAAAAAAAAAAAATGGTTCACCAAATGAGATTTTTTTGTGACTTTGTAAACTTACTGGCCCAGCAAAGTTCAGAGGTTAAATAGTTTGGCACTGTATGAGTTTGCAATGGCAACAGGCTGTGCTGCTGATCTACCTGGTGTCAAACCACATTTACAATGTGTGTTAGTCACAGTCACATTTTCAGACTCTTCTATTTCAGTTTATCCAAAGACAACAAATCTCTGAGGTTGGTCCAACAATTTTCCTTCAAAACAAAAGAAAATATTGTTAGTTTATAGAAATGAGAACCATCATCATACTATATTTACTGTAACTGTGCAGAAGAATGCAATTCAGTTCCATTTCCAGCCAGCAGAGGATGCTAGCAACAACGGCAACAAAAAAAAAAGTGGAAAGTTCTGTCAAAATGACCTTTTTTGCTGTTTCTTGGAGGTGTGGTCATTATTAGAAATCACAGTAAATGAGGCTGACTTGCTGCAAATACACATGTCTGGTAAAATCTGAGCTCTTCACAAACCTGTACAGGTTGCTATATTGGTGCAAATGGGATAAAAATGCAAAGCCACACTACTGTTTCTCTGCAGGTGGTGAAAGTGAAGAATTCCCAGGGAGGGCAAGAAGGAAGCAAAAAAAAACCCAGGTGTGTTGTGGTGACTGCAGAGTGCCAAAAGCCCATTTTCCTCCTGTTATTTACTGCAGAATGGCTTTAAAATAAAAGAAGCTAGGGAAAGTCTAGAGAGGCAAATAATACTATAGAGGGGTTTGTCAGGAGAGACCATATTTCTCACAGGTAATAACGATGTGTAAGCATGTAAAAGATATGTAAGCTGAAATATCAATCAATCAAACTTTATTTATAGAGTGCTTTTTCAAACATAGAAATGGAACTCAAAGTGCTTTATTTAAAACGTAATGAACAGCACCGATGCTTGGAATGGTTCTTAAACACTGTTATCAAAGTTGATAGTTAATCTCATGATCTCAAGATACCAGTCAGTCATCAGACATCAGGGATGCAATACCACCCTGCAAACCAATGAAAAATATCAGATTGCAAATATGGTGTCCTGATGTCTCTATCAATTACACCTGCCATTAATCTTTATTTGAGCAGCTGCCGCAGAAGTTGATCACCTTCTCATCTTTGCCTCATCATGACAGCGAGTCACCATACTTGTTCAGTGAAAGCATTACACTCATAGAAAAACTAGGCAAGAGAAGTTTATTTTTATAGTAAATTGTACATAATATTATTGTCATAGTACATCCTGTATGATACAAGATAATTCAAAGTGCTTAACATGAAATATTGAAAGCATTACAGATTGTGCAAAGAAAGCATTAAAAAGCAGTACACAGTAGCAACAAATAGCAAAAATCACAATGAAATCTTTTTAAAAAAAAAATCCTAATACAATCATAAAATAAATTGATTAAAAGCAAAACAAGTTAAAATTTACTGTACGTATTTCATGCATTTTCAGGATGCACATTGTTGTGTAAAATAGATTATTGATCTTCAATACCATAAATTTGATTTAGCCATAACAAATTTATATGATCAGTGGGTGCAAGAGAAAAGAAACGTTTTTAACCTGGATTTAAAAGTGTCTACATTTGGTAAAAGTTTAATCTCTACTGGCAGTTTGTCCCACTTATTTGCAGCATAACAGCTAAAAGCTGCTCTTCCATGTTTAGTCTGGACTCTGGTCTGGACTAGCTGATCTGAGTCTTTGGATCTAAGAGCTCTTGTAGGTTAATATTCTCTGAATATATCACAGATGTATTCTGAGCCTAAACTGTTCTGGGATTTATAAACAATCAGAAGGGTTTTAAAATCTATTCTGTGACAGACTGGAAAAAACTGGTGTGATATGATCAGATCTCTTAGTCGGGCGGCTGTAGCTCAGGATGAAGAGCACTCGTCCACCAACCATAAAGTCGGGAATCGATTCGAGGCTTCCCCTGACTACATGTTGAAGTGTCCTTAGGCAAGACACTGAACCCCACATTGCCTCCTGATGTTTCTATTGGGGTATGAATGTGTGTGATGGCTTAAAGCACTTCGTATTTTCCAATAGAAGTGCTGTATTCTGTGTGTGTGTGAATGTTACATGAAGTGTCAAATCACTTTGAGCGGTAATGTGACTAGAAAAGCGCTATATGTGGTGTGGGGGTACACGTGTTGAGGGTGTCTGGGTGTGTGTGGGTGGGTGGTGAGAGGACATGAGCCCGTGTTGTGTGGGGAGTATACATGTTGACGGTATGTGGGGGCGAAGGGGGAGGTTGTGTGGGTGTGTGTGGATGGGTGGTGAGGGGGTAGGAGTGCATGTGTGTGTGGGGGGGGTTGTATGTGTTGAGAGGGTTTTTGGGAGTTGGGGGAGGAGGGTGGGTGCGGATGGGTTCTTGGGGTACGGGGCCTGGGCAGGACTGACCCCCGTTGGGTGGGCGTCTGGGGGGACCCTGTCCGCCCCGGTTGGCCGATGCTCGGCGGGGCGGGTGGCTGCTGATCTTGGCCTGCCGGGGGGCAGTCTGCAGGGGGTTCTGGCTGGAGCCTCCCTCTGCTGCCTTCCCGGTTGGGCGTGTGGTCTCTCCGTGGTGGGAGGGTTGGGGTCCATAGTCCGGGGCAGCTGCCGATTGCCCGGGTTTGGGGGTTTTGCTGGCTTGCCTCTGACTTTTATGCAGGCGCGGTGGCATCTGCATGACCACTGCATGACCACTCTGCATGTCAACTCTTCCTTGAACGTCTCCACTCTGTATATTCGGCGTGCTGCCACAGTCACTGTGTTGTCATTTAGCTGTATCTACCAATGGATACTCTCAGCTAGTTTTCTTTGTGGAGCTTATCCCAGCAATTATCAGGCGAGAGGCAGGGTACACCCTGAACAGGTCGCCAGTCCATCACAGGGCCAACACAGAGAGACAGACAACCATTCACGCACACACTCACTCCTAGGGAGAATTTAGAGTGACCAATTAACCTATCATGTATGTCTTTGGACAGTGGGAGGAAGCCGGAGTACCCGGTGAGAACCCACGCATACACGGGGAGAACATGCAAACTCCTTCATAGCAGCCAATTGTAACAAAATATATCCCGCCATCCTAAATAAGACCTGAACCAGTTAAGGACCGCTTCAGAAAGTCCAACCCAGTTTTCCAGTTTTCTGTGATCTACAGTATAAAACGCAGCACTGAGATCCAGCAGAACCAGGAATGATACTTGAACAGAATCAGTATTCGACCTAATGTCATTTAACACTTTGACCAGAGCTGTTTCAGAAATTGTGATAGGGTCGGAAGCCTGACTGAAATTTATCAAGATAACCACTTTCATTTCAAAAGTCCTTTAGCTGGTTAAATACAACTTTCTTATGGATATAAAAGAGAGGTTAGAGACAGGTCTATAGTTGTTCATTATAGATGCGTCTGGAGTCCTTTTCTTTAGTAGTGGTTTAATGGCAGCTATCTTTAGTGACTTGGGATAAATGTCTGATGTCAGTGAGCTGTTTACAATAATTAGAAGATCACTTTCTATGGAAGTATAAACTGTATTTAAAAAGTTGGATGGTATCATGTCCAGAGTGCATCTTGTTGATTTCAGAAGCCAAACTATTTCTTTTAGGATTTTTAAATCAACCATATTAAAATGTGACTAACATCAGAGTTATTTCTAGGTTTTAGACACAGAGCAGTTTTCTTGTTTGACTTTGTGGCATTAATATTTTGTCTAATTGTTTTAATTTTTCTGCTGAAAAAGTTGGCAAATTTGTTGCATTTCTCAGTGAACAGGAGCTCTGGACTTATCTCTTTAGGAGGATTTGTCAGTTTTTCAATCATAGCAAACATATTAAGCAATGTTTGGTTTAACATGAAGTCTCTCTGCTCTCGTCTCATCGGGGGCGTTTGTTTTTCTCCTCTTCCTATTGACTGCTGCTGGTGTCAAGCTGCTAGGCTAATTTATCAACAGTTGGCTATAATATCTTAAATGAACTGACATATTTACTTTTTCTCAATACAGATCATTTAGTAACCAAGTAACCAACAGTTCGGCTGTACAATTTGTTTGAAATTAGAAGGGTGTGTTTTTATAAACCTCTCTTAAGTGGAAAAATCGGAAGAACGACCAGTCTACACCCTCTTCATTTGATAAAAGATTATATATCTGAAATTAACCATCACATTTACATTTTATCAACATATATCATCAAGCAGTAGTGTAATCACTAGTTCAGCTTTATTAGGTATTTGATCTATGCAACAGATGTATAATTTTATAACCCTACTTTAGAACTAATTCTGAAAACTAGAAAAACTAGAACCATGTTGCTGATTTGTTTTCAGCTGCATGGTGCTGCTATAAGGAATTGTAGTTTTTACTAAATAGAAGCGTTTTTTTATTGAATTTAAATCAAGCAGCAACCTCTGGTGGTGAAAACTGAAGCCTATGGAAGTGCCAAAATTTCAATTCATTCAGTTTATTCTCCAGCTGAAGACCTTTCCAATGATATTTTTATTTTGTGAAAACAAAACTTTGTTGGGTTTTTTTCACATTTGAGGTGTTTTTAAATAGCTTTTTTAAACTCTGGTGTGTGAAGGCTTTTTAATTTTTTTGTATGCATAAATTATTTTTATTATGCAAAGCACTTTGTGTTGCTTTTTGCATGAAAAGCGCTTTGTAAATAAAATTTGATTTGATTTGAAGCAGGTAGATGGTTATGTTAAACCTTATCCTCCAAGACTTACAGGAGACAGGTTGCCAGGCCATTAACAGATAAAAAAACATACTCAATCCTAGGGAGAATATAGAAACAAAAATTAATGTAACATGCAACCATGCATGCACACTGAAAAGCCTCAGCGAGGTTTGAACCAAGAACCTTCTTGCTTTGTGGTGATAGTGTTAGCCACAACACAAACAGCCCTGTGGTGCAATAAAAAGCGGAGAACCAGACATCAATCACCACGAACTTTGAAGCAGCTGAAATCATGCATTTGACACAAATAAACACCAACTGTGCTCATAAAACTAACAATTAGTACCCATGTTGTCGAAATTGTGCATTTAAGGGAGGGCTGATATCAAACAACGGTAAACATGGATCTCTCCCAACTTTTGTTGGATGTGCTACTGGTATCAAACTTTTAGTTTGTTTATATTTTCTTAATAAAATTTGACATAAAGACTCTGGAAATTATTCACTCTGTTCTTGTGTCTGTTAAATATATGTTTAAATGAATTAAATTGTGTATTTATTTATTGTTTTCATTTCAGAAATTCCCGAATTTCTTTGGAAATGGGATTTTTGTATATCAATTTGTTTACTTATTGACTAAAATAGCATCATAGGATTAGGTTTTGGTCACAACCTTCTGCTATAATCACTTCAATTGTGATAGCATTCCTGAACTGAAAAACCCCTGAAAAAGACTAATTAAGACTGTCACACATAGTTTCATTTTGCAGCTAATATAGATGTGAAAGGTCTTGTTTATCTGGCTGAAAAAACTCATTCTCATTCCTCAAGCACCCCAACTCTGCAACTTTTTTATGGCCATTTAATTAGAGGGGCAGGACTCATCTCTCTTTCCTCTGAGACAGAACAAAGGTTAGGGAACAAAAATAGAAACTTCCCTCCGGGATGGCTGCACAATAGGAGGCCCCTGCTTAATTTTCAGCAGAGACGAAGACCAGGAAAGCACAGCAAGACAAACAAGGGCCTTTCGTAACAGGCCATAGAAGATCCAGAAAACAATGCAAAACTTATTAAAACTGCACTTTTTTGTGTCACAAACAGAGAGATACCAAATTGTTTCTGATGTATTGGTATTGACTGTATGAAAATGGAGAGCAGTGATTTGCAGAACTCTTGTGTGGCTGGTGTCTCACACTATGGCCACGGAGGGGTCTCAGTAAGGCCACGGTCAGGCAAACTGGAAAAACTGGGATCACGTGATGGTTTTGTGAAAGGGATTTGGGTTCACGGTGTGGTTTGAGCAAAGGCTGACTGGGAAAGGCTGTGGTTGTTAACACATCTGTAGTTCTAACAAGTGACCTCATGCAATGTATTACATTTACATCATGTTTTTTCTCTCAAATATGGATTTTATTTCAATAATATTTTTTCTTTTATTCAAGAGAAAAGCTTCTGATATGATATATGGCAACTTGCAACAGTATTTTGAGTAGGCTACAAGCAGTCTGGTTGTGCATTGCTGGAGGATAGGTGGTCATTTAATTTGATCAGAAGGTCAGGCACAAATAACTTTATATGTTGGCACAGCAACAGTGATAAATATCTGTCTTTTCCTTCTATTTCAATGACAAACCACAGATCCCCATCACTTGTAAAACAGATGATGTATGGCCTACATTTGCAAAACATATTTTTCTTCCACACACTAATTTTTCTTTGTTTACATGTGAATAATGGTCTGTCGGTGTCTGTGGATTAAAAATGATACATGACTTTGCAAGAGTAAATTACATTCTCTGATTAATTCTAATTCAAACCATTTCTCGGCATTGCTGTGGGTCACAAATGCATAATGAAAAAAAAAGAGAAATGAAGCATAAATGAGACAGCACTTTTTCATTGAATAGTAAACCACCAGAATTGCAGCACATGTTTAGATTTGAATGAAATTCAATTTCTTGTAGTTACAAGGTTCAGTGACACAGTTAATGAAGTGTGGTGAGAAAAATCTGTATTTTGTAAGAGGACATGTACATACAGTAAATATGTGAATGCATGTTTAAATTTCCAATATGCCAGAAAGAGACAGGAAATGTTACCATCTGGGTGGAGGGGATTCGGAGCCCAAGGAGAGTGGCGCCACTTTTAGCTCGACCAGGCTGAATTTCTCTCCCTCAGCACGCCACTCTGCTCAGGCCTAATTACAGTTTGGGACTGTTTCAAGGGCCAAGCCTAAAAAAATGGGGACCATGACAGTTCCATAACCAGATCACTCCAAAAAATGATTAACTAACTTTGGATGAAAGGTGGCCTCTAGCCTCATGGCTCTTTATATTGTTCACTATTCAAACCACATCTAATAATCAGAAAACTGTTGAAATTCTGTATGGGTGCCAGCCAAAGCAGAATCAAAGAGAAAGATTATCACATTAATCACAATAGAAGCCTTTGCTTCCAATTCATGTGTGATGAGAGTGCTTGAAAAACTATCAGACAGGAGCAATTATATGAGAGGTGGTCATGAGACTGGTGGGGGAAAAGAATAACAGTGAACGTACTAGACTTTGTCATGTGATCTGCTGTGGCCTTCATTCCTCTCTTACACCAACACACCTCCACACAGTGTGTAACCACACAGAAGCACAGACACACCAGACCGCCACAGCCATCCTAAATATTTGTATTTAAGAGTGAAGGGCACACACACACACACACACACACACACACACACACACACACACACACACACACACACACACACACACACACA
>JBBBVU010000008.1:16086800-16101847 GCA_037177055.1 Atherinosoma microstoma
TGACAGCTCCGCCCCTCTCTTCACCCGAGTGTCCAGGACATGCGGCCGCAGATCAGACGATACGACTACAAAGTCGATCATGGAACTGCGGCCTAAAGTGTCCTGGTGCCAAGTGCACATATGGACACTCTTATGCCTGAACATGGAGTTCGTTATGGACAATCCATGACGAACACAGAAATCCAACAACAGAACACCACTCGGATGATGATTGTAACGGTCTTTTAACAGGACTTCCTTTAAAGAGCAATAAACATCTGCAGCTCATCCAGAACACTGCCGCTATTGTTTTACCCAGGACTATGGTATATGGATTGTTCTTGTTTAGCGCTTTTCTAGTTACATTACTGCTCAAAGTGATTTGACATCTGGATGAGAGAGAAGTTTCTACAACTTAATAAAGATGAAACTGAGATTATTCTGTTTTGTAACAAAGAAGTGGGTCAGCATTGCTAAACACTTGGAGGCTCGGGCTCTTAAAATCACTGACCAAGTTTGTAACCTTGGAGTGTTGATAGACTCAAATCTAACTTTCAGCAGCCACATCAAAGCTGTCACTAGGACAGCTTTTTACAATCTCAGAAACATCAGCAGAATAAAAAGTTTAGTTGCCCAGAAAGACCAGGAGAAACTCATCCATGCATTATCTCCAGGAGACTGAAACAAACTGCCAGTAGAGATTAAACTTTCACCAAATGTAGACACTTAATTTCAGGTTAAAAAAAATTCTGTTCTCATGCAACTATACATTAAATCTGCACAATATCTCTGAACTTATCTTGCTTTTAATCAAAAACATTTTTTAAATGATTTTAGCTATTTGTTGACTTTTAAATGCTTTCTTTGCACTATCTAATGCTTTTAATGTGTTATGTAAAGCACTTTTAATTGCCTTGAACAGGAAATGTGCTATACAAATAAACTTGCCTGGCCTTGCCTTGCCTTGCCTTGGATATCATGAAAGTCAGATGACACTGTAGGAAGCTTGTGTGTTGGCCAGACATTGACAGGGACATTGAATTCATGCCAAAAGACTGCACATCCTACGTCATCATTGGCAACACTTGCCCACCACCATTGCATTTACAGCCCATAAAGTGGTCAGATACTGCTTGGCAGCACATCCAGGTGGACATGTGTGGAGAGCTCCAAGGTAGCATGCAATATCAACATTTCCTTGTGGTGGTGTGCAACTGTCATTCCAGGGGGCCAGAGGTGATATCCACAGGATCTGTCACAACCTGGGTGGTTGCATTATGACACCTCATACAACCATAGGCAGCTCCCTTCCTTGCTATGTGATGGGTCATTAGCTGCAATTTATTTTTGACCACCTGTGACCATACATAGTGGAAACACCTGAAACAACACCACTGGGTCGCAGGGATGCCAACAGCCAAGGTCAAATGAAACTGTCTTGATAAGAAGAGAGCACGCCCTGCTTGCATGACTCAGTTGGACTGGGTCAGAGTTTGTCATTGGCCCCAGAAACTCCTCTCGTTTTGGCCCAGACCACCTCAAGACAGACTTAGACAAGCAACATATTACCTGTTCAGAGGATCATTTTGGCAGGCCAGCAATCTTTGTGGGGGTGGGGGGATATTATGTATGAGCTGCAACAGTGGCCACTGCATTTGCAAAAACAGTTGAGGACAATAGATGGCAGATGAGATAAGACGTGTGAGAGCGTTCTGAGTTTTAGGAAAGTGACACATCTTGAAACTATGTGAATCAGTGAGTTTCTGGACATAAGGCTGCATGTTCTCATTTGCAGCAACCAACCTTAATGTTTCAGAACTACTGCAGCACAGAAATTGCCTTCACAATATTTTTACCCTGGGTGCCTTTGGCAATAGCCAAAATGAACTGAAAACAATTAATTGATTGTCTTCAATCATCACATTCTTTCTGCATATACTCCAGACACACAAGGCTCCTAGTGTAAAGCTGGCATTACCTGGTGGTTGTCCACAAAGTACTGGGGGATTCCACAGTAGCTTTGTCTGTCTTATCCACTGATTCAAACTTCTATTGCTCAGATTTCCCCTCCCAATTTTTTTAAGGGATATAAGAAAAAGCCATTACCATTTACCATTAGATATTTTCGGTTAGTTTTCTTTGTGTGTGTCTGCTGCTCTACTGTTAGTCGAGTTACATGGTTTCTTTTCAGCGAGTTCATCTTTCTTGGGTGCTCCTGATGGTTGTCGGCTTTGCCTTCCTGCAAGGAACATGAGATATTCTCTGTTGTGTGTCTGTATAAGTGTAGTAAGCTGTTTGGATGTCTGGTTGGATTGCATTGTTTTCTGTAAGGTGTTTCTTTGCCTCTTTTTTCCTTCTCCTTCTTCTTTTTATTTCTTTTCTGTTCTCTTTTTAGTCTCTTTCTGTCCCCTCCGGTCGTGTCAAGCAATATTGTGTAAATTTAGTAATAAACAATCATTCAAAATAAACAAACAAAATTAAATAAAAGGAAAAAAAGAATTCTGATTATCAAGAGGGGCTTCATACATATAAAAGCTCCTCTTGGCAAAGTAAATTTGCAAATTAAAAAGAGAGATGTGGAAAAGGTCGTTTTTGCATCAATACCAACATAACTCACTGATTGCTAATGGTAGCAGCCCTGCAGCAGGTTTTTTAAATGTGATTTGCCAGGCAGCGTATCATTTTGCAAGATACAGCAGTGATTGTTATCACATTATTTGCAAGAAATGCTGAGATCATACCTGTCCCTGTCTCTGTAGCACAGGCCACTGAAAGCATCTGCATGTTCAGCCAATGTTGAAAGTCTGGTTTTTTCCATTATATTCACCTTGTCCAACATCTGCCACATTAAGGTAATTTATAAAACAAAACAAAACAGAGAGTGCAGACCTCAGCCAAGCCATTGTAATTGTTTTTTGCCAATGATTGTGGACATTATTTTTGTGTTAGAAGCTCTAATGGCAAAATGATCCATAACTCCCCACAGTAAAGAATCATTTAAAAAAAATCCTGGACCCAGGCGGTGATTCACATCCTCCCTAAAATCTCATCACTTGTTCTGTATTCCATTTCTGAGATTTCCTGAAAACTTAATTAAAATCCATCCATAACTTTTTGAGTTATGTTGCTAACACACAGGCAGACAAACTAACGCTACTGAAAAAATAACCTCTGCCTTGGTGGAAGTAAAAAAAAAAATTTTTTTTTAAAAACCCACCCTGTGCAGCTCTATCAATAAAAGTTGGCTTATCAAACATTCAAAAATGAATCCTGAAAACCACTCACTTCAAGCACCATGGCAAAGCATGCTCCCCACCTCCAGAACTCAGTTTTGGCAACGTAGAATGGGCCTAAATAATATAATGCAGTATGGTATAATGCTGTATCCAATTATAGTTAATAATAGTAATGATACCCCACATAACCACCACCATATACATGCCATGCCTGGTCTTGTGCAGAAACTTTGTGTGCAGACAAACACACACATGAAAACACCTGTGTGACATCATGCTTGCCCATGAAGTCAACTGTTTACCAAATTAAGACTGACCTAAACCTGCCAAGGACACACAAACATCAATCTAATTAAGGCTTCATTACATTCAGTGAAAGTACCTCTGTATCTTTCTATAGTTGGAGCTGTGTTAAGTTGAGGAAGTTGGTGAATATTTGACGCCACAGTCTGGTTGGCACACATATGGGCGCCCCCTATGAATGAATAGGCGCATGGCAGAAGCATGGACCATTGCGTGTATCTTCAAACTGGGACACGGCACATGACATAGGACTTTTATAATAAATTTCCTGTTTTATTTTTTCTTGCGAGTGCATTTGATGAAAAGAGAAAGCTGTTTTTGATTTTTTTTTTTAATTAAAAACCCAACTCTCAGCTTAGATAGTCTAAAAGAACAGGGAAATGTACTACTAAATAATAATTTGTTTTATATTAATTTAATTTGTTATACATCCTCAACATAAGTGTTTCGGGAGACAGAGAAAAAATCTCCAAGCAAATAACTGATGTTTTAGAATAACGGTCGAAGTAATTCACTAGTGCACCACAAGCCCTTCGGGGGTGTGACTACAGTCATTGGGGTCTATATATTGAGATGTTTTGTCCGTTGGCTAAACGTGAATGAGAGAAGCTGACCAGTGGAAAGTCACCACAGCGGGACGGTACGCCTCCTTCTTTCAAATACTCTCGTGCCATACTATGGATTCCTATTTTAGAGCACTTTACATGACTTTTGTCCTGGCATCGTTCACCCGGAGGTCAAGTGCGACTGGACCGGTTATCAAATGCGAGCCATGTGATGTTGGAGCGCGTCTCTTGTGCAAACCTTTGCCTAAGGAGTGCGCCGAGAAAGTCCCCGAACCGGGCTGCGGCTGCTGTATGACCTGCGCTTTGAGATTAGGACAGCTGTGCGGCGTGTACACCGGACGATGTGGCACCGGACTGACCTGTCAGCATCAACCGGGTGAAACTAAACCTCTGCAGGCTCTGCTGGAGGGACGGGGGATTTGTGCAAACGCCACTAACAGGAGACCAACGGTCAGACCAACACGTCCAGTTAATGAATTGCCAGGTAATTTCCCCCAGTGCACTATAAATCGATATGCATCTTGTACAGGTTAATGTAGTACACAGAACTTTTTGTGAGGTTTGTGAGAAGCAGACGAGTTGGAGACGCTTTGATGTCAGTTTTGGGAAGATGTTTCTCGAGCAGAAATTATTTTCCATGACCCACAAAAGAAGGTCATTTGAAAGCCAAAATTTCCTCTTGATTTTTCTCATCAAATTCTCAACATTCATAGGATGTGGGGGTGGTGGTTGAGACAGTTGTGGATAAAAGAGGTGCCTCTGTGTCACAAAGGTGTTTCCTTTAGTACCACAGTGTGGCAAATCAAGCCTCCCTTGAAATATTGTCAGCCTGAAACTTTTTTTTTTTTTTTTTTTTACATTAGGGGGATTTTAAATCCTATTAGATAATGCTTTATAAAGTAAAGCTAAAACAATTTCCTCTTTTAAATGAAAGATCATGAATACTTTTGTATCTAGTTTTGTGAATAAACATGCTGTGTTTTTAAACTTTAGCAGATAATACAGAGACTCAGGACAAGGAGCAGGATTCCACCAGTTCAGGTCTTCAAATGATTTGCGGCACCCACAGACCTACTGTACCACTTCATACCTTCTTCTACTCTGAAAAGTCAGATATGTTCATACGGGAACAGCTGAAGAGACTCCTGATCTTAAAAAAGGAGGATCTCCCAGGACAACTCATCACAGACCAACAAAACTTTTCTCTAGAAACCAAACAGGAGCCTGAGTATGTAAGTACCACATACATTCTTTGTTTCTGTCTTCAGGGCACACCAGAGGAATGTTTTTCTCCTCTTCCTCTGTGTTTTGATGTTTTTCTACCCCTGCGGGTGATGAAATGCTTTGGGTCGCGGTGCTGATGGTTGGCAGGGATCTGGAGCAGTAGAGTGGCATGGCAGTAAGCTTGTACTGTGGCCTTGCGGCTGACCTGGGTCAGGCGGTTGTTTGGCCACAAGGCGTCCGCGTGCCGGGTATACTGAGAGCCAATGAATGATGGATTGGCCGATGCAAGCGCCTGTTGGGAAGCCCTGCTGCTATTTTGATCTTTCTTTGGCTTGAGAAGTGAGCACACTAGTAATGGGCTTTGACTGGCTGCTCTGATTAGTGACTGGAGTACTTGGACTTGAGGACAAGCCTTTTGGCTCCATCTTTAAGCTGTTTGAATACACTTTATCCCCTTCCTTTGTGTTACATGTAAGAATTCTAAGCAGCTTTTCCAAACTGTTAAGCCTCTGCAAGTCAGATGAATTCATTTATCATCTTCCTTTTCTTTCATATTGCCGACTCCATTATTTAGGTATTAGAGCAGGCAGTGTGTGATGCAACTTGAGTCAGCTTTAGTTTTTTCACAAGACCATTAATGTCTAAATCAAACTAAATGAAACTGCTGGTGTTGATTACATGAATTTTATGTATATTTCTTAATGTTGGAACCTCAGAGTAGATACATTTAAAATAAACTCACGTGTCCCCTTTTTTATAGGGTCCCTGTCGAAGAGAGATTGAGAGCATTCTCAGCAGCTTCAAAATTACCAACATCCTCAGCCCCAGAGGTTTCCGCATACCAAACTGTGACAAGAAGGGTTTCTATAAGAAAAAACAGGTAAAAACAGGGTTAAATTGTATCATGTTTGCTGAAATTCTATACATTATTATTCTGTGATGATATTTTATTGCTCTATGATGTACTTAATCCAAACTTTGTCACAACTTTAAAGAGCTGCAAAAATGAAAATCAGCATTTGCTCATTTATAACCTACATTAATTGAGGTTAAATGGTGAAGTTTAGTAAATCAGGCTTTAGTTCTCCTGCAGACCAATTACAGCATTGTTGCTGTCCTCTTGTATTCATTGGTAGTTATTAGAGCCTCATCACTGCACCACACCAGTGAGGTAGACCCTAGCCACTGGCTCTGGAAACTAGAACCACAGGGGCCAAACCCCAACGGGGTTGACAGCTGGGACGACGGCCGTCTTAACGGGAACCCTCCCAGGGAGATAGACGTCAAGGTGGTCACCAGCACCTCATGTGCTTGCCCCATAATTGCTGGAGTTTTGAGAGGAAGGCACAGAAATAGAGCTGCAGCTATCCCCATGCTCACATGGTTCACCCACGATTGGGTTGTAATAAATGAGTGGTTCTGATGATTTCATATGGAGGCACTTAGGGCTCCTGCACCACTGCATCACCAAGGCAGCTTTTCTCCTTGCCTAGCACTCCCTCCTGCTTAATGGAAGTGTTCTCCTTGACCTGCAATCATCTCATAAGCAGCCTCACAACGGCAGACTCATTGTCTTTGTTTATGTAGAAAGGGCCTATTGTACCTCTGTTAGCCTTCAGGCACTGAAGGAGTGGCAGACATTTCAGTTTAATTTGGAGACTTGCATGAATTTAAAATAAAAATAGCTCTTATTACAGTTCTTTTTAAGGGTAACAGCCTCTTAAAGGGAAAAAAATCTTCCCAGGAAAGATTTCATGCTTGAGAAAGATGGACTTTTTGTAGTAAATTGTACTCAAGATTTTGATAACTTAATGGTTTGTAATAGCCTGTTATACATTTGTGTAGCCATGCAGTTTTAAGATTGCAATCATCATAATTAATTACTTAGTTGGATCACAATGATAATGGATGTTTCTTTAAAACTGATAAATGAACTCTTCTTCTGCTTTGAAATATTGAGTTAAATAAGGACATGTTCCCTCCTGATCAGCACCAGCTCCTCAGAGGAGGAGCAGTAACATTGCTTTAGCCCTTGAAATGAATGGCTGCATGTTTTACTGGAGTGGAGGTTGACCTTTAGTAAAATTGGCAGTAAAATAACAGCCCTTGGGTAGCTCCACAGGCTCTATAAGTCATTTGTAGTACCCATAATTTGGAGCTGTGGGGTATAATCAGCAACAGATGATTCGCACTGGCCACCAGCTTCTGAAAATAGATCTTGGTTCACAGTTGTTCACAAATGGCACTAAGCAAATATTTTACCAGGTTTCTGTTTACCTTAAAGGTCTCTATATGTGTGTATAACAGAAGGTAGACCATAAAAGCAGCTCAAAATACCACAGCATGTTGGATCGCCAAGGCTGTGTCGACTCAGCACAAAATGACCATTAATGCCGCTTAACTATGCTGTTCTACTTCATTGACTAAAGTGGCTTGTTACTCAAAATGCTGCTCATTCAACTGAATTTTTTTTTTCTTTTCAAATTTGACCGCAACCCCTTTGGCATCAGACTTCCCCCTCAGTTTTTTCTCTTCTTTCACTTTCAGTGTCGTCCATCCAAAGGCAGAAAGCGAGGCTTCTGTTGGTGTGTGGACAAATATGGGCAGCCTTTGCCAGGGTTTGATGGAAAGGAGCGAGGAGACGCCCTGTACTACAACTCTGAGAGCCAATAGGAGCAAAGCAGGATGAGAGGGAGGGAGTTTGGGAGTGAACAAGAAGAATTGTAAACAAATGGAGACACTGAGGATATTGGAAAAGAGGTCAAGAGATGGCTCTACCGATATATGGATGTTTGCTATTTCTATCCGTTGCCTGTGGGACCTTTTCTTTCTGAAGCAGAGCAAGGGAAACAGAATTAAGTGTACCAGAAGGAAAAACCTGGACTTTTATGCAATGGATGGATTCCTCATAAGCTGTTTCATTCCTGACTCCGCCTGGACAACTTAGAGTTATTGCAGAGGCCTTAAACTGATAAAACAGAGACACATCACAAACAGTAATCAGTGTGCTCTTCATTTACGCACAAATAATTGGCATTGCATACGTGTACATGCTTGTGATATGTAATCAATTGTATGCTTGGTATTTGTTATGAAGACTGTGTGCGGTCACTGCGACCACGAAATATACTGCCTGTATGAATATGCCCTTCAGTGTAAGCATGCAGTGCCTTACTATGAATTGCATTGTTTCCAGTTGCTTCCTGCTCCACAGGGAGTTGGATGTGACTGGAGTTAAAACACTACCATGCATTTAGAGTTGTTTTTTTTTAATGCTGGATCTCAAGCCACAGAGGGAGGGACATTTATTTTACTCTGTACTGTGACCATTACTGTTTTGTGACTTTGCATAAGCTGAATACTTGAGATAAAGGCCTCTGCCATAATCTTTGATTTCCATGTAGTGCATGATAGTGTTCTGCACTTGTATCAATTTAAGTAAATATTTTTGTATATACACAATGCAACCCTAAGAGGACTATTTTTACTTAATAAAAAGGCAGTAAAAAAAACAAAAACAAATTATACATACATACCTCTTATTTTCAGTCAGATAAAACAAATTACACATTAAAGTATGAGTCCATTATGATGAGAAAACATTTTAATCATACATATCCACATTTAATGATGTACATAACTTACTTGCAAACAACATTCACTGAAAATATCAGTGCAAAGGACTTCATCAGCATACAAATCCATAAATTAATAAATACAAGAATAAATGCTTGACTAGATAAAAAAAAAAGAAAGAAAAAGAAAGAAAAAAAAACAAATACATACAATGTGAGAAAGAAGAAATAGACCTCTGCTGAACCATTGGACCTGCAGAGACTAGCAGAGGTAGACCGATACTGACCAATCCATCCCAAACCTTGCAGCAGCTTGGATAAGCCCAGATATGTTTGTGCTCAGCCACTATGCACAAACTTGTGGCATTTTAAGTATTTCCTCCAATGCCCATTGAGGAAATGGAGATACATTCAGACAATGTCAACAGGTTGAATGAATGAACGGCTGTGTTGTTTCATGCCATGCACAGCTGTGGTTTTGAATGAATTTTAAAAAAAGAAAAAAAAAAATCCCCAATGCTTTGAAATGGGTTTGGCAGAGTTGCAGACCTGTGGTTTTGAGCAGTGGAGTTATTTAGCTAGAAATACAAAATGTATACAGTGTTGCCTTATTTACAACTGAACAAAATAGGCAAACATAAAAATAAAACAAAAATTCTAAAAATGACGAATGGATAATGTGAGTAAAACTATACAAGTATAGAATAAATAAAACTTATACATACATCATGTAAATAATATAGAACATTTCCTCTTAAAAGATTTTACATTTTCAGTTCAATTCCCAAAAGTTGAATTACTTCGTGTGTTTATGAGCGAGTTCATCCTTCAGTGAGTGACTTCTTGATGGCACTCTGCATTACCGATAAGGTCACTCGATCCTGGAAGCTTCTTGCCATTCCAAGAAGAAACGCACCAGCAGCGAGCAGGTGGTCCAACCAGAGATGACTCGCACTGAAATATACACAGTAAAGGCAACCCTATCAGACAAATCACTCACTCAGCTTAATAAAAACCTCTTTGAAGGTCGAATGAGTTTTAGTAATTGGAAACTTGAGAAATTCTCACCTGCTTTGCCTTGTAGAAGCCGTGCTTATCACAGTTGGGGAGGTAGAAAGTTGTGAACTTATCTCCTAATTTCTGCTGAGAGCTGGCTATCATGTCCAGAGCTGCGTGCAGTTCAATGTGGCAGGGACCCTGTGATAACACCACAGAGTTAAGGTTACAAATACGCAACACTACAACAACAAAACACAATTTTGGTATTTCTCTACAAAACAAACAACATAGCCACAAAATCATATCTTCTTTCTGATTGAAAGAATGAAAAATAATTCTAAGATTTCCCCCTCACCTGCTGCACCAGTTTGCTGCGGATTGCATTGACCTTGGCTTTGATACTCTCTTGGCCCTCAGCAGTATCTTGGAGGTCAAATGGATAGTTCAGCCCCAGCAGGTGGTGCAGTGATCCATGCTCATGGATTCCATCAGCTTCTTCTGCAGAGATTTTTTAAAAATACTTTTGATGTTACTGTTGAACTTAAGCCATAATATTTGAAAGCCTTAAAAATAGCAACAAATGATAAAAACACATGAAAGAAAGAACCAGGGAATCTACCTTGGCCCTCGTCTTCAATGCAGACTCCCTGTCCCCTGGTCAGAGCATGGAGTGGTCTGGCCTCACCGAGCCTTGGAGTGCAGCGGAGACCCTCCGCACAGTGGGCAGTGTGAACCCCACATGAAGCCCCCTTCTCCAGAGCACAGGCCATGCAACAGCCACAGCCAGGTTCTCTCAGCACCTGCTTACAGTCAGCCGGGATTGCAGGACAGTCATTCAACTTCTGTTGCGTACATGGGGCACAGCGGATGGGCTCGGGCCCCACAACTGGTGACGACTTCACCACAGCCAGACCCACGACCGCTACAAACATCAGATTCTGATATAATCCAAGCGTCTCCATTCTTCTGATAAAATTCTTTGCCTTTTTGGAATTGTCCCTTAAAACTGATCTATATGACTGTAGGTTTTCTTCTAAAGAGATTTCTGCGAACCAGCTGTATTTGTATGGGAATCTGGCCTCCAGGGGGGTTAATGTTTGACACGTTGACCACAGATATAAAATATTTTTGACAAAGCTAATGTAAACTGTGGGTGACCCCGCTTGACGTGCATAGATCCAGGATCACAAGGTCTGCTGTCAATATTGACATTAGAACATAAATCGCTTGAGCATCAAAAACAACCTCGTTTTCAAATTTGAAAAAAAAAAAACCAACTAAATTTTAATTTCTAAATTTAATGTTATGACAATGACATGATTTCTTCTGTTTGACAGAACCTCTAAAATAGTAATCAAAGATGAATAACATCTACAATAAAAAATGTGGAGGTATAGGTTATGAGATAATGACCGGTCAGTGGGACAACTTCTCTCTGGCTGCTAAACATTTATCTTGTAAAGTACTGCTGACAAATTGTGCTCTGAAGCTGTTTTGACACCAAAATCCTATTTGTTCCTCTTATCAGGCAGACAGAAAAACAGGATCAGTCCCTTCTAGTTGCATAACCCTAACATTATGGATTTTTCTGCTAGAATCACAACATGTTTGTCTAAAGAAAGGCAGCAGTAATTGGTTGTTTCCTTGGTGTAGTATTTGTCATAACTATCTATGACAAATGCCAGATTTGTGATATACAAGCCAGCACTACTGATCTCATCCTGTGTACTCTATATGACCCCAGGCTTTTCCTTAAGTAACACTTTTGCTCTGAAAACACATTCCCATTTCCAGAACACATTAATTCAAAAGATGTCAATCTTAAACAAGAGCCCAATTGGTCATTTATTAATCTAATATTGCATAAATGTGAGTGCCAAGTACATGTAATCCTTTATATATCTGATATGATCCCCATTTGTGGTCATAATAGTAGTGATTGCACTAAATGTTGACTTGTCCACATCAGTTTAGAAGCATTTTTTATACATTATCTGGGAAGTTTTCTTGCAAACTACTTACTTCAAAAACCTTTCCACATTTATATTGGATTAAGGTCAGGACTTTAGCGTCCAAAATGTTCTACACAGATGGAACTAAACATAACATTAACGCCATTATGTAGAGTTTATGTTGGAATGCACCCTGAACCCTCAAGCACATTGATCTTATCAGCTTACCAATAACTTCCCTTTCCCCCCCCTTTTTGTTTTGCCTTTCAAGTGATTAACAAACTGTAGGCAGGCAGCAAGGTTCTCATTGCAGAGAAGTGGATTTCTTTTTTGCAGTGCTGCAATTCAATAAATTGTTCAGTGTTTTGAGGGTAAACTCCAAACACTGATATTAGTTGAAATAGGGAGCCTTTAGTTGGAAGTTATCCTGTGCTCTTGTGAGCAGAAGACAATTATACACTTTGCTCTTCGAGCTGTCGTCAGATCCTCTCCCAAAAGAGGAGAATAGTTTAAAAATTTCCACCATTTGTTGAAAAATAGATGTGGATCGTCAGACAACAGTAAAGTGAACATGCGTTTTATTATCTTACCCCCAAAGTTTTTCCCTTTATGTATGAAAAATGAAAAACACAAAAGTTCCTCACAAAAAAAAAAAAAAAAAAAAAAAGGGGCTTTAACAATTAAATGTGCTCCAACATTCACTTATTTGATCAAAATTTGCAAATTAAAACAATTAAAGTAGGTTCAGGTTGAAACCAAGAAAAGTAGTTTCACATCTGCTGTGGGTGAAGCATGAACCACAATGCTCAGAAGGTTATTGGAAACAAAAAAAACAAAACAATTCTATACATTCAATTATTAGCTTTTCATACAAAGACGGCAACAACACAAATGTTTACATTAAGACAGAAACAAACCAGTTTCCTAAGGAACAGGCCTAGCTGTGGACTTTGCTTTCCAATAGGGCCTTCCCTCAATAGTACCTGCTGCATCCCACATGTTTCAAATCCACTTTGTAAAGCCTTCAGTGATAAATGTTACTCAACCACCAGTTGATAAGTTGTTGCCTCTTCAATGTTGATCATCAGGTCCACTAGCCACTGAGGAAAGGGCTCCTGGAAATATTTAAATGAAGTTTAGTAAAACACCACATCACCCTTCTTTCATCCAACTGTGCGTAAAGATGAACACCAACCATCGCCAACACTCTCTTCTTGCTTTCATTTCTCTTTTTCACTGCTGGTCCATCTGGTGTCCATTTACACCAACTAATTCTCGAGCCCTAAAACAGATAATGCCTTTTTCATCACAGTTATGTGCGGTCAGATGTTGAGTAGAAATTCTAAGAAATAAAAAGTTACTCTTACCTTTAGTCTCAGATAGCTGCTTCTTGATGTCCTCTCATTTCTCAATTTTACCATTTGTGTAACATCACCGCTTTGGTCTGTGGCATTAGCGCTCAAATCTGACCCATTAAATTTCTCGATTTTGCTGTTAGATTGAATTTGAGTGAAAAAACTAGAGCGCTGCCTCGGTCTCATAACTCTCAGTGGAACATCTTCTTCACCATCATCTTTTGCCAGGGTCTCCTCTGTCTCTACACCCCCTTCAAATGCATAATCCTCTTCTTTTCTTTCTCCCCTTCTTCCCTCATTTTCATCCTCTGGCTCCTGCTCTTCTTGGATAGGATCCAGAAGTGGTCTCTTTCATAATTTGCATCCATGTTAAATTGAAATATAAAACAGAATGAATATATAGTGCAATTCATGGTGAATTAGATTAGTTGTGCCTTCCTATATATACACCAGACTTACATTTTGCTGCTGAAAATCCATTTAGCAGGATGACATAGGTTTCCTGATGTAAAATCCTGGGATATCTAGTTTGAGAGTTGCAAAGTGTTAATTGATTATTGCAGTCAGGTGTGAACACTTAATGACAAACCTCTTGCACAGCAGTGATAGTTTGACATATTACTCCAAGAAAAGTAAAATAAATTAGGAAAATAACAAAGTTTCAAAAGATTTTTTTTAAGTTTAAGAAGTCCATGTTTTGAAGTGTGGTTAGAATTTTTATTCTGTTGTAAAATTCTCTTGTGATGAGGATGGAAGAAAGCTTCTTTTCTCATAATCTAGCAATGCACAGGAGTCACAAGTTTCGTCTGATTATAGTTAGATACAGAACAGGGAAATTTTCCATTCAGTGAGTTTTCAGCTAGCATTAACACAGTTTCTGTTAACTCTTAATCATTTAAAACTGCAGCAGGTTAGTGCAAACAAAATCTTCTGAGAATGTGGGAACATATAATAAACACACAGTACAGATCTATGTTTGCATTATTAAGTAAATAATTGCACATATTGTTTGTAGCAAGCTCAATGCTTCAAAAATCAGAAGCTAAGACTCTCACAAAATGTCTAATAACATCTTTCCAAATATCATCACAGGAAATTATTTAACTGATCTGGTTCATGAAGTGTCTTTATTTTGTTTACTTGAAGTCGATGCTGATATAAATATAAAAATTTCTGAATGTTATGACCCAATTTACCCATCTTGACCCTTTTAACCCTGGTGACGTCAGGGAGAGTGATTGTTGTTAACCCTCAGTCATTGCTTGATGTCAGCTTTAAATGGGAAGTCAGGAAATTTCACGACCACATTGAACAGCTGTATGTTTTCACTTCTCTCTGTAAAGTAAGAAATCCGACAAGACACACAAACTTCCCAGTGGTTTGGAAGTCATTAATGACTTACCAGAATTAGTTGTAATTCATTGCAAAGCAATAAAAGTTCCAGTTCTGGACTATTTGGAAAGAAAAGTTGCACAAGACAGATGTTTGTTGACTTAACTGTTACACTGTGTGGACTCTAGACAAAGTCTACCTCAGTGCTGTGAAAACAATTTTGACCCAGGCTTAGTATTTGGGACATAGTGACATTCATCAGCCCGTGGGGCTGCGGAGTCATGCTGACTGACATAAGAAAATGGTTATATCTTGTATTTTGCTGTGCAAAGTAATGGCAGTTATTTTAAGAGCTATTAACTATGGCGTGAAAAATAAAAATAAAAATACAGAGAGGAACTCACAAGAATAAATGGGTTATAAATATTGTGTATCAGGGTGGCATCTTTATTTTGTGACACTGAAAAGATATCATTCCCCATTCAGGCAGTTATACTAGTTCTATAAGCCATTAATATATATATAT
>JBBBVU010000008.1:16107523-16131886 GCA_037177055.1 Atherinosoma microstoma
ACACACACACACACACACACACACACACACACACACACACACACACACACACACACACACACACACACACACTACACTTCCTGACCTGCACAGCCCAAAGGAAGTCCAAGCGCAGTTTGAGGTCAAGTTGCCTGGAGTGGAGGGCCAGGGCACTGACAAAGAGCAGCAGAGACAGGATGGGCTCATAGCCCCGGATGTGGAAGGACCCCCCACTGTGGACGAGACCAACACATAAGTCAGCAATGGACCAGACCACACAGAAAACTACACAGGAGGGTTGACTGGACCCCCCACGGTGTTGAGAGAGATCATGAGTCAAGTTTTTACTTGTGAAAAATATGAAAATAAGGTCAGTTTCTCCCCTTTCTCTTCTGAAGGGCAACATCAAAACAAAACAGCTTTCAAAAACTTACTTTAAAAGATGTTAAAATGTATTTTGAGACCATAGAATTTTCTATTACGCATGATGCGTAACTGTATCTCAACAAAATGAGTTTTTCCAAACTAATCTTTATCTTAATATCTTTAACAAATTCAGTATAATAAATTTTCACTTTCACATTAATGATCTGAGATCCAATAAAATTGGCCAGGCCCCTCAGTACTGAGCTAACGCCACCCCATCATCCAGCCCACATTGTCCTTTCAGGCTTCTGATTTGGAACTAATAAGCATGTGTGCCGCTTCAAAGGGTGGAAAATGAAAGAGAGTGTGGGCTGAAGACAAGCATTGACTCCTCCATATACTTACATCTCAGCACATGTACTGTAAATGCTCCTCCAACTCCTCTGGATCAAACAAACACAAAACTATCTCTAAACATTCAAAGCCAATCATTCCCTCTAAAGCTCAATGCAGCAACGATGCATGATGCATCATAACAGGATAAGTTACTTTAATTCTGATAGAATATGTGTATTGTTGACATGTTTCTTCAGGAAACAACTAAAATCTAAGATGCCTGTATGTGTGTGTCAGGTGTGTATGATTATGTCTATCTTCAGTGACATATTTGTCTATCTTCGTTTGTCATGCTGTGAACCTTACCCTGTAGTCTTGCGAAAGCCACTGAGCTCAAAAACAGTGACATAGAACACCCCGAGAAGAAGCATTAGCGCCATCTTTGGCAGCCAGGAGATGCGCAGGAACAATGCCAGGGTGAGAGTGCCCACCACACAGGATAGAAAGGCGTATCGGGCACCGTCACAGGGCAGCTCTGCCATGGTGTGGTTGGCTCCGCTGTCCAAATCAATAATGACAATGGAACTGTTTGTGTTGGCACTACCCCACAGCCAGGGCATACAGCCCACCTGTCAAAGACAAACAGGAAGACACAAGTGCATAAAAATGGCAAGATATTTGCAGAGAGAATAGTCTGTTAACCTACATTTACAGTATTCATTGTCAATACTTTTTACAAGAAACATCAGTAGAAAAGCAACATGCAACTGATAGTTCAAACTATTTTCATGCAACCTGATTTCCAGAAAGTCACAATTGTGATTTGCAAATTGTAAATCCTTGATTTCATTAATAATTGTATTAATCTGTACTTTCTTTCATTTTAATAAACCCATTTCCTTTGCATGATAGTATGTTTCTGAGCCCATGGAGTTCCACCATCATGTCTATTTTTAATGCACTGATACTCACGGGCCAAGATCACAACCATTTAATATAGGTTTTCTGCCTTGTTCCCTGTGTTCAGAGATTTTTCTGGATTATCTGAATCTCTTTATGACATTATGTACCACAGATGATGAAATACACAAATTGCAAATACCCGTACAGTCTTCCAGTGAGTGGTGGACCCCTCAAATCTTTAGAAAGAATCAACCTTTCAATATACTTTTTATATACCAAATCATGATACTGACTTTTCTGCCAGATTACATTATCAGCTGTAAAATGATACAACTAAGTATAACCTGAACTGAAAACATTTGGAACTTTATGAAACAAAAGAAAAAAAGGAACTAAAATTCATAATCGAGCAAAAACATGGAAACATTTAACATTTAAAGCTACAACTACAAATGTTTTATTTTCAAAAGAACAGGTGGTGCAATTAAGGGGCAAACACATCCCTGGTGCAACTTTTTGAAACAACACTCCTAGCATATAACTTCAAAATGAGTATAAATTTGTCATAATCAATAAGCTGTTGTACAGACAACATCTTATATGGATGTCCAACTACTGTTAGAACTAGTCTGCATTTAGTAAGTCAATCACAAATTTAAGAAAGGAGCAGGTCTCGCTAAAACTCAGCTAAAGCATGGTGACATTTTCTTTTGGCTGGCTAATAAATAAAGTGGGTCTTTTGTGCTGGATTTTTGTTGTCATTTTTCTTACTTACCACACAGGCCTGGGCCACAGCATAGATTAAGAGCACTATGAGAATACAGAGAGCAGTGCGAATCTGAATGGTCAGGCACCCTGGAAAACACTGGCAGACAAAAAAGAACAAAAACCTTAGGTCATAGTAACTGCGAGGAACACCAATTGGCAGAAATATATCATCCATACTGTAAGCAATATCATACATGTCCATTCAGAAGGAGATTGAAATGGGAAAAGTGTGGATAAGAGAAAGAAATCTATGATGGGTGGTGCTTAAAATCAAAAAGTGATGGGCAGACAAAGACTGGGGCACCATTGGGCAAGTAAAGCGAAAATACACAACTTTATATGATGACTTAAAAAATATTTGTGCTTAGCAAAAATGTCAAAACAAGTAATGTAATAATTTTTTTTTTAATTTACTAGCTTTCTAACACATCAGATAATGATATAGATAATGCATTAATAAAAAGTGTAAAAAAAAAAAAAAGACCTTTAGCCAGGTAAGGTGGGTAAGACTAAGAGAACATCTGTATTTACCTGTACTCTAGTGATATGCAGGTACATGATACAAGCTACTAGGAAACAGATGCAGAAGACAAGAAGGACAAGTACCACTGTGCCCCTGAGTGGGAAAAACAAGAGAGGTAAATGGAGGGGTTAGTAAGAGAGATCTTAGTATATGTAAAGGAGAGAAAACGTATTTAAACGAAAGGAACGGGAATGTCATTTTTGTACATACTGTGGTATGATGAGAAGATAGACAAGTCCAAACAAGGCAGCTAGGATCAGAGAGAGGACCACTGCGCTGGTGAAGTACTCATCAGGAACCTGGTGGTACTAAAACAAGAAACCAGACAGGACTGAGTGACAAAGCATTAGATGATAATAATTCACTGAGTTAATTAACATTTCACTGTTCATGTACAGTAGTCTGAATGTCTCCAGAATCTTGAACACCTCACCCTCTGCTCTCGTTCAGAGCACTTATACATGAGTGTGAGGAAGTTGAGGTCTGCTGTGTCTGACTCGGTTTGGCGGGCCTCAATCAGCCGACCGATGTAGCGGTTCACCCGGGTTCTGGGGCTGCTCTGGTTCAAGTTAGCCTGGTTAGCGTTGGTGCGGTTCCTGAGCTTCTGTGGAGCCGTTCGCATAGCTCTCCGCTGGTGGGGTGAAGAAGAAATATTCATGGAAAACTTTAATAAGAATAGTTGTTCAAGTCATTGATAGTTACAAGAACTGAAACAAACAAACAAATAAACAAACAAAAAATAGGCTGTGCTTCAGCACTGATTATTCCCTGCGATACTTCACTGTGTTCATATTAGGAACAAGGGTGACTAAGAGTCAACAATAAACTCTGGAAACTGATTATACTTTCAGATTAGAACATTGCCTTCACACTTAACTTCATCATTAAATGCATCCCACTGTGTCTAACTGCAGCAGCCAAAGCGAGCAGCTTTGCTAAATATTGGGCACTGGAGCAAAGCCAGATATTTAACATGGCAGAGTGGATGTTTGTGCGTGTGTTTAGGTGTTTGTATGTGCAAGTGACATGTTTGCTGAACTGTTCAGTTCAGCACAGTAGGGAAGGCCAAAAGTGTTCATGAATTCATAACATGACATTGATGTGTACAGCACTTTACCTCTGTCATGTTCGTGTCCCCCTTGCATCTGTCTCTTTGAACTTTGTTTCCTTCCCTGTTTTTTACATGTTCTTATCCTGTTAATCCACTGTTTCTACCCTTCTTTTCATCTTTTATGCCTGTCCTCATTTTAATCAATCATTTCATCCATTACACTTCTCTTAGGTTATTCTAAGGAAGCAACACTACCCTGCATATACTGACTTCTCCTTATGCTATATACTGCACAGTAGCACAGAAAACATTATGCATGTCCCGTATATTGTTCCTTTAATGCAAATGTCATTTCACTCAGCATTTCACTTCAGAGTCTGTGTGGCCTTAAAGTTATCACTGGTGAAAAGTCTATAGTTCAAACAATGTCCCGTTTACGGTTTTCTATGCTACTCTGACCTGTCTTCTTTATTAGGATGGTGTCATTACTGGAAATGTACACAAAAGATCAGATACCTGATTTGGAAGTGGAAGGCAATAATCTACTGAGTGTCTACAACATTAATGGCAAATGATAAAAGTTGAAGGATGAAACTCTTGTTAAATTTTCATTAGTTATGTTTAAATATGCAGCCAAATCACCCTTTCTTCTTTGTATTCTATCAAACCCTGTATGATCTTCATAAACATTATAAGCTTAAACATAAATGCAGACCATATAATTAATCATTTTAGCAGGAAGGTTAAAAAAATTACTCATGTAGGTATTATTATTTAGGAGGCTTAATTCCTAATAGGTCAGGTTTGAGCCCTTTTTTTTGTACTGACAGTGTGATAAATACATAACAAACGCACATAGATATCAGTGCTAAAACAGCTGGTGCAGAGTGGAAATAAGTGTTTTGACAGTTGGCCAAATTGCCAGTTTCACTAACAGTATACAGTATGTGGAAGATAAATGATATGACAGGAGCAACAAAAAGATTTTTTTCAGCTCTCCTTTTTTTCTAATGAATCAGGATCCATCCTGTATAAGCATTCTACATTTGTTTCAGCCAACTCAAAAAGCTTATACTTTCCTAACCTATAAATTTTACGTTTTACTTTTGGTCAAAATGGAATATTAGATGTAATGTATTCAAAAGTGTAAATGAGATTTTGGTTGATATTGCTAGAAGGGAAATATGCAGAAAAAAAAGCTCAATGATGAGAGGATTCTTTGAGCATCATCAAACATCAGCGGGAGTGCAATGTAAAAGGTTCAGTGAAATGAACCTTGTATATTGATGCAACAGCTATGAATATGGAAGCAGCTTTTGCACGTCCTATTACCTTTATTCAAATGCGCACATTACTGAGTAAAAAAAAAAAGAAAAGAAATCATACAAGCATCATGCACATTTTGCTGCTCCTACAAGATTTTCCAAAGAAATTGTGCATATGAACACAAGTTTTTTCTGTTGAGCTAAAATGATGGAGCCCTGATTCCAAACTTACTAAACTGTGGGAAGGCCTAAAGTTAGTTTTTTTTTTCCAGGACTTGAACATTAATAAAGAGTAAAGTTTTAATAAAGTCATTTGGTATCAAGTTCATTCAAACTAACCCTTACTATAGTAGGAAATTCATGACAGAATGTCTTTTTCTAAATCACAGCACAAACACAGAAACGTCAACACAGACACTGAAAGTTTATACCTTATCACCGTCCTCGCAGTTCATGACATTGGAGAAGGGAATCTCAGCCTTGAACATCTTCCTGCAGTGCATAAGCTGCACTAGTAAGTAGCACACAGTTTTGAACTTCATCTTTTTGGCGGGCTTTATATCCGAAAGAATCAATCCTGGGAATATCTGTCACCACATAAGAAATGGGAACAAGGATTAAGTCACGAAACCCCACACGGAAATATTATGTATGGGTTTATAACTCTATAACTCATGTACAGGCATCAGACAGTATGCACATGCACACACGCATGCAGTCATTAACATCAGGCTCAGGAATTTAACTAAAAAAAAGATTAAAATGAGGTAGGTCAATCCCTGAGGTGATTTATATAATTTTAGGACTGTGCTGCTCCTAAAGCTGTTTTAGAAAAAGTGATAAAGAGTGCATTACAGGGTCCGAGGAAATCTGTGTGTGCCATTTGTAACAAGATCTATATGCTCTGTTTGAGGTGTGACCCTAAGCAGGAGTAGCAGCCTATATAACACAGCAGTCAGGGCATATCTTTCCTTGAGCCATGTCTTTGATGAAGTTGAATCATCAGCAATATTAAGAGGATTAACAAAGTCTCTCACATAGCAAAGAAAAACTAACTGAGATTTTAGAGGTTCACATTAGGAGACATGGAACTTTTGTACAAGCCTCATTTTGCATAATATAAGACCTGCTGTGGGAGAGGAGAGGAGAGGAGAGGAGAGGAGAGGAGAGGAGGAGAGGAGAGGAGAGGAGAGGAGAGGAGAGGAGAGGAGAAAAGGCATTATGGAGTTACACAGAGACAAGACTGAAATTCCCTCTCCAGCTGTGGCACATCTGTTGGAGATGTGTGTATTTCGCTGGTAGTTTGTTGGAGGACTGTGTACATTTGAGATGATAGATGGCACAGGCTGTTTGTCCCTTTTCTTTCTCTTTAAAGCCTCAGCTGACTCCATTGCAAGGCAGAAGTGAGACCGGCTCAACAATAAATGTGTCAGGCTTCCACATGTTATGCTGGATGCTGTATCCCAACACAAGTTAGTTTGTAGATCTTGGTACAGAGGTGCAGTAATGGCTGCTCTTTAAACCTATCCCACTCTAACTTCCAACAGTATCATCTGAGGAAAGAATGTTGACTGGTGATTTTGCTCATTGACATGCATCCCTTAACACAACATACCTTCCGTCGGTGAGATGGCACAATAAAGAAGGTTTCTATTTCATGTTTTTGAAGGAAGGCATTCCTTTCATGACCATTTCCAGGCTCCACCTCATAGTCTCCATTTAGGCACTCAAGCGTAGATCTGGTGATGTGAACTTTCCTGTGGCACAGACAAGGCAAGCTTAATGTTTTATGCAGCTAACCACGCAGCTTTGGAACAAACAGCTCTGAGCAGAAGGATATGAACACAAGAAGTTATGAAATTCTCCTGCTGGCTTTTAAGAATCACAAGATGACAAATCTACTTACAATATTTTTTCAATAGTCAGTGTAAAATACTCGGGAAAACTTTCTGAAGTATGGAAGGTTTTTCGTTAGTTTGATTTCTTTCTTTCTTTTGTTTGTCTGTTTTGTTTCTTTAGTATCCCATTTGTCTCATATAGACTTTTTTTTATTATGTGCAGCTTGCTCAGATGGGTCAGCTGATTTTCTAAGGATGATAGAAAGCGCCCACCTGCTCCTACTTTGTTTGTGGTGTGCTAAAGAAGCTTTGATCGGGATTATTTTTTTACTGTCTAATTTTACATGCAAAAAAAGCTCTATACTGTAACATGTTGAAGAAAAAGGATTGACTAAAGAGGCATTTTTAATTCAATGATCAGTATCAGTGTTATGTACCAACATCAGGAAGAAAGAGTCATTTTAAAAAAATGCAAGAACTTCATTGTAAAATACGACATTAGTTCCAAATCACATAAAAAGTCAAAATGTCCTTCAAGGGCACCACAACAGAGCAGACATATTGCCAAAAGCTTTTGAGGCTTATATGTAAAATGTTCAGTACTGACCCTGGCAGTCCCCCCGCTTCCATTACATTGGCCAATGTCACATCATTTGACCAAACATCATACTGCCATTTCCTGAGGCCCAGGACTCCACATAGCACGCGACCGGTGTGCAAGCCCACACGCATGTTAAGGTTGACTTCTGTAGCCTCGGCAACTGACCTGCAGGGTCCAAACACAGAAGAGTTGGGATGGAGTCATAAGCTACAGTATAGCTGAGACACTATATATCCCAAGCTATACTTTATTTATAAATACAACATGAAAAGGCAGAATGGAAAGCATCCACTAAAGATAAAGAACAATGCAACATTAACAGTGCATTATAATGTAGGTGCATGACAGCAGTACTATAAATAAATTAGATTTATCCAGTATTACATTTTTATTTTATTTACAAACGAAACACTTTCCAGCTAAAAAAAAAAGAAAAACTATTTATTGTCTTTCTCCATAAAAGTATTTTCTCTAAACTGGGTGCAGTTCAGTGTTCAGAATGAAATAAAGGTAAAATGTTTATCCTGACTTAAAGAGAAGTGCAGGCTTGAAATCTTAATATAAGATTGTTTTTTGGTGACACATGAAAACCAGATGCTTCCAAATAAGAAAACTTACGTTATTGTGTCAATCATGTCTAGACCCATCTCTACACAGCAGTGAGCGTGGTCAGTCTTGGGCTGGGTCAGTCCAGACACACAGTAGTAACAATCCCCCAAGATCTTAATCCTGCGACAGTGGTTCTCCTGTCAATCAAAAAGACAGATTGAAGAGGAAAGGTTTTATCTCATGTTGAGAAAGATGAATCAGTATAAGCTGTATAAATGGTTGCGTATCAATTGCTGTAGTGTAGTTTTTAATCCATTTAGGTTTTCTCAGTTGGCCCAATACTGTTTAAGACTGACAAATGCTGACAAAAGCTCTGATCCAAAGAACACAACCGTCTTGTCATGAGGATCCTGGACTCCATTGTCTGCCCTTGTGTTTCTTCTTCCCTTTCCCTCTTGTGTTTGTGTGTGTGGGCGTGGCTCTCCCTCTGCACTGACAGGTTTTATGGCGCAGCTGCAGATCATCAATTCATCACTCCAGCAGTATATATACTCCAGCGGGCCATGTTCCAGATCCTAAGCCTTATTCAGGGGAATTGGGCAAATGTAGAAGTTTTTTGTTAGTGTTCTTTGGTTTTTGAACAGAAACCATTAACCTTCTCTTCAGACCGAGCTAAAATTTCATATATTGTTGGTCTCTTAAATGAAAGAGCTCTTACCTGGGCAGAAGCAGTTTTAAAAAGCCGCCCTATTGGAACTTTTTCTTTAACCAGATTTCTGGATGAGATGAAGGTTTTTGACAATCCTGCGCGAGGTCGAGATGCAGTTAAAAGACTTCTCTCCCTTCGTCAGGGAGGATTAAGTGTAGCTGAGTTCACTGTGGAGTTCTGGACTTTAGCTGTTTAGCGGTTGGAACAATGAGGCCTTGCAGGACCATTTTCTTAACAGTTTGAATGATCCCATTAAGGATGACTTGGCTACCCATGATCCCCCTGCCACTCTGTTATCCACAGTTATGGCAAGAGAAATCAAATCATCCAGAGAGAGAGATGTGGAGAAAAGAGAACCACTAACTCATTCCTTCAGTTAACTAAGCCTGCCACTACTAATGTTTCTCCCCTATTACAGACCCCGCCACTTCTTCCTACAACTACTGATGAGTCCATGCAATTGGGAAGAGCTCACCTAACCCAAGCTGAATGTATAAAGAGATGGCAGTCTTAGTGTTTCTACTGTGGCCAGCTGAGCCACATTCATCTATTTTGCCCAAAACACCCTAAAGACCAGGCTCTCCAGTAAACTTGGGGGTTCTGGTGAGCCAAGAAGTCAGTTAAAGCTACGGTGATCCACAATGAACAAAGTCTGTCCATTTTTGCCCTTATTGATTCAGGTGCTGAGGCCAACTTTATGGAGATAAAACTGGCTCAGAAAGCTGGAATCCCTTCTAAACTCGTAGACCATCCTATTTCTACTAATATTTTGGATGGAAGGTCAATAGGCCGGGTTACTCATTCCACTGTACCAGTTAAGCTACACTTGTCTGGGAACCATTTTGAGATGATTGAGCTTAACCTGATCTCTTCTCCTGAGTCTAAATTGATTCTTGGGCATCCTTGGTTATCTTTGCACAATCCTCACATAAACTAGGAAACAACTTCTGTATGTAGCTGGAGTGCTAAATGTCATCTCAATTACCTTTTAGATCTGCTACCCCGATACCAAACATAAAAACTAAGGACACTGTTAAACCGGACCTGACTCCTGTTCCTCCAGACTATCATGATCTGGCTGACGTATTCAGCAGGTCTAAAGCTCTTTTGCTTCCACCCCATCGCCCTTATGATTGCGCCATTGAGCTCCTTCCAGGGGCCCCCTTACCTAGCAGTCGTTTGTATAATCTCTCACAACCGTAAAAGCTTGCCATGGAAAACTATATAAATGAGTCATTAAATTCAGGTATACTCTCTCTGTCTTCCTCCCCATTAGGAGCAGGGTTCTTCTTTGAGTAAAAAGGACAAGACCCGTTGTCCCTGCATAATTTCCATGGTCTAAATAAGATCACTGTGCATAATAAGTATCCATTACCTCTAATAGATTCATATTTTGACGCACTCCCGGGTTCCACTATCTTCACCAAGTTGGACTTAAGAAATGCCTATCACTTGGTCCGTATCAAGGCAGGAGACGAGTGGAAAACTGCCTTTAACACACCCATGGGACACTTTGAATATTATGTGATGCCTTTCGGTCTGACCAATGCTCCTGCAGTTCTCCAAGCTCTTGTTAATGATGTCCTGTGGAATTTTCTCAATCGTTTTGTGTTTGAGTACCTGGATGACATCCTGATTTTCTCAAAGAACCTCACTGAACATGTAAACCATATCCGCCAGGTTCTCCAACGGCTGTTGGAGAACAGACTTTTTGTAAAGGCTGAGAAGTGCAAGTTTCATGCTGAGTCCGTGACCTTCCTGGGTTATGTCTTTGCAAGCGGGCAGATGAAAACAGATCCTGAAAAGGCGAAAGCAGTGGTTGACTGGCCTAGACCAACCTCTGTAAAACAACTGCAGCGTTTCCTTGGCTTTGCCAATTTCTACAGGCGGTTTATAATTAACTTCAGTCAAGTCGTTGCATCTCTAACTCGTCTCACCTCTTCCAAGGTTCCATTTGTGTGGTCAAAAGAGGCAGAAGGAGCTTTTCAAAGATGGAAGACCAGCTTCACCTCAGCTCCTGTGCTTCATCAGCCAGATACCTCCTTACTTCCCATACTTCATTGATGACAGTTGAGGTAGATGCTTCTGATGTTGGGGCTATACTTTCCTAAAGGTCACCTCAGACATATCAACTTCACCCTTGTACATTCTCCTCTTGACGCTTGTCACCTACTGAAAGGAATTATGATGTTGGAGATTGTGAGTTGTTGGCTGTTAAACTAGCCTTAGAGTGGAGGCACTGGTTAGAAGGAACACAGTTGCCCTTGTCTGGACCGATCACAAGAATCCGGAATACATTCAGACCGCCAAAAGACTGAACTCTCGGCAGGCTCGTTGGTCTTTATTCTTTGGGCGTTTTAACTTTATTACTTACAGACCAGGTTCCAAGAAAACAAAACCAGATGCTCTCACGTCAGTTCAGCCCAGAGGACTCACCTACCAGTCATGACACCATAGTTACCTCTTCATGCCTGATTGCTGCTGTGACCTGGGAATTGGAGGAGACAGTAATGGTGCGTTCAGATCAAACGCGATGTCTGTTTCAAAAAAGCTCTTGACGCTCAAAGTGGGACGCTTGAAGCTGGTAAATCAGATGCTTGACCTCCAGCATCAAAAACGTTCTTGATGCCCGAGACGTGCGTCTGCAGTACCCGGATGTTTTCCTTTTAAAAAATGCATCTATATGTCATGACACTGAGTCACTCTGATTGGTTGACGGCCCGCGTCGAGCTGCAAAAGTTCAGATTTTCCAATTCTGGCGTCCGCTGCCTTGAACGTGCGTCGGACGCTCAAAATCTCAAAACACGTCGCTAGAAGGCTCGCTGCTCCTTGACGTGCATCGGCCATATACTTTGCATGTAAACCTAACGTTCCTGATACCGACATTGCATTTGGTTTGAACGCACCATTAGACATCCTCAACGGGACAGCCCTGATCCTGGTGATGGACCCCCTAACCGCTTGTTTGTACCTGATGTTTTTTCCCTGGTCATTCAATGGGGACACACTTCTCAGTGTGCTTGTCATCCTGGTTTGGCTCGCACCCTCTCCCTTCTCCAGAGACGCTTTTAGTGGCCTTAAATAGACAAGGATGTTCGGGAATATGTAGCTGCTTGCCCCATCTGCGCCAGAGGAAAGTCTTCCACCCAGCCACCTACCGGTCTCCTCTGCCCGCTTCCCACTCCTAGCAGACCATGGTCGCACATTGCTTTGGATTTTGTAACCAACTTGCCTGTGTCTAAAGGTAATACCACTGTCCTCACAATTGTGGCTCGTTTTTCTAAAGCAGTTCATTATGTACCAAACATGTCTTCAAGATCCACGGGATACCTGTGGATATTGTTTCTAATCATGGTCCACAATTTATCTCTCTGGTGTGGAAAGCCTTTTGTCAAGCCCTTGGTGCTACGGTCAGTTTGAATTCTGGTTTTCATCCTCAGACTAACGGTCAGGCAGAGCGGGCTTACCAAGATTTGGAGTCAGCTTTACGGTGTGTGGTTGCAGCCAACCCTTCTTCCTGGAGTGACCATTTGTGTTGGACTGAATATGCCCACAACTCCCTCACAACATCTGCTACCCTCTGGTCTGACAGGTTTCAAGGCGCAGCTGCAGATCATCATCAATTCATCATTCCAGCAGTATATGTCTACTCCAGTCCTTCCCTCATTCAATGCCAGATTGTTACCAAACTACTCGTGGTATTCTGGCCTTGCATTTCTAGTAGTTCTTGTTTTGTCTTGTCAAGTTTGTAGTGCTCACCAATCCTCTACCCACCACTCCACCAGTTTCACAGACTTGACTTGCATTTCAATAAACATCTGTTCTTATTCACATTCAGCATTTCTGACTGCTCTTTGGGTCCGCCAACTTACTTTTGACATGTCTCTTTTCATGTATGGCTGTGTTTAATGAAATGTAGCCCAGACTAGGACTTTCACATTTCTCAAAGGTTTTGTTGAGTGACATCAAAGCAGAACACCAAAAAAAAGAAGAATCAAGAATCACTCAAACCTTATGGGAAATGTTATTTCCTTATTTCGAAGAATTAGATTTGTAAGATTGATAACATACCTGTGTGTATGAAGATGATGTTACAGTCAAACCAGCAACCATATTTGTAGCTTTTCATTTAACTCATTTTCAACGATTGAGCTTAGCTAACCTTAGCTAAACCAGCATACTGGCTTTCATAAAGCACATATTGCTTTGTTTTCTTTCTATTACAAAGTCTCCAACCATACATTTCACTGAGCATTTAAAGGGATAAGCAATTGATGGAAATTGCCCAATAGTTATGCATGTATGCATGAAACTGGATTAAAAATACCTTTTTATACCAGTGTGTTTGTTTGCCTGCATAAACATGAAGTTTAAATCGGGCAGTTGGAACCAACAGAGAGCTGCCTTTTTTTTGTTTTAATTTTTTTTCACTGAAGCAACATAAACACGACAACCAGATTTAGGTTGATATGCATGACAATTTTACACCTCTTTATTGAACCTCAAAATCACACCATCCATAAATGGCTTCAATGCAACAGATCAGTTTCACTTCAGGGAATAAGGTGAGTCACACACTCTTTGGAACAATAAGCAGTGACCTGAAAAGACCGCTTACAAATATAACCTGTCATTAGAGGATATGAGCAACAGACATTTATTTTTACCAGGGAGACCAGGTTACCGTGGGCGCCTCCTCATAACCTTTCATTGTTTCCATGGAGGTAATGGGATTGCTGCCCATGCATGTGAAGAGCACAAAGACTCATAATTATGCACATCGGTGGGCACAAGACGAGACGAAAGCTCTATTTTTAACATGGAAGCCACGTGAGTTTGAGCACAGCTAGACAGCTAAGACTTGTTAGCAGCAGATATTTGCATGTGTAGGTTTACCCGCTGCGGTTTCTTACTGCTCTGTGGCATGAGGGCTGCTCGAAAGGAATGCATTCTTCGACACAAACTTACAAAAGGAGTACAATGTTGTGGATGTTTTTCTGTTGAAATGTCATTGTTGGACACTAGATTCGTAATTCACAGTATAACTCATTATTAAAATTATGAATTTAAAACCACTGAGAATACATTATTTGCATACATTGATACAAATCATACATCACACAGTACCATCTAAAAGTCAGAGTGATCCTGTTGCTAATGTTGCTGCGAATAGTTAAATGTCTATAAGATGTACTAACCTCCAAATGACATAGTGAAAAATTAAAGATTTGTGGGATATCTTTAACACAATTCAAGACTGAAAGACGACAAACGGGCAAAACTTGAGAAATTTGGGCTCTACCATAGATTTGACAAAGGTTTCAGGACTTAACGAGTTTGTTAAGGCTATAATTGGTTCACAGTCATCGTTAGGAGAGACCAGGTAATGTAGATTTCCATGCTTTTTCAATAACATTCAAACTTACTTCCAACAATCAGTGGCCATAAGCTGCTTTCAACAGCTGACGAGTGCTGTGAGATTTAAGAGAACTGATACCCACAAATTAACAGAAGCTCATATGAAGCTAAACAAAGTGTTTTTGTAGCTATTTCATCTGCTCACAGTGTGATCAATAAATGAGAAGAAGAGGTCAAGTTGAGGCCCGGAGAACCATGAAAACTTTAAGAGAGCTAGCTTTGTTATTGCTAGGAAGACAAATGGAAAAACCCCATTTGAATGCAAAACACTTTCCGGAAGATTTATCTGACTGCATTCCACTGTGCAGATGCACCTGCACAATAAAACCTACATCCTCACAACAAAATTCAAGGTCAGAAATTTTGCAAAATGAACATCTGAATATGGCTTGTGAAGTTTGGAAACAAGATGATGACATTAAATAGAACTTATTTCCTCAGGGTAAGAACTAAGAAAACAGCTTCTCTCCTTTCTCAACTGAACAGCTGATTTTCTGAGAAAAAAATTCAAAGGAATTACATATATTAATTTATCACTCTGTGAAGTGAAATCAAATTTTACAGTTTACTGATTACATGCTGTGAAATCATTCTTATGTCAGTTTGATTTTGGTTTCAGCTTTTTTAACAGTTTCTCAACTTTTCTAAATTCATACTTATTCTCCTTTTGCTTAAAAACTCAGAAAGATGGCATTGAAATACTTCTTGAAATGTATTTTTTCTATAGTATATTGAAAGACGCTAGATGAGTTCTCTTCAGGGTTACTAGGGGGCACAGTGGCGGACAAACAGATGGTGCTAATGGTGAGGCAGGGCTGAAGCTACAGGAAATAGGGAAAGCCCTGGTACTTAAAGAGTCTCCTATGCTGTATTTTTCCCTTTGCTAATCTGCTGTGTGAGGGCTTAGGAGCTGATTCAGACCCAAGCAGGATTACCACTGTCATGTGACTGAATCACTGAGGGCAATCTGGGTGGTCATAAGCAAAGATAAAAAAAGAAGTGTGTAAGTTTGACACCTGCTTTAAAATTTATTCAGAAGCAGAAAAAGCTGTTTTAACATAAGAACCTATTGCAAACTCCACTTTTAAGTATGGTGCAGTTGTCTTGGACATCTATAGATTGTACATATGTTCTTACAGTAGGTTCGCTAACTGGCAAACAGTACAGTGTTCACACTCAAATAGAGGGAGACAAAAAGAAATGGAGAGACAAGACACAAATACAAGAGGGGGGGCATTCAATAAATAGTAATGAAGAAAAAGATGAGCCAGCTGAGAGCAGCAGTTCATTTCCTCCAAGTTCCCAAAGGACAGAGCTGAACATACTGTGCTTTGCTTTTGATACAAAGGCAAAGATCACTGCTGTGTTGATGGGGCTGGGGATTAGGACTTCTACTCCTGTAACCCTGATGATGTGTTTGCTGCTATCTCTTTCTTAGTTCTTCCTCTCGATCACAGGATCAGTACCAACACCCTGCTTAAAACTGTTTTACTCTTTCTAATAACAAGTTATCATGCTATTATGGTTTGTTAAATGATGCCTTTGAGTTTTGTTGTTTTTTCTCCCCAAATCCACATTGGTTTATTGATGTTCTGTCTTTCATCATCAGAATGCAGAAGCATTGATTTACTGCAGGGACATGTCTGTGGAGGAAAACCTTTAAGAGAGCAGCAAAATAAAAAATACATTTCCTCACTAATTTCTCTCCATCTACACAAGCTGATATTTCACTTTCGGTCACTGACAGTTTTATCAGTTTGAATTCATTTTTGTGCAACAGCAAATGGAAAATATGTCAACACTTCCCCCTCTCACTCCACCATTGTGGGTTGCAGCAAGTGGGTGAGGTATGCAAAGGAGACCTTGATATATTTAACAGATATGACAAATAACAAATGCTCAGTGTTCCAAAACTGTTACATTTCAAGGATAGCTTCCTGAATAGCTGATCAGATTTGGAAACAAGAAGCAGTGTTTTCTTGGAAAGATATAAAGAAATTGTGTGATTTGAGCGGATTGTGATATATTCTTGGACACCCAAATAGCCTGCAGTATTAGAGTGAGTAATACTGCCCACACTGACACACCAAATCAGTTCTGTGGCAGAACACATCCCCCCCTGTTTCTTCTACACCTATCATCTCACAGACCAGATTGCAAAAAAAGTTTGGATGCTGTGCAACATGTAAATCGAAGCAGAATGCAGTGATTTTTGTAAAAATCTTAAAACCCTATAAATATATATCAAATGATCACACACAGCAAACATTACTGCTTTTATAAATATATTTTGAATCCTATATCAGCTGCATGTTGTCAAAAAGTTTGGACAATCTCCCCCTGTGTTGCAACACTTCTTCTTTTAACAGCAACTTGCATGAATTTGAGAACCAAGGAGAATAGTTTCTGTAGTTTTGAGAGTGGCATGTACCCTTACTTGAATTGCATCATTTTTACAGGGTATCCTTTGATTTTATTTTTTCTCCTCTTCTACAGCATTGAAAACTCCTCCCCATAGTTACTTCTAAAAAAGTCTTGCCATAATTTTCATAACCCTAATTACATAACTGGCCTTACACCAATGATCCAAAAATACTCTGAAATATTTTAGTATTACAAAAATGTTTCTGTTCTCCCAATTTCTGTCCTTGATCAATCTTAAATCAAATATAGGAATTAAATAATTTTGCATATAAATGCATTCTATTTCAATTTACAATTGAAACAATGTGCCACTTTTTCTATAATTGGTGTGCATAAAATTTGTGGCAAGTGACTGTAATAGTGTAGTCATGACAATATTCATTTTATCCTAGGTCTAATCAAATGAGTATTACGTTTCAAACTGTGCCTGTAAGGTTGAATGTAATTGTATTAAAATTACTTCAAGAACAGCTATTGTCAATATTGTCTCTACACTTTAACAAAGGACATCTTTGTTTATAAAATCAGAATTCAGCTCAGCAGTTTTTTCACTCATGAAACATGCATGCTTTTAACAGATGGTTATCAAGGAAACTTTAAAAAGCTAAGCTTTGTTAACTCTGATAAATCAAATTTACATTTACAGTTGCATTTAGTACTTTTGCAGATGCTTTTGTCAAAAGAGGCTTACAAATGAACAACAACATTCAAGTTTCAGTACACTAAGGAAACACTGCCATGCCCTTAAAGAGCTAAATCTATTTGAATGTCAGAGTTCAGAGCAGATTCAGAAGTACAAAGTTAGAGCAGGCGTGTCAGAGGAGTTAGGGGTGTTAGTAGAGGAGGATTTCATGGAAGAGATGAGTCTTCAAGCTCATTCCACCATAATGGAATCGCAAAAGAAAAAGAAAAACAACCGGTCTGGATTGAGAGTGCTTTGAATGTGGGAATGGCAGTGCCAGGCAATATTTTTGAGAGGTCACAAAGGATAAACTTGTATTGCAGAGTTTAAATAGCTGGGTGCTGACCCCACAATCCCTCTGTAGGACTTTTATCTGATTTGAGCAGTGGTAGCCAATCATGTTTGATAAGTTAAATGAGTACATGTAAAATAAAGCATCCATTCATTCATTCATTAGCAATGCATGGACATGTTCTAGACGAGTGTCTCAATTCAGGGTCTGCGCATTTCGAAGTGCGGATTCGTCTGCTGCATACGTCACAGCGGCGCGCCAAGTACTGTCCCAATTCAAAAGCCTCCGAAGGAGCCTCCCAATCCATCTCACAAACCCGCACTCCATTTGACCTGTAATGAAGGCTGCTGGTGGTGTATCCTTCACGGCCTCTTTTCTCCCATAATTCATTTCAAACAAGATGACAGGCAGAGCCATGGCTCTGCAGGGAATGAGCAGCAAAGTGCTGTGGAGTACGCAAGAATTTATTTTACCTTAGAGACGTGACAGAATATAAAAAGAAACTTTAAGTTTGTTAAACTGTGGCATTAAAATTGTGTAATATTTAATATTTGTAGCTTTGTAAGTGGTTAATGAAGTGTCTACCGGCTATTTTCTTTTTTCTTTTCTTTTTTTAAAGCCAGCCACTGAAGCAAATTTTAAAATGACACTTTTAGCAGAAATTTCCGGCTCCATTAATTTTTTTTTAAAGGAATTAGGAATAAGGAATTAGCGGGAAGAATAAGAACACTTTTTTATCTGCAGTTGTTAGGCAACAGGGGACTGGAACACTATAGGAAATTCTTGCACACTACGTAGGCTGTCTCATTTCACGAACGAATAAACGTCTTCAAAGTGTGCAGCCTACGGATGCCACTCAATATCCTTCATAGGCTGCACACTTCGAAGTGTGGCTACGGTAAAGTACAAAATGACATTACCAATAGACGGATGCAACATGGCCAAAGAAGGACAACTTATTATTAATTATGACATGCATGATTCTTTCAGCCTTTTTTAGTGAGAGCCTTGCAATATATTATTTAGGATACTTTGTATCCATTTGAGCTAGGAAAATAGCTCTGTACAGAAGGATTGCTTAGTTTAAAATCTGAGACAATATGAAAAAATCTAAATCAAAATCAAATAAAGAAAAACAAGACATTCCATTGCTTTTTTAAACTATGTTTATACTGTAAATGTGGATAAAAAATTATATCTTAGTGTCTGCTTTATGAAATTGACCATTCTTGCTAAATCTGCATCACATAACTAGAATGTGTCGCGGTTGCTTCATAATATGTTTCCTGCACAGAAACCACCATTATTGTATTCAATCCTGGAAGCACTAATCTCTCTTATTCCTCTGTCAAGCATCCAAACTGGCTTGTTTGGTTTGGATTTTGCTTCGGTCCACAGTTTTAAGTACACATGCATCCGAGGGAAACAGCAGGACTTGAGAGTGATCCTTGCATCTGCTCGTGAGACAAACCCAGACAGGGTTATTTGATTGTGTGTAAGCCCAGGTTCTAGTTTTGCAGGCAGCTGTCACTGTGTGGGCAGTGAACACTTCCTGTTCTCAATCTAAAAATAATACAATTACATTGTATATTCTTCATGTTGATGAACAAAGCCATTTGGACAGGCTTTTTCCCCCTTAAACATCACTTTTTGGGGGGATACAATTCCTACTAGTTCAGCTCTTCCCCACTATTTTTTCCTTTTCAATCTTTACAAAAACTAGGTTCATGTAACTCATACCTGGATAAGTCTTTACTCTGACAGTTCTTCCAGCTGTTAAAATGTTTACATGTCTTTCCTTAGTAATTGTAATGACAATTTTTTGTCAGATATGGCCATTTGATGAACTGTTATCCTCTTACAAATGCCTTTTTTTTGCAAAATAAAGAAAGTCAATGAATGATAGACATCAGTATACCTTCTTAATCTGCACATGTTGAAAGATATCTGTGCATTCACAGTCATATATGTGTAAACAAAAAAGAAACTTTAACTCGCCAAGGAAGTAAGAGACAGTAGATAGATAAATCATTGAGCCATCCTAAAAATGGAAACATGAAAAAGAGAGCACAGAGAACCACAGGGCTTAAAAGACACAGTTGAGGGAAGTAGGCTGCTGCATGTCAATCAAAAAGCTGAGGAACAAGAAGCGGAGGAGTCTGAAAGCTGTGATGCAGGGAGGTGTTGCAAAAGGAGAGAAAAGAGAGACAAGAATGAAAAGCTTTGTGAAACGGTAGACGTGAGCATGCAGACGCAATAGCTCATCCAGTATGGAGCTATAAATGTTATATAGCACAACAATCATAAATTAATCACAGCTCCTCTCACAGTCGAAGTTGTTGTTTTGGGTGGTGGACAGACTGTTGGAAACTCAGCCAAGGAGAGGAAGCGTTTATATAGAGCACAAACTTGAGACAGCCAGTTGGTGTGCCGGTTTACACTTTGGAAATAAATATCTCTCCAATCAATGTCAATTAAAGTTCCAGATTCATTAAAATGAGCATTGACATTGTTGAGAATGATGTGAATCTGCGTATTTCATATAAAAATCTTGTATCTGCAGCACAGTAAACTCACTCACATCAGTAATGCATGGAATAATTATTTCGTCTGCTCGAGGTCAGACCGATGTAACAGGTTTACAATCAACCATGTTTGCAGTCAAAACTGAAACATAAAGTTTCAAAGATTTGCCCTCGTTCTGAGCAGTCAGGTGTTTCCCAGGATGGCTGTGAAAAGGTCTGATCACTTCCCATTTTCCTGCTTTATTTTTCCAACAGGGCCGACTTGTGTAATTATAAAATTGGTCTTAAGTCTAGTAATGATTACTTTCAGTCAGCCCCCACTTTTTCCAGAGTCTTCTGTGGTGAAGACCTATTTAGGTTTTTCTACAAGACTTATGAAGTAGTCTCCTTGGTTGGGAACTGAATGCAAACAAATAAGTTGAGAGCCTGTTTTTTACAGGCTGTTATGAAATTGTGTTGTATATATGCCTGTTTCGTTGCTGTTTCTCTGAGTTTTTATCATCGTGATCATGTTTTAAGGTTAGGTTATCACAAGACTGTCCAAATCTGATCCTCGAGAGCTGCTTTTTTGCAGGTTTTAGATGTTTCCTCACTCTTACACACTTGATTAAGATTAAATAGATCTCCTGAACAGCTTGTTTTCAAGTTCTCCATTCCACCTGTTAAAAAACCAATAATATAAGCCAGATGAGTGAATGCTGGGAAACATGTAAAACCTACATGGCAACGGCCCTTGATGACTGGAACTGGAGAACCCTGGGTTATCATAATGATGAGTTGATACAACTTATCATGACACAGCCTAGCATGCAAAACAATTACCCTGTTATTTAACCTATAGGACCACTGACCAACACATAACACACACATGGATTAGACACAGACAAGTATTCTAAAGTTCTAGTCATATGTTCTTCCACACTGATCTATCTTGTGTGTTGTAGTAAGCACAAGTGGAGAAAAAACGAACCACACACTCAACATGCATACAGTCACACACGGCTATACAGGGTTCGGTTGGATAGTACTTTTTGCTTAGGAAAGTTCCTGAATGTAAATAATGACTTGACTGAACCTAAGCAGTAGCCATGGTAAGAGCTGATCAAATTCTGTTGATTGTAATGAAAGGAGCTTTAGTGTTCCTTCATTATCTCCTTTAGGAAAGGAGAAAAATAGGCAAAGGAAACACTGGTACATCCTTTATGAAAGAAAGTAGATAATTCCATTCCACAGTCCCTTGTGACAATCACTTTCAAAAGTTTTGCTTGATTATGTTTATCCAGTTGTCCTAAAAATGATTTATATGTGTAAATATGAAGACAATGAGTTGCGTGTGAAGTGACATCTTTCAGTTCTGTTCTTTTTTCTTTCTGAATTACAAACCTTGATACCTTGAATATTGATGATATAGTGTCAATTTATCAATATGGTAACTTTCTAAAGCACCATTTTAAAGAATATTTATTGAACATCTGTAGTTTCAGTTATCTAGACCCAGATCATAGCTTAATGTGGTTTGATGCCTATTGCAGTCCTTACAACCTTCTGCTATCCTCATCAGGATTTCCAACAAAATCAAGGAAAATAATTTATTAAAGATGATAGGAGTTCAGATTTTGCACTATTCAACCAGACCAACACTCTGTCACATATACATTTTTTTTTTAATTTACAGGAAGATGTATTCTCAACATTGTCCTGATTTTGTTGATTTTGCATAACATTTCCTTTCCTTTTCATTAAATTCATAGATCTGTTTAATGTCTACACAAAAGTGAGTGCTGCATTTTGCTAAAACTTTGTGTCATATCTTTGCTAACATTTTGGATCTACTTGATCAAACTAATCATGTTCTTTCCCACAGTTGAGGTTGTGCCATGAGCTAGATTTCCCACTTATTATGATCATTTTAAGATTTTAAAACCATGACTAGGAACTTACAGAGATGGTTTTATGAATTTGAGGGGAATATGATAAATCTTTACCACATTTCCTGGAAACCTTCTTCTAAACCACAGCTTGTGCAATCAAATTTAACATCTGGATCTGATCCAGCACCCACAGGGTTTGACTGTATTAAAACAAGTCTTCTCAACGATTCGCTTGTCAGACAACACAGTGGCTGTACTTATCGTGCTTTCCATCTGCATATATCTTATCTATGAAAATAGCACAGTTGCAAATTGCCTACAACACAAAGAAATATCACCAAGCTTTGCTGTTACCTCATCTCAAATGAGAGTTCAGTGTTGTAGCGTTTTTTTCTCCTTCTTTTCTTGTCTTGGTTTTCCATCTAACAACTTACATTCCTGTATTTTATACAGTCAAAGTGTTCTAATCTACTTCATCAACCTTGTTTCCAGAAATAACAGGTAGCAGGAAACACTCAGTATGCTAAAAACAGACATGGCTCCTATGCTGTGAACATAGTGGCTGCTGAAGAAAAATAATATTTTACTGAACCCGAAAACCTTTTTTTTTCTTAAAGAAAAAAGCTTTCTGAACTAAAGCCTTGTTTGAAAACAAACTATATTTTCAACTTTATATAGGAGGGGGGGGGATTGGCCTCTGTATACAACACCTTTATGATTTGTACTTCAGCCACGGTGCAGAGGTTATATTTTTGCCAGCTTACATTTGTCTGTCTGTCTGTTAGGTACATAACTTGAAAGTTATGAATGGATTTCGATGAAATTTTCAGGTAATCTCCAAAATGATATTAGGAACAACAGATTTTTGAGGTGATCTGGATCTGGATTCAGGAATGTTTTTTAACACTAACCGCCAGCATTCCAATACCCCTAGAGCTGCCAGAGGGGGTCATTTTGACACTCTGCCGACACAGCATTAAAACAAATGATGAATATGACGTATACAGAGGCCACATTTTCCCCCCTTAGACTCTTTTTATTTATCATTCAGAAGTAGACAAAGCTTCAATAAATCAACAATTAATTGTTTAGCATGTGGGATTACTTCAGGCTTGTATTTCAAATAGGAAATGTCAAATACTTCATAGCTTTCAACATTCACTTATCAGCTGACATATAACTAAATTAAATGATTTTAAATGTAGTTATATTCTTAATCAATTATTTGAGGGGGAACAATTACAAAAGAAAGCATCATATAATGCTAAAGTAACAAAGCAGAGCACTGGATGTCAGCTGATATTGATTTATTGTATCGCACGCGGAGAGCTCAATTATGAACGCACAGTGGGTCATTCTGGCTTGGATGCGAGACACATGCATTCAGTGCAGTCATGTCCAGAACGTTATAAAACACTGCAATATGCCATCTTCTAGTTATAGGTAGATGTTTTAAATCCAACATTGTTTGTCCTGGATCAAGTTGATATTCTGGATTTGGTATCCAGAAGGTTCAAAATATAGGGAGTGCTGCGGGGGATTGAGATATTTTCTCAGGTAAGTGATCCTATGGCTTGGCGGAGGTTTGCGCTCTCTGAGTGCTTCAAGTTTTATTCTGTTTTCAGCGGCATAGTTTATCTGTCTGTCTCTTAGTGAAATAACTCAGAAAGTTGTGGACAGATTTGGATAAGATTTTCAGGTAATCTCAGAAATGGAATAAAGGAACAAGTGATTTAGATTTCGGGGGTGATCTGGATTACTGTCTGGATCCAGGATTTTTTTTAAGGATTCTTTACTATGGGGAGATAGGGATTGTTTTGCCATTACAGCTTCAAACTCAAAAACTAATGCCCACAATCATTGGCAAAAAAAATAGATAATTACAATGGCTTGGAGAAGGTCTGCGCTCTCTGAGTGCTTCTAGTTTAATACAAAATGCTGTCATGTTGCATCAAGCTTAAAAGGTAAAAACATGGAAATGTTGCATGAAAATCAAATCAAATCAAACTTTATTTGTATAGCACTTTTCATACGTGTGCATCACAAAGTGCTTCATATTATAAAAACAAAATATCTATCTGTATATATTAAAAATATAATAACAGTAATTAATAGAAAATATTAAGTATAAAACATCAAAAATCAATCAAACCTCATCATTCTCCCTCTTCACCATTCACATGTGCATTATCACACACACACACACACACACACACACACACACACACACACACACACACACACACACACACACACACACACA
>JBBBVU010000008.1:16136780-16178762 GCA_037177055.1 Atherinosoma microstoma
TAATATCGCGGAATATACGCCGAGCAATAGTAATATGTGGGCTTCAATGCTGCATGCAGCATTGGCCCCCATAAATATCAAAGAGGAATTGCATATTGAAATATTAATTCATTATCAGATACCGGGATTTGTAAATGTATTTTGAAATTATATTTCTAAAAGGAGAAATAAATAACACAATTCATAAAATTGGTTATGAATACCTTTCCATTTCATACATTTAAAAGATAATGGGACAAATGGGACTGTTGCTGAAGAACTTGGTGTCCTTATGTGTTCTGTATCATGGCAGAACAGAAACTTTTCTTGTGAGGGATTTGCCCTGAGTGCTGTGCGACAGTGGATGGTGTGAAGGGGATTAGTCATCAAACTATCCCGTACAACTTGCATGTCTGCTGCTCTGTGCTGATGGCAGGCTGTTGCCTTCACGTGGGCTTGAGATTTCACAGTGTGATAGAGTGCTGGATCTCTAAGAGTGAGCTGCTAAATGTCACTTTGTTGTTTCACAGATGCCACCATAATGATGGGCAGTGGATTTCATTTGTGTTAAATATTTTAACTGTCAACCATCTGTGGCTGACAAATATTTGGAATATTAAATGTCATGTTTCTGTAAACAGTTGCACTAAAGACATTCAAATGCTGAAGCTAGACTAAAGATTGAGTTCAAGACCAACTACTCAGATCATTTGCAGGTTCATAATTTCATCTAAGACGGTCTTCTTGAATAGATTAATAGATTTGATTACCTAAATCGATGCATTCTATACAATCTATTCATCTATTGTTAAAGGAGAACATTTTTTAAAATCATACTATTTACTGCAGCAGAACCTCTTGTTATGCTCTAACTGAAAAGTTCCAATACAATTTGTGTATCTCGCTGTTAAGGGGAAGTGCCCTCTGCAAACTTTCTTATTCTTTTTATTTATAAAAAGCGATGTAACACCAATGTTAAAGAAAAACCACTACAAAACAGCATAATTATTGTGTGCCATGAATTAGCAAATGATTGTCCTAGAAAGAGCTGCAAGAAATTCTGTGATTTTAGGTGATTGGCCTATTGGGATTGGGTTATTTTAGCCCTCAAACTATAACAAGTCATGTTATATGCTTGCTCTGCTGAAAAACAACTCCAAGACAAAACTGTTTAAGTTTGATGTAAATTGTTTACTTATAAATGTCATCTTAATACAAACTACCTCTTAGACAAAACCTATTGCATTTTTTTTATATAAATGTCACTGCAGAACAGAGTGACTAATTGAAAAAAGGGAGAAGTTTAATATTTATCTATTGTTGGCTTTTTTAAGATGAGAACCATTTTTTTGGTTGCCATTACATAACAATCCTATTAATTTCAGGCTCTAGTTTTGAAGGAAGCTGAGGAAAGCACCGTCGGCCTGAGGCTAAGGATATACTGCTTGTGTCTTTGATGTGATTGTACAAAAAAGACAAAGCAGCTCTCTTCCATACATCCTGTAACACATATTTCCTACCCACATTTTTTTTTATTTTTCTGCAAAATAGCTGGGAGAAACTATTACTTAGAACCCCTCTTTTAGCTGAACATGAAGTATAATTAAGTGTGATGTGCTGCAGACAGTGCCTCAAAGAGTGCAGGATCCTTTAGTCTCAAGACTTCATGTGACCCTTGGTTATTTTGACTGTGTTTCAGACATGTCAAACACATGCAACGTAATGGCTCAACATTCATGTGCACGGATATACAAAAAAAGCATGCCAAGAAAAAGAGTCTTGACTTCAAAGCCCAGGAAATAAAGGTACAATATGCTTAGTTTAAAAAAATACATATACAGGAGAAAAAGTCCCTTAAATCTGAACGCTTGAAAGAAAGAGAATTCTCAGTTCCAGATCTACAGGGGTGTCGAGATTTGTTGCAAAGTCATCATTGTGGCATAATTTTTATAAACACTGTCAAGCAGTACTGACAAATCAGCAAGTAATATGTCTGAAGAGTTTCTGGTAAGCCATAAATATTTGTTGCAAAATGCTTACTAGCTCATAAAAATGTTAATGGATAAGAACTTCAAATTCATCAGCAACTTGTTCATTGTAGCACAGTAAACAGGCACATAAATATAGAGACACATTAAACAAGAGAATACATAACTTTCTTCTGCAGGTAAACCAAAGAAATTAATCTGAAAATGAGTCCTGGTGTGTGCTGAGTATGCAGGTAATTTTCCAAACATTGATAATTATTTTTTTTACCATAGCATTATATCTATATTAATAGATTATATCAAAAGACCCATGTACACCAATCAGGCAAAACATTAGGACCACTGATGGGTGAAGTAAAAGTTGCTTTTAAGCAGAAAAAACATAAAACGTGGGCAAACATAAAAATGAGTGACTTTGATTAGCATCAAGTTATGATATGTGGATGGAAGGGTCATAGCAGGGTGTCCATGTAGATCTCTTTCCACCTTAAAAAATCCCTTACAATGGGCAAGTGAGCATCAGAACTATACAACAGAGCAACGGAAAAAAGTGGTCTAGTCTGATTAATCATGGTTTTGTTGCTTCACACCAGGTAACCTTACCTTTTTTTAAGTTTACTCAAATGTTTCTTTTTTTTTTTATACAGTGGGGGCAGTGTGATGCTTTGCGCAATGTTCAGTTGCGAAACCTTGCGTCCTGTTACTTGTATAGAAATAATTTCATGTAAACATTGCTGACCAAGTACAGCACCCTTCTAAATAAATGATGTTCCCTGTGGAGGAAATATGAATTAATACCAATAAATTTGAATTGCTGACTTGGCTTTCAAATTCTCCAGATCTCAATCAAATGTATGTGCAGTTCACTCTAATTATTATCAAATTCCAAATCTAAAATAGTCCAATTATTACAATTTGTTTGTATGATTCCAAGTCAGAACAAGTTGCCTAACTTAAGAAACAAATTAATCATGTGGAATTTTCTCTACATTCAATGACCCATCATGAGCATGCACAGGGCAACAGCAGAGAGAAAAACATTAGGTTACAATAGTAACCCCAGTTCTCTGAAAACTGAGTGGGGTATCTCATTATGGGAAGTGCCCTCTGCCGTGACTAATCACGGAAACTCCATTACCACCAAGTCTGTCAAAAACAGACCATTCACGTGCCTGGCACAGGGGCACCCACCTTCTTTATTAGTGCCTGCAGCTACGTGCCCAACATTCTCCCCTTCTTTTCCTCGTGAAGATCACTTGAGCTCCTCAACTATCCTGACTGGATCATCCGCTTAATGGTTTGCCTACATAGCCGCCAAAGTAGTCTCTGAGCTACAGTTTTTTTGTTTTAGGATATAGCTACTTTTATTTCATCATGGATGAGTGGAGTACATGGGTAGTTACTATTGTGTTGTGCCAAGCAGTGGGGCAGGAAGTCTTTACCTGCAGTGGCCGCATCCATGCCCACTGCTGCATCGAGCCGAACCTATCGCCCTCCAGGAGGGAAGAAGAGGCAGTTGGCAAAGGAACTGTGGTGGCAGACCAACGCTTAGAAGGCAGCACTCGCAGAGATCCCTGCCCTGAGCTTAAGAATTTCTCCCTCATCCGAGAGGGTGAGAGTGGAGGATTTGTCACAGAATCCCTCTCAGTGCTGTGTAACAATGTTGCCTGCGAGTTGTCGATGACCCCCGAAGCTGACCCTTGCCTTTCCGACACTGCAGCGAAGCCCTGCGTAAAATTCGGAGACAAGGCCGCACCGCAGCAAGCGGTGCCCTATGACTGACATTCTCAAGCGTATTTCTTCCACGTGCCCATCAGAGGTTGCACTAGACTTTTATGTTGTCAGTCATTTTGACTGACAGGGTCATAAAAATACCATCATAATTTATTTTTAGTGGTCACTTTAATTTTTTAAATGATAATAAAGACATATTCAATACCAAATAATTTCATTAATTTTTAATTAACGTTCAGTCCAAACAAGCTGAACAGAAAATCCCCACCGTACCATCACACATCAAGCAGATGTACAGAATACACAGAGCAGGCAAACCAGGCAAATGTTTGGGCCCCGTGCCAGAAGGGGGCCTCCGAGGGGCCGACCAACATTGAATCGAGACAGAGCAGTGACAACATGGAGAGTTTGCAATGACAGTGGTCGACCACTACAGTACTCTCTAGACAGGCCTCACCCCATGAATTACATAATTACAGTGAATTGAATAAGGAGGCTGAAACTAGTTAAATTTAGATCTAGATAGTCTGTCAGAGTAAGCACTCTGTCCATGTGTCCGTGAAATCTTTGACGCCCCCTGCAGCTCAGGTTGTAGCAGAGAAGCCCAGAGATGGCAGAGAATTCACGGTGTCACTGAATGGACTTTTTGGAGTTTTGCCTCGGACAGATGACTTTTCATGGCTATTTTGATGTTCTGGATGTGGAATCTGCTGCCACACTTGAGACTGGAATTACAAGCGCCACTTTAGCCAAAGTTTTAAAATTATGGAACATTTCAGTTATAAAGTGATCAGAGGTTGGTAAGACTCTCTGAACGAGGGGTTTCCTTATCCCGCAAGCACTCGCTTCAGCAGGAGGAAATCCAACAGCATGCACTGCTGGAATGCGCATGCAAGTGCTCCGGAGGCTGTTGCTCAGGAAGAAGAGCAGTCATCTGCCAACCGTAAAGTCAGTGGATCAATCCCAGGCTTCCTCTGAATACATGTTGAAGTGTCCTTGGGCAAGACACTGAACCCCACGTTGCCTCCTGATGTGTCTATCAGGGAATGAATGTGTGTGATAGATGAAAAACACTCAGTATGTAATAGGAGCATATAGTATGTGATAAAACTCCACTATTCCTTAATGAAATAAGAGTAGCTTTATCCTAAAACCAGAAAACCCACGTTCTGAGATTACCTTAACGGCTATGTCGGCGAAATGTTAACGGATGATCCAGAGTCAGGATAGCTAAGGAGCTCAAACTTTCTTCACGAGGAAGAAAGCGAGAATGTCTGCCATGAGGCTGCAGGCACTTATAAAGGAGGTGGGTACCCCCGTACCAAGCACATGATTGGTCTGTTTTTGACAGACTTGATGGTAATTGAGCTCCTGTGACTGGTCATGCCAGAGGGCATTTCCCATAGTGAGATACTGAAAGAGGTTTTAAAAAGTACTTAATTTAATGTAAGAAGCCTCCAGAAGAACCTGACTCAGCAAGGGCAACAATCTTGTCTCCACTGGTTGGGGGGCATGAGGGGACAGGAAAGATCAGTCAACAAGTACCATAACTTTGGGCCTGAGATGTCTGCTAATATTCAATGGAACAACCACTGTCCATTTGATGCCACATCAGCATACCTTAAGACGTCTGGTGGAGCCCATGTCTTGACAGTTCAGGACTGTTTTGACTACAAAAAAAACAAAAAAAAAAACAGGGCCTACCTATTACAAAAACATTGTGACCGTTTAGAAAGGTAGTCATAATGTTATGGTTGATTATCATCCGTATGTTTTAAGTTTCCATTAAAGCTGCAACCATTTTACAAGTTCAAGTATCTGGGTCTTCTCATTCGGTGAAATTTTATGTTCTACAGTGGTACTGAAATTTACTTAAATAAGCTCCATAAAAGAAAAACAATCATATGTGTGTTAACAACAAGTTTATAATATCTAACTTCGTCTAAGAAGACACACAACCAGATACACTAACACTCATCATTTCCTCTCCAGTGGCACTTATTTGAAGAGAGTTATTTCTTCAATTATGCTAATCTCTTCTTTCCCTCTCTGGAAGGCATTGCTGAAGCTTCTCTGGCAGACGCAATGTCAATTTAATCACACTGCCGAAGATACAAGCCATATGCAGGCCCATGGGTTAACTTTGGAAGGGCCCCTGTGGAGATGGAGTGTGGGCAGCAGATCTGCTGACGCCAATTCAATAAGAGTGCAACATGCTTACAACTAACTTTAGGTAGATTATATGCAACTGATTTAGTGTGAGTGAGCATCTACAAAGATTGCAAAACCTCCTGTCAGCAAACAAAGTAGGTCACCTTTGGAAACTGTTTTGTTTTTGCTATCAACAAACTCATTCAACCTTAAGGCGCTCCTCACATGTTCCTCATCAGCTGTTTTTTTATTAAATGTTTTACACAAAATCAACTAATGTATTGTAAATTGTTTTTTCTTTAAATCCTATTTAAATCTTGACTGGATCAATTAAGAATAATAATGCTACAGGATACTTCAGTCCCCAAAATACTTGAACTCACAGTATGGAGCTATAATATAATGTTACATATATCTTGTAAAACCAAATTTACAAGTCAAAGTTTTATACTGACATCTCTCTTGCTGGATTTTAATAAAAAAATTGAGACATGATAAGGACAGATTTGTATCCTGCACCACACACAGTTGTAATTACATTCCATTAGAAACACATATATCATATTTGCCAAATTATCTCTAGATCACTCTCAAAGGGTGATGCTGTTGAAATGAGTTTAAGGCACCAAAAGCAATCAGCAGAGTTCCACTGAGATTTGTCCATATTTAACCAGCATGTGTGACTACACGTACACACGCACACACATAGAGTGTTATGCAACAAGAATTTGGTCTCCATTGCATTTAATCCCCTGTAGCAACTTAATCCTGAGGCTAAGCAAACTCTCCTCCTCAAGTCTCCCTGCTGCTCTGAGAACACAGAGGAAAGGAGGAAGAGCAGAAGATAAGACAACAAAACAAGGAAATGCTGGAGCTGAAAGGGCAGATTTGACAATGCAGTCGGAGAAATAGAGCGAGACGGGGAACAAGAATAAAGAAATTCTGCCTCTTGCTAAGAATGGAGGAGTGATTGTCATCTTTTTTTCAAACAAACTAGTAACTCTTTTAAGATAAAGGGTTAAAGGTCAAACGCACCTACTTTAACTACAGAGTAAGGAAGAAAACTGCACAAAGAAGCAAACTTGAAGGAGTACATTATAACAAAGCAATGAAAGCAATGGAGCAGTGAAGTCAAATTCTAATATCTGTGTGTCTAACTTAAGGATTCAAATTTGAGGCAGATTAGGAGTCAAATATCATACTTTGAGGAAACTAAGCAGCTTGTAATTTAACACTGAAAAATAAACATTTGATCAGCTCAGAAATATCACTCTTTTCTTTAGATCAAACCACTCGATAAACCACTGTGATAAATGAAACAATAACAGAAATGTTTGCACAGTGCAGTAAGTTATCATATGACCACTTGAGCAAAACAACATGTGACTTTGTTGTGTTGCTACTTTTCCTTTAACTTTATATTATTTCTGTATCATTACTATAATAGCTATTTGCATGATAGAAATAGTAGATGCAAATAATGCCCCAAAACTTAGATTGTATTATAACAATGTTATCTAAACTACAACTGATATTTAGTATAAAGAACTGAATATTTCGGTTTCAGCAGCCCAGGGTGCTGCTAATGTTTTAAGACACTGTTGGGTCAGATCACACCACATTGTATAAGGAGCACTGAAGGCAGTGCTCCTTCCAAAGAAATGTTTGTTAATTTAATTCAGATCTTTTTTGCATTGTAATGAACTGTGACAGTGTTTGTGCCGCTATAGATGGAAATTTTTCCAAAAGGAGAATATAATTTCTCCAAATCTTGCTGTTAAACATGATAAGACTTGAGTCAACTCACAGCAAAGCAGAGTCTTAAAGCCACAAGGAGAAGGGCACAGCTGTGATGTATGACAGGGATGTTGTATTACAGGGTCCTACCTGACATTATCATGACGCTGGATGTAGATTTTGTGAAAGATCCTTTCAGGGGGCTTCAGGAAATCCTCTTTCATCTCCATAGCTACGTTCCTGGGCAACAGACTCATTAGCAGGCGCTCCTAAGTGCATAAGTGTGTGAGTGTGAAAAAAGATGGGGAGGAGGATAAAGCATTATTCAGTGGAACACAGCAAAGTTATCATAGGACATATTGTCAGTAATAATACATAATGTCATAGACAAAAAGGCATCATTTTACCAACAGTTCAAGAGTGGGTAGATGCCCGTACCTGTTTCTCATTCTCATCCTCCATACGGAGTCTCTCTTCAATGCAGTTGCGAGCCTGCAGGAAGGCCTTCCTCTGGGCTCTCTCTGTCAGGATGCGTACAAACAGTCCTGACAGGTTGACACTGGTGAACAGCACTGTGTTGGCAACCAACTGCAGATAAGAAAAGAATCGGACAATGAGACACAGTGCTAATTCTTTGGTAGTTTTTACAGCGACAAAAAGTCTTTAGTTATTCATTAACAAAAGCTATGAATGTAATAACTGCCAATAAATTAGTTTATTATATTAAAATTGTTGAAGTTTCCTTTTTTTGTGTGTTTTGAGTCATTATAGCTATGTGTTTCTGTATAATAGATGACAAGTGTACTTATATGTCCACTTATTTGCAGAAAATGAAAAAATCCTGAATCCATCTTTGGGCTTATGTTGTACTATTGTGTAGTTAGTTATGTATGCTGGTGCAGAGTATAATACAGTCCCACTGTATTGTCTGCATAGAGTAATATATGTACATATAGATTAACATAACTTTACAGTCAGCATTGGCTATTAAGTCCGCCATTCTATAAATTCAAGTTTTAATACATGAATAATATAATCTGTGTTTTTTTTTACATGAAGTCCTTGATCAGGTTTTTTTTTTATCAAAGATACTTTTGTTAGAACTGGAGGCTATTTCCTTAAAAATTGTGTATCTGTGGCAGTAAATCATTTGAGAATCTGTGCTCTGATCATCCATCACAACAGATGCAGAAGCAGCATGACTGATTTTAACCTTGTGCAGGACACACGTTTATTTTACTTGACAGAAGCTGGCTGTCACTGACTTTGTATACAGAACTAATATAATCCTCCAAAGTGTTTGTGAGTATGATAATCTTATGTTTGTAGAAAACAATAAATTATTTTCCTTGAGAATTTTCTGAAGTCAATATTAATAGATTTCATGAGCTTAAAAAATTGGAAAAAAGAAGTAAATTTCTCTAAGCATCCTAAATACACTATCAAAGCTTCAAACAATATAAACAACTCCGCTAAAATTTTATAAACTAGTACCAACACAGGTAGGTTTGTCTATTAGAGAAATGAATAATGGATTGTCTTGAAAAGATTGTTTTTGGCAGCAGCAATCTGACTTTCTATTGAGTGAACATAAACATAAACATGCTCAAATGATGCTCAAGTTACTTTCCAGCCTGACGTTTATACATGAGGACAGCCTTGGTGAAAATCACTCACTTTTGTGTTTATTTGTTGAGATGAAACTGGTTATAACTGACCTCAATGCAGGCTTACTAACCCTTGAAGCCATCTTACCAATTTATGGAGGATCTTGTAATTTCAGACAGCAATAAAATGATGACTCTTAGCTTAAATTTAGTGGGGGAACAAAGATAGTAATTATTCTATGGTTATTTGTAGTAATACATTGCACAGTGACATGCAGGGTTGTGCAATAAAAAATCTAATGTCAATGAGAAAGTTACATAGTGAAACTGAGGTTTGCTAACTTTGTCAACAAGCTTGAAAACTAATGTCATATAATATTTTATATTTCTATTACCAACACGATGCATCAATAAAATTCAGTACTACTCTCAACAAAAAACATTTCAAAGGTGTTCTGTAAAGCAGGACAAGAATACTTCAAGCTGAAGAGCAGAAATCCAGTTAAAACCTGTTTCTGAAGTCTAAATTTGCTTCTGTAAGAAGCTATTTCATACAGACTGTATTGTGGAAGTAGACAACACTGTAGGCTGAGTGCCTGGAACCTAGGTGGGTGGTTGGTCCAAGCCTGGGATGTGCGGGGTCATGCCACACAGCTCATCTCTAAGCTTAATGGATTAGCTATCTCTGGTAGTACAGCTAACAGTGTCCTTCACATGGCTATACAGGTAACTCATAGCCTACATACAGGAAAACAATCTCCTCTGTGACTACTCTGTCATCATCCAGGGTGTGATGAAGTGATCAAATCTCATATTTCACTTTCAAGAACTCCACAAGCTTCATGTCATATGTTGTAAGTTGGCATTAATGTCCCATTACGACTGGAGGGTTTGATTGATGTGACATATCTTCTTCCCACACACCTGATGACATGCAGAAATGTGGCTGTGTATGTGCGTCTGTGTGTGAGAGAGAGAGAGAGAGAGAGAGAGAGAGAGAGAGAGAGAGAGAGAGAGAGAGAGAGAGAGAGAGAGATTGTGACAGAAAAGGTGCAAAGATATTAATGTACAGGGTGGTGCACCAATTTATTTTGTAGCTCTGAAATGACATGCATGACTTTGTCCTCTTTTCCATATCTGAATCATATAGTTTATTTCAAGTGATCTCAGCATCCTGCTTTTGGTGCCAGCACAATTTCACTCTGGTTCTTCATTTCCAGCTAACACCTTTGGAAGAACTGTACTGTCTGGTTTGTTTATTTGTTGTTGTTTTTTTCCACTTTGTTTTATCATATTTTATAAGTTGTTGTTGTAAACATAGCCTCAGTTATGGCTTACCTCACTATCAGTATGTAAAACCACGATATACATCTTTGGGAAGAAGACACATGCAAACAGGAAATCAAGTTTCTGATGTGAGAATCTTCTTTGTGGCTCTTCCTGGAGTTTTATTTGATCCAAATGGGTGAGTTGAAACTCTTTTGGAGCAACCAGAGTTGATAGGGACATGAACACAGTAGTTTTTAATGTCTTTTTTTTTTTTTTAACAGACTTGAGCAGGGAAGATCAAGTCTCTCAATTGGGAGCTGTCCAAGGTGCTGAACTGTTGTCCAATTTGTGTCTCTACCTATGAGACCTACTAAAGACTACTGCATTTGGGTGAGGGTGTTATTGGAATTTTGGTTATTGCAGACATTGCCTACTAGTAAGAAATATGTCCAGTATCGCAGCGCAATAGAAACACCTTAATCACTAATTAGCATACTTACCGTCCTCCATAGTTTCTGTGTTTTTGCTGTGACAGAAGTGGCAGTCACAATTAAATGCGAGATGGAGACCATTATTCCAAACACAACAGCCAAGAGTGTCCTCACAGGTAGGAGGGCGTAGGCGACAAAGGTGACCAGGATGAGCTGCCATACACCCTGCTCCGGGGACGTCGGGGGCTCCATCCCCATCGCACCCAGTGAGAAGGGGCAGCAGAGAAAGGAGAAAGTGAAGCCAAAGAGCAGCGTCAGGTTGACAATCTGTTGGAGCTGAGTCACTTGAAGGTACTTGACATTAGTTACGATGAAAAGGGAGACGAAGATGATGCAGTGGACCGGGTGGGACCCCTTGGAAATGGTGAGGCTGGGGCCGGTCAGCAACTCCACTACGGCCAGTATGGAGGACATGAAGATGAGAACCGCCAGGGCTTTGAGAGTAGACGTCTGCTCTAGTTTCAGGTTGTAGTTCTGGTAGAGGGACTCGAGTTCTTTGCAGTCGAACTCGTCCTCACACACAATGGTGGTCAAAGGGACAACCGGTGGACAGTGACTTCTCTTCCGCCTGGTTTTGACTTTCTGAAACGGTATTTCCTCCATGTCAGTGCCATTCATAAACTGAATACCTGCACACAGCTTAGCTCAAGCGGAACACCGGAGCCCACGCCGACACAGACCGGAGCCGACGGCGAAAGATGCGCTCAGCAGGATGAAGGCAGAGCGTCCCAGATAGCGGTGGCTGGCCGGTGGCCACAGACGCGCTCCACACTATCCACAGGTTGGACTGTCTTGTCCGACAACATTAGCTTGCAGGCAAATCTTCATTCCCCGACAGTCTTTGAAAGACAACAATTAAATGGATTAGCTGATCAAATTTTTAGCATTCGTTTGAGCGTCACATGAGGAGCAACGCACACGACGTCTAGTTCTGATGGTAACAGCTTTTTGCGGGGCTCAGATAGGATCACGCCTGCGCATTATGAAGTGAAGATAAGACACGTCTGAGCTACTCAACACAAACAGTCAAGACCAATTGACTGGTGCAGTTACAGAGCATCCCTCGCCAGTCACAGAGTAGAGCATTATCATCCATAATGGAAGTGTCCTTCTTCTTTTTCCACCTGCACACGACATGTTTCCATCATTAAAGCCCACGCAATCTAATCTTTGCAGCATCCTTTTATGCTCTTCCTCCATCTGCCTCATTCACTGTCACTTGTGCATTAACACATAGGAGGAAGCCACTGTATTTGTTTGGCACAAACCTGATTGCACACAATTCACACAAGACTTGTGTTGCCACGTCACCATTTTGGCATTCAAGGGATGGTGTCTCATTCATTACCAGGGAAAGATTCGTCATGTCACTGACTGCCATTGCTATGACCCGTAAGGGCCCATGAAAGTGTAAAAAAGTGACAGATGGACGACCAATTCCAAAGCCAACACCAGACCATGCTACCAGGACTCTGGCATGCCTTCTGTAATTAATTAATCTCATTTATTGGTGTATGTGAGTGTGTTTGTTTTGTTGTTCATCAGTTTGTCCATGTCGATCATTTACCATGAGGTTAAAGATCCTCAGATATTTGAGTGAAGTAAGATGTAAAATACGATATAAATACAAAAAAATACTGATAATAAAAGCTTGTTATTTCATGCAGTTCATGCAGATATACTTTTAAATCTTAAACAAACTTGCCTGCTGTATCACAAAATGACTCATCATAATATTCATCTGTGTTGTGTCTACAATTTCACCTCTCCCTCTTGTATGCCTGCCATGTCTTTGTTATCTATTCCTGCTCCTCTAGAGAGATGTGGGACACAGGATGTAGGACACATTGCTTTCAGACTGATAATCTGTGCAATCTACAAGGCTTTTACTCATGTCACTTTCACTGGACTTTATTAGCTGACACATGAACATGACGATCATCGCATGTTGCCTGTCAACAGTGTAATTAATCTGGCACTGATTTTCTGTCATTCCTTTGATCAATATTTCAATATTTCTCATGTAGCACCTTTTAAATAAATCCCAATAATTAGTGGTGCTCTTTTTTCAGTTTCATTTGACATCTTACATTCCTTTTACACAGATAAAAAACAGTGGATTGAAACAAGATATAAATCAACAACATATTATAAGCAGCTTTTATTTTGTTTTTCTTTGCATCTGAGTGAATTCCTGCAGTGTTTCAGGAACACATTTTGGCCTGTTTTTGGAGGGGTATACAGTGAAGAATGAGAGCAGAACTGCTGTGCAGTATAAACATGTTATTTCCTCTACTTTTGATGGATGGCTTCAGGTGTAAGTGGATGGTCACATTCTGTCAGTCCTTATCTTCTGAGAACAAAGAACAAAGAGAGGTCTTGTGGGAGTTTACACCACAAAGCTGTGCTGCAAGGGCATCGGACAAGGAGACAGAAGAAGCCAGCTTCCTGCTGCGTGTTTCTCTTCTAAAACTCATCATCCTGTCTTCTCTTTTTGTCTTTCTATTGCTGTCTTCAACTCTTTCATCACATAAAAAGCTTTTCAGACTGAAACATACAGAACAGTTGAGTATTTGAAATGATGTGAAACAGCTGATTATGTCACTGACATATTTACATTGCAAAATTGTTCATTTAATAACAGCTTGATGACTCAACAACTTGAAGTCTGAGGGTCAATTAAAAAATGTCGCCACATGTCAAGTGTACAGCTTATTTTAAAGCTCATCAATATAATAAAGATCTTATTAAACAAAATTTATAGTTTAAACAGACATTCAGCCTCACTGGTAAAGAAGAGTGAAACTTTGCCCACTGTGTATCATAGTTTTATAGTCTGAAAATAAAATACATGAAAACCATTTGATCCAAGGAGGACACAAGAGGATGAAAAACAGATGTTTAAAAGAAAAAAAAGGGAAAAGCAGAGCATATATCAAAAACAATTACGAAAAATTGTATTTCCATCAATGTTGTCATTAAGTGGTCATCTGTAATGATAGTCAGGCAAACCAGCAAGTCCCATCAGTATGCATATGTGTTTGAAACATGGGTGGTCTTATGATCACAGACACATTGGCTTAACACCAGCAAATATAACAGCCAAGAAAGACCCAGGAGAATCTGGTGTTGCATGCTGTGAATTAGCTAATGTCAGCCTTAATCAGAATGTGCTAAGAACAACCGAAAAGAAAAAAGAAGCAGGTTTCTCACAATTTTCAGCCAGGTGTGTTGACCACAGAGAAAAGGCAACAGTTTGGAGGGATAAGAAAATGATTCAAAGGATGGAGCAGCCAATATGGTATATTTTATTCTAGTTTACTTGGAGACATGAGTAAAGTAAAAAATAAATCTATTTCTTCTGTTGTTAATTAAACAAAAAATTAAGGAAAAAAATTGAATGTACCCCATTAGTTTCACATAAATCTAAACTAAATTATTCTAAATCCAGCCTTGAGCTGGAATCTGCAGAACTCAATTTTTCAAGGCTGAAAATATAAGGCACTCATAATCAACATATCAAAACTGGACAGGAGGGAGAACGGCGGACTCCACAAGCTTATCCTTCATTCTGCACAAAATGATTTGTGTCCTGCAGTTACAGTTACCTGTTGCAAACACTTGTCTGTTCAACAACAACAAGGTGGCAGGTTTTAATTGCTTGGAAAACAATAGCCAGTTAGTGATTTGAACTGTCTGGCCTGTACTTTTTCCAATTATATAAAGTGTGAGATATTAAACTGTGCGGGCTTTATGTCAAATAGACTTAAATATTTTAATATTTTAAAAGAATGTAAGTTAAATTAATCTTTGAAGTCAAAGTTCATCATCTTGCATCATGTATCTTCATCAAGAGGCTGAGTAAAAACAAACTACCTTCCCGATATGTCTTCCCGATAGGTTTTTCTCACTTGGCAGCTTGCTGATTGCAACCTTTCACTTATCAACCAACATATCTGACAGACTCAGTCAACACCACCCTCTAAATCTGACACCTGCATTGCTAATAAGCAAGCTTACACTGTATATGGATAGCTTTATTTAAACTGCAGCTTGAAAAAAAAAGGGTAACACTTAAGATTTTCTTTTCTTTGTTCATCTGCCCATCTTTAGTTAAGTGTACATTTCTTTCTGTTCAACAAACAATGAGGCTGATTGAGGCTTTGCTATTTTAAGGTATTGTACTGTCCACCTGTATCTATCAGAGAAGATTACAGCCAAAGGAAAACCTCTAAAAACACAAAACACTTAAAAATGAGACACAAAGCCTGAAGCTTGTTTATGATGACAAGAAGTAACTGTCCCAGTTTCACCTGCGTTTCCATGAGTGAGCTTAAGATGGATCAATAGCCATCAGGTGCATGAGATTCAAGTGCAACACCCCCTATTGTGAAATCCTCTTAAAGCTTCTGATAATTCAAGTAATCTGGGGAGGCAATGTGTATGTGTGTGAGCAAGGGTGTTTGCATCCAGTCCATGTGACTTTCTCTCCTCCCACAATAGTTGTCTTCCAAAGTATCACGTGCCCTACTGAATCGGAGTGCTTAAAGTGTGCAGCGCATGAGATAGGTGACAAGGAAAGACACAGAGTGAGGCTGACAGAGACAAGACAAATACACAAAGATACAAAAGGAGGAGGCATATGTCTAAAAATAAGTTGTAAATCTCTGTAAAAATGAAGTCACTTCAGTACCAATGTCTCTGTTTGAAAACCAGACTCTGATCGCAAAAATGTCATGCGTACTCTGCGAGGAACAACAAATGCAAGGCCTCTGACCTTTATGATACAAAATGCAATTCTTTCATTCTATCCTGTTAGATATTCATCTAAAATGCTGTCATGATCGCCATACGTATCGGAAACTTACATAGAACCATACTGGAAACCACTTTAGAAAACTTATAAATAAATATTTGATAGGTGACTATATCAGGTTTTATCAAGTTTTGCCAGGAAATAATTTCTCTATTTCAACTATAATTGATCTTATATGTGTCCACGTAAACCAAAAACTCTAAGATAAAATATAGATAAGGACATAAAATAGAGATAATGACAGATGAAGACAGAAGGGCCTGAGAAGCCGATTAACAGACACCTATACAATAAATACTGAGCAGGTCAGATTTAGAAAACAGCCAAAACAAAGCATGCTGATTAGAGGCTGAACAGATTGGATACAACAACACTTGGAAAGGCATAATGTTGAATAGGAACTGCTATTGAATTTCAAAGACACAAACAACATTCAGCAGGTAGGGCGGGCACAGCCTCCTCTTATTTGTGCCCTGTGCTGCTGTTCTCGTTGGAGCCAAATACCTCTTTGTGCATGGCAGAGCCAGCGATCAATAACCAAGAGAAAGTGGCCGCTAGCCTTGATCCTAATTAGTGCAGGGTTAGAGCAGATTAGCTTGCACCTGAGCTCCCATCTCAGCTTCTTTCCAACAACAGCTCCTTCTCAGTTAGGCCACCTAGAAGCACCAACATCAGCATAATTCAGAGATGTAATATGTGTGGGAGTAAGACACCTCAGTGAATTCTGTCCTCATATCATGTTCACTGTTTTTCTCTCTGTGGCGAATATCAAGCTATCATCACCTACAAGGTTAGAATTAAAGAAACAAAAATACTTTTTCATCCTTGAAAGAAGAACATGGAAAGAGTGATAAGTGACAGTACTACTCTTAAGATAGCTATTATGGCAACAGCAGAATTAATTATAAACCTTTGTCAGTGCAGCCAGGTCTGTTAACCAAACAGAGTTCAGGGAAAGGTTAGGAAGTGGAGACCGAGACGAGATTAGTATGCATTGTTAGTGCTGATGGTGTGTGTGTGTTTGTGAGTGTGCGTGAGTTTGCATGCGAGACAGTCTCCATTCCAGAGTTGTGAATTGACAGCTGCTATAAATAGAAAATACCTGAGCCTTTATAAGCCTCTGCTGTTCTGTTGAGTCTAAACCAAACTGCTGATCTAAATATCTGAAGTCTATTTTAAGGATGTCATTATCAATTTCATTTGACTTGCAGTGTTTGCTTTTTGTTTCAGTGAATTTTAGATTGATAAATATTAACTCTATTGTTTAAAGGGAAAAAAAACAAACCTTTCTTTTTCCTGACACATACAAACACATACATCAGATTTGTACCCTTTATATTCCTTTGCTAGTCTGAATGTGACAGTTTAGGGTTATAAAGATCATTGGGACAAAAACAGAAACACATCTTTACAAATCTTGATTGTAAAATAGCTGTGTGTAACACTTTCTGGCAAATAAAGAAGAGATTTTTTTTTTCCATTTAGACAAACATTAAGCCTACAGAGATATTTTGAAACCTAGATACTATAAACTTCAGAGAAAGAAAAAATTCACTGATGCCATCAAATAATTGAGCATAATAAAGTGTGTTTACCATGTTAAACAGTATTTTCTTTTTTTAGCTTTCTATCATTTGTTTATGTATTGACAGGATCATAACAAATAAATCCAGTAATTTATGAACATGAACGCAAATACAGTAGATAAGGCAAAAACAGTTTGTAAGGTTCAAATAAGTTCAAAACTTCAGGAGTAGTTCTCCAGGCTTCTTGAAAGACATTTCAAAGCTTTTCTATGGATGTTGGCTTCCTCTTGTCCAGTTCTCCACCCAGATGATCCCACACTGCTTCAGTAATGTTAAGGTCTGAGCTCTGGGGATAATTCATGACTCCAGAAGACCTGTTGACACTGATTTTTAGTGCAGTTCTTGTGCCATTTGGCATACCTCAGCCTTTCCCCCCCGTTTCCCTTCCTTAACGATGGCTTCTTGAAAGTCACCCTTCCATGGACGCCTTTCTGATGAGTCCTAAGTGAATGGTGTGGATCAACTGAAGGGTCAGCTCTCATGTCCTGTGTCTTATCTTTATTAATTTTTCATTAACAAGGCAGGTAAAAGGTTGAGTTGCATTTTCATATGCAAGCTGTCACTTAAACCAACATGATGTCAAAGAAGTAAATCAAGCCATTGTCAGGGTGAAAAGTGTCCAAATAAATAAATTCTGATCAACAATTAAAAAATAATACTTGACATCCACAAACATCTAGTCTTTTTTAAGTGTTGGCTGGAGCCTATCCAAGCTGACATATGAGGAGCACTCTCAAGCATGCCATCATCCAAGTCTACCATAAGGAGGAGTTTATGAGAGTAAATATAGGGTGTTCACATAAAGTTGCATACCATTCATAAGCATCCAGAATAGAAAGGTGAGTTCAGACTATGCCAAAACATCTTCAGTTCAGACTATGCCAAAACATCTTCCAAAGGCCAGAACAGATCAGTTCATATGAGGTCTTATGAAAAGGCCCTCGATTAATAATTTGGAAGCAAAGTCATCTTTCCCTTAAACAATCTTTAATGTATTCTTTAATATGTTGTTGTCCATTGCTTGCTGTAGTTATCATTATGACTCTTTTAAACATTAAATATGAAAACATGAACTGTGGAATAAGATACTGCAATCCTGAAAAAGCAAAACAAACCATGTCATGGCAAACAGATGTTGACATGCTGCGTGTAACATTAGAGCTACATTATGTATCTGTGTAAGGTTTTTATGCTCCTCAGCCAGCTTGACCTGCTTTAGTCTGACATTTCTGCATACAGAAAGAGAAATTACAACAGAACACATATAGTACAAACATGCAAGCACACACACACACACACATGCACAGTATCTCTCCTGTGGCTTAGAAAACAATATTGACTGTCCCTTTCCCAGGTTTCAGTTAAACCTGGCTTGGTACTAATACATCGGTCATTCTCACCGTGGCTTTGCCTCCAAATTTTTACTTTTTATTTTCTACCAGAGACGGAAGGAAAGGTGGTGGAATGGTTTCATTTGCTCGTGAATCAATCTAAGTAAAGACAACTTTATTCAATATTATTCTTCATTTGAGCATCACACATTTGTTTTTTAGCAGCCCATCAGTTTTATACATTACAACTTGACCACCAAAACCTCCTTGTTTTATCCAAGAATTCTCAGAGTTTTTATCAGTTATACACTGTAAGCACAACAAGATTTTAATAACTGGTGATTTTGCATATCGACAACAGTAGTGATCCCTATGCCAGCGAGTTTTTAAGACTTTTGAATAATATGGATTTTAAACAGCATGTAACACAGCCTACTCAAAACAGAGGACACACCCTGGATTTGGTCATAACATTATGGCCTGTCCACTGTTTTTGACCTGGCTGCATGAGATTACTACTGTGTTTTTTTTTTTAACATCACCAGTTTTAGCCAATAGGAGGCCCCAGTGAGAACTGTGACGAAATTTTTATTGACATTTTAAACTAAACTCCTGCTCCCAAAATACCTGATTTGTGTGATTTTATTGTAGATCATTTTAACAACAGATTAAAATCAGAAATTGACTCAGCAGCTCCACTTACAAAAAAAACTGTAAAAAAAAAAAATTTGAAACCACCGTTGAGAAGTGAGAAAGTTAAAGAACTCAAACAAAACTGGAGAGCAGAGAGGAAATTGAGAAACAAATCTAGCAATTCATTAAGAAATTTTATGTGAACAACTCAAAACCTATAATAAGACCGCAAAACAGGCAAGTACACTTAATTTCTCAAATCTCACTTGCATGTGGTGTGTGTACATGAGTGAATGAGAGAGAGATTATGATCAAATGGGTGTTTTTTAAAACTGTTAGTTGTTGAGTGTTTATATGTAAAGCACTTTGTGATACTTATTGTATGAAAAGTGCTAAATAAATAGAATTTGATTTAATTTGATATGATTCCTCCTGTGCAAGTATTTGTGTATTATCAAACACCACTTTCAGCTTTTTCCAAGTACAGAGTCACATCAAAGGCAACACAAATACACATGCCTTCTCCCAGGGTGCTAACAAGATTGTAAACCTTTCTTTTCTGTGTCTGTTACCAAATGTTTTCACATTATCTTTAAAAATAGATCAGTTTAGAAGTGTGTAGTTTGCTCTTCATTGGTGTCATCTATTCCATCACATTATACAGTGAGGCTGTCCAAAAAAATTATCCTCTGTCTTACCTAATCACAGTACAGGCAATGCTAATCATTGTAGAAAAGAACATTTAAAAAATGACCTTTGAACCAATGTTTATGGAATCCTAGGTCAATTTCCAATGAGTCTTTATTTGTTAGAAATGTTGTTGTATTGCATGGTTTACATTGTATCTCTCTGGCTAACACTTTGTCAGATACTGATGTTCCTCTTATTGAGGCATCCGATGGTTACATATTTTGAAATAGACCAAGGTTATTGAGACAAAGGGTGGTTTTACTGTTATTTATAAAATGACTCAAAAGTATATATGTGTGGGTGACTTTCTGAATAAAATCTTTCTATTACACCCAATAGATACGAAACCTATCCCTAAGTGATTTTAATATTCAGGAATTCAGGACAACCACAATGACATTAACTGCATCTGATTTATTTTTTTTATCCAGACTTTAACTGTGTTGTTGACATCTCTGGCCCTACTCATCAGCATGGTCAAACTCTGCTTAATTACTACTTGTGGCCCTCGTCTTGTAAAAGTTATGCCTGTTTTTGAACATGCACCTGTCTTTTGTGATCTACTCATAATGTCTATTTCTTTTATAAATATACCCATCAATCTCCTAGACCTATCACTCCAGAGATCAGTGAAAAACTCTGTTGTTGCACCTTACCTTTCTGTGGAGAGCTTGCAAATATTTTCTTAGATAGATGAGCTGCCTTTCCTGATGCTCTGGCCCAACATAAAGTATCTACAACTGGTTGTTCACTGTGTGTAAAACATGTTAGAAACTTATTTCTGAAAAAGTAGAATTCTTCTACTCCCTTACTGATTGAGTAGAATGATCCAGTATGACTGTATCTTTTCTTATCATTATCTGCGATTAGATTTTTGTGTATCTGCTACAACTAAACTTTCCCAGTAACTGTTGGTTAATTTGGAGGAACTACATCACATATCTCCATACAACAGTTTCAACTCAGTGATGTTTGTGGAGTTTTTGTTTGTTTTTTCTTGCACGGACTGCTTGCTTCAGGTCCTTTCATGACATTTCTTTCAGATTAAGGTCAGGACTTTGACTTGGCCATTCCAAAACATTAACTTTATTCTCCTTTAACCATTCATTGGCAGAGTGGCTTACGTGCTTAGGATAGCTGTCTTACTGCATGACCCATTTTCTGTTGAGATTCAGTTCACGGACAGATGTCCTGGCAGTTTGCTTTAGAAATGCTGCTGTCATTCAGAATTCATTTTTCCATCAGTCATTGCAAGCTTTCCTGGCCCACATGCAATGAAAGAGGCCCGAACTATGAAACTACCACCACCATGTTTTACTGAGTAGATAGAATTTGCAAACTCTTCTCAGTGAAATTGGTCCCCCAAAAAAGAACAGTTATGCGAAACCCTTTTATGACATAGAAATTAACCTGAGTTCATGTTTAACTTTACAAATTGTTAAACACCCTGCTTTTGGGGTGAACTTTATCATACAACCATTCCCAGGAAAAGGGGGCGGTGGGGGTCTGTCTGAATGTGAATTATTTTAATCCAAAGTCTTTATTGTATTGGTTTTCTGACATTTTTCCAGCCTAATAAGACATCAGAAATCTCTTCTAATCATTATACATTATACACTTCCACACACATATTGTAAAGTTCATTTTGGCAAATCTTTAACATTTGAACAAGATGTCTATACATGCTTGATAATGGCCATCTCACTTTTAAATCAACTGCTAACCCTGGAGGTTTACTTACTTTTGCCAGACACAGATATGTTGAATTGGATAATTTTACACAAAGAATTAATGGAAATGTTAAATAGTTTATCTCCCTTGTTTAGTTTTGTTTTTAAAAGTATGTTTAGGACTTGAGTGGAAATCTGATGTTTTATATATGTAGAGCTATAGAAAATTCAATGGATTCAAAAACTTTCAAGCAACACCATATCTTCTTATTCAGAGGCAGAGAAATATTTGTAGACTTGCCAGATGTGATGAGAAGTCTATTAACCTAAGGGGCTGGGGGTCTAAGAGAAACTTTTCCACTTCTATGGCTTTATCTCCCCCCCTACATTCATGAATGAGCTGCAGGACATGGACGTGAAGTTCTCTGCTCTCTGGCAGCCTCGTTCACATCAGCTCCAGAAAAGACTGCATCAGACAACTGAGATTTCTCTTAAGTGCCTCTCCATGTACTTTTCTCTTGATGACAAATGGAACTTGGTCTTACCTCTCCTTCAAGGAAGGCAGCAGTAATAGAAGGCAAATGAAAAAGTCTAATCCTGGCAGTGTTGGTGAAATATAATGACAGGAGATACTTTGTGACAGACATGGTTTGATTTTGGATATTAAATGCTGAACAAAGAGAACCGTTGCTGGAATAATATAACTACTTTTCCAGTCAGTGTGGTCCAACTGCAGTGTTTGTGGTGCTGCAATGCTGTGTGGACTAAAAAATTTATAATGAGAGTGCTAAAAGTGGACATGAGACAAACCAATCCGAAGAGACTAACCCAGAGATGGTAAAGATGGTACCTGTATGTGTGTGTGTGTGTGTGTTTGTGTCATTCTCCTTCTCATATACACACAAAATAACTCCCTTGAGATAGCTTCTTTATGACTGTGATCACATTTACAGAGCCCTGTCTAATGAACATAACCGTCCATGACTAATTTGAGAGACTCTAGCCCCCAGTCTCTGTCATTTCCATTGAATGACTTAACAATGTTAGTCAAGTCAGTCAATGAAGAAAAATACTTTGGACACTTAGCCTCTAGCATGCACCTCGCCAATGTTTCAAATTTTTGGTGACACATTTAATTGTACAATTCCAGTTGCTAAAAAAAGATGCTGTGTAAAATGTATATAAACGCTTAATGAAATGCTTTGAAAATCTAAAACCTATATTCTGTTCACAACAGAGCACAGAAAACATTTCAAAATTTGAAAGTGAGACATTTTACAATTTCATGAAAATATTTGCTCTTTTTGAATATGATTGCAGCAACATGTCTAGCAGCTGGAATCTTAGATCACACTAGAATGGGACAATATGCCTCTCCTAAAGGAAGAAATAGATTGTTGCCAAAAGAAGAATGGATGCTACAGAGTGGTCATTTCTTTTGGAGATGTGTTGCTGCTATGTAATTAAAAATGAGCTCATATTTTGCATGAAGTAGCAAAATACCTTAATTTCAACATTTGCATGTTTTCCATTTTCCATTGTTGATAAAAAAAAAATTGGGTTATGGGATTAGCAAATCATAGCTATCTGTTTTTAAAATGGACAGTCAACAGTGCTTTGAGTGAATGCAACTTATTTTAAAAAGCGTAGCTTGCGCTTCTGCTTGGGTAATCATCCACTAAATAAGCCACATTAACATTTGTAAAACTCTGTAAGAGATCAGCTGTGCAAACAGTGGCCACCTTCTGTTGACTGCTTACCACTTCAAACCGTTTCCATTTCTGCAGCATAATGACAGAGGCAGATACGTTTCCTCAACTTGTCTTGGCCTTAACAGCCGTGTGAGTTCACTGATGGCCTCGGGGTACATAAATCTGCCTTTTCTCACATTCATGCATACTAAGAGAACAGTCTGAATGGATACTAGCTTGTGACTCAGAGCAGGGGGAAAAATCTGGGATAGAAGCTACCTGCTGGCATCTACTGTTCACTCTGGGGACATACAGGACTACATCGTCGAATATGTATGACGGAAGACATGAACGCTTTCATTCAATAAACACACAATGAACAAAATCAGCATGTGTCCATTTACCGTTTTAATAATTATGTTTTGAATAAATGCATAAGGAGCAGTAATGGAATACATAATCGGATATTGTAGATATTGTCTGTAGATGATTAAGTTAATTTCTGACAATTTCCAGCCTAGGACTAATACATACATATTCTTAGAAGACTGTGAAAAGTATAAAAAATCATCAAATGCATCATGAATAATCCATGACATGTAACTAGTCTGACAACAGATTCCACAGCAAAACAGCATGACAACTATATTATGCTGATTTACTCCCTACCCTCTTAAGCAAACTAACACTTGACTAAATCTCTGTAACATTGGTTGTTTTGCACTTCAGGTTTAAAACAAGCTTTTGGTCAAAATTGTGTAAACTGTTTGTAAAGGCACAAGATTATGTCTCTTCATCTGTTCATTGGATAGAAAGAAGAAAGAGGAATACCATCCATTGGCACAAGAAGTAACATGTTCTGTTCTGTAGTATAAGGATGTTACTAAAAATGTCAATCTCCTACCAACATTTTATCTGAATGGAAGAAGATAATTTCCTATGCAAACTACATGCATAGTGCAATCCCTTTCTTTTATCAAGCTCTACAACAAGTAAAAGACAAAAAACCTACTCCAGTCTGATTCCAGTTAGTGAGCTAGATATTCAAATATTAGGAGATCCATCACAAAAAACTCACAAAAAGCTGAATTATTTACAATTCCCCCTCTACCGAGCATTAACATTTAAACAGATTTTTAGACAAAAACTTGGAAAACTGTGATGAAATCTTGCAGCTTTGGATTGCATGAGATTGTATAAGAAACCATAGACTGATGTCTAAAAGGTTAGCCTGGTGGCTCTTAAAAAACCTCTGACTCATGCTGAGCCAAAGCTTGAGGCAGTGTAGTTCCACATGGACCCTGGAAATGGTACCTGTCCAACAGCAAACATAGACACAGAAAAAAAGGAAAACATTAAAAAGGTGAGAAATTTAGGTTAGAAGGTACCATACTGAGTTGAAAACTATTTATAGGTGACTGATGTGCTGTGTGGAAACTGAGTGATGTAAAATGAATGTTTTTGCATTCTGTTGCCTTCTTTCAAAGCCAACGTCACTGCAAAAATAGACAGGTGCTATAGTTTTACATTCATATCCGTTTTTTTTCCTCAAACTTACATAAAATATTCTGTTTTCGGTGTTGCACTTGTGTTAAACTCTGCCACTGGAACACCCCTGGATGCAATCCGGGGTCCAAACATGGCTGCTGGGTAAACGATAGAAGATGTGCCCACCTACAAGTAAACAACAAAGAGCGATGACCAAAGTGTCAGCTTTAGATTCTTCTGTACAATTATTAAATTTCAGGTTGAATCCTTTATAAAACTCTAACAAAAAAAATACTGAAGTACATAATGGTGTTACACAGACAGAATAGGTGCCATGTTATCTAAATTTAAAAAAACTCACCACCAGACAAAGATCGCAGATTTCCATTTCTTTTTCCACCTTAGTCAGGATATGAGAGTCAAGAGTCTCCCCAAAAAACACCACATTGGGCCTCAACAGACCATGGCAGTCTCTTTCGTCACACCTTGATAGAGCAGCGAGAATCCTTACATTAGATGTGCCAAACTGCTTAAATCACAGAATAAAGTACCCATAACACAGAAACTAAATATTTTTTCAGTCAGAACTGTTAAAAAAAGTGGAAACACAACAAATTCTTAAATCAAAGCTAGTGTTTGCACATCTTTCCTTTAGAAGTTTCACAACACACCACTGCCCTCAAGTGGAAGGTTCCCTCAACTTACAGTGCATATGGAAGGTTTCAGATGCCTTCCAGTTATCCAAATTTGTCCTGTTTCAGATTCTTAACATGGATTCAGTTCTTTTTGGGGTTTTTTTAATTGAAGGTCATATTCATGAAATTAACTTAAATGGAATTAGAAAAAGGACAGAGAGAGCTAAATAAGCTGTGCAACAAAAATTATTTAACAGAAGTTTTTGCACATCTTTCCTTTAGAAATTTCCCTCATTTGTCCTGGCAGAAACTTTTGAGTTTAAACAGGTATGAGGGAGGCATCAGTGCACAGCCACTGTCAGAGTTGCTGAGGCAGATTAAAGTCCAGACATGTCCCCGGTCACTCCAGCATTTTTACAGTGCTTTCCTTAAACCAATCAGTGTTTTCTTGGCAGTATGCTCTGTATTGCAGTCTTCAAATGTTAGGCTTCGCCCCAGCCTCATGCTTTTCAAAGTACTTCAGAAAAGGTTTTTGCACAAGACTGCTCTGTATTTTTTGCATTTATTCTTCCTCTTTCCTTAGTCTTGCACCATCTGTTGCAGAAATACATTCCCATTGAATGATACTTGCATCATGATCTTTGACTGAAGGGATGGTATTAATAACATAAGACAACATTAAGAATAGCAACTGAAAAGTTCAGTCTTCAGCTCCTCAACTATCAGCAATGTAAATTGTCTATGTACAGCACTTTGGGTTTGTCACACTTATGTCAGTAGCTTGAATATTATCTTGTTCTCTACAATGAGAATAAACATTGAATTTAATTGATTAAATAATTAAAATTAGAGAATTATTTGGGAAACTAAAAAGTTGTCATGTGACTTCAAATAAGGACTTGCTTCTGAAGTATCTGATTAAAAGAGGATGCAGCGCAGCTCAATTGCAAGTGTATTGAAGTCTGAACACTAATGCAAATAAGTAATTTCAGCATTTTTACTGGGTAAATAAAAAGTAAAGAACACCAAAACATTTATCTTTTAGTAAAATAGTGCAAAAATAAGATTCTTTATTGCTGTTCAGGCTAATTATTATCCTTTGTTTCCTCTATTTTAAATTCTTACAGGTAGAAAAATTTGTGGATGTCATCATAAATATGAAGTGAAAGTAATCCCACCTTGGCAGTTTATCCACAGGAATCACTGCATCAGGAACATTTGGGCCAGGTGCGCTGCATATTAACAACATAGTGAGTTAAAGACTTCACTCATGCAGAGGTTACACTGAAAGGATCACACAGCTTAGTCTGAATGTTTATATATTCAAGAGGTACCACCTACCCTTTGCCCTTTAAGGAAGCACATATGGGGCTTCGCTTGTTCACGGTCACTTGCCCACAACTCACACAGCGTGTCTCCATCAGACTGCCTGCAGCGATACAGAAAACACAGCTGTTTTTTAATCTAGCCCTGTTGGGTTCATAGAAACACTAGAATTTGTTTACAAAATATGACTCTTGCTCTAAATGGTTCCTTGTTAAATTCAAGAAAGATTTTTGTTCAGTTAAATGTTTAACTCTCATTTTTACCATTAAAGTATGAAACAGAAGAGCCAGACAAAACACATTTCAAACAATAAAAGGGAACACTTAAACACCATGTCTTAGATCTTGATGAATGAAATATTCTAGTTGAAAATCTTTATTCTACATAGTGGAATTATGTTGAGAAGAAAATTACACAAGAATTATCAATGGAAATCCAAATCATTAACCCATGGAGGTCTGGACTCAGAATCATACTCAAAATTAAAGTGGAAAATCAGATCACAGGCTGACACAACTTTAGGTGAAATCTCAAGATACTTCAAAATGAGGTTCAGTAGTGTATGCGACCTCCAATCCATGTGCCTGTATGCACTCCCTACAACATCTGGGCATGCTCCTAATAAAATAACAGACGTTCTCCTGAGGGATCTCCTCCCAGACCTGGATCAGGGCATCCGTCAACCCATGGACAGTCTGTGGTGCAACGTGGTGGCGGTGGATGGAACGAGACATGATGTCCCAGAGGCGCTGGACTGGATTCAGGTCTGGTGAACGGCCAGCCCAGTGCATCAATGCCATGGTCATGTAGGAACTGCTGACACACTCCAGCCACATGAGGCCAAGCATGTATCAGAAGGAACCCAGGTCCCACTACGGCAGTATATGCTCTGACAATGGGTCTGAGGATCTCATCCCAGTACCTAATGGCAGTCACGGTACCTCTGGCTAACACATGGAGGTCTATGTGGCCCTCCAAGGATAAACCTCCCCAGACCATCATTGACCCACTGCCAAACCGGTCATGCTGGAGGACGTTGCAGGTAGCAGAACATTCTCCACGGTGTCTCCAGAGTCTCTCATGTCCGTCACGTGCTCAGTGTGAGCCTGCTCTCCTCCATGGAGAGCACAGGGCACCAATGATTAATCTGCCAATCCTGGTATTCAATGGCAAATGCTAATCAGGCTGCAGTGTTCGGCTGTAAGCACAGGCCACAATTGTGGACGGTGGGCCCTCATACCACCTATATGGAGTCTGTTTCGGCCATTTTGAGCAGAAACATGCACATTAATGACCTGCTGGAGGTCATTTTGTAGGGCTCTGCCAGTGCTCCTCCTTGCATCCTGCTGTTGGGTTGCTGTCTTCCTACGGCCTCCTCCACATCTCTTGGTATACCGGCCTGTCTCCTGGTATCTCATCCATGCTCTCTACACTGTGCAGGGAGACACAGCAAACCTTCTTGCCACAGCACACATTGATGTGCGGTCCTGGATGAGCTATACAACCAGAGCAACTTCTGTGTGGGTTCTGTGGGACACCGCCTCATGTTTCCTTTAGTGATGAGGGCACTGGCAAAATGAAAACGGGACCAAAGATTGTCCAGAAAGGATGAAGACAGGGAAATGGTCTGTGGGACTACCTGTAGGACTGTTCCTTTATAGGGGTTGTCTTGCTAGTTGCCTCTCATTTCCACCTGTTGTCTGTTCCGTTTGTACAACAGCAGGTGAAACTGATTCACAATCAGTGTTACTTCCTAACTGGACAGATTGACATCCCAGAAGTGGGACTGACTTTGAGTTACATGGTAATGAATATGTGTTCCCTGTTTGAGCAGCATTGTGCTCCAAAACTTGTTCAGTATGCATTTTTTCACAGATGTGGAAGTTACCCCATGCATTTTAACTCACTTCATGGAATCATTGAATTGCTTCATGGATGCTGGCTTTTAAACTATAACAAAGTCCTCATTGCTGGCCCGGAGGATGAATGAGACAACAATAACTTTAAACTTTGATCCCTCAGAACACAGGTCTGTTTCCCACTTTAATTCAGTCAAACTTTAAAAATATGGGACTAGGAGAGGCAGCAGTTTCTCTGAATCTGGTTTCATTGTGTTTTTTCTTTGTGTGATAAGGGCACGTTCACACTGTGGCTGTTTGGTCCGTTCAGAACGGACCATGGTCCGCTGCCAAGGATAGTCCGTGCAGTATGAACACCACCCCGCGACTAAAGACGCGTACTCTGGTCCTCCTGAAAGCCGGGGGGGGTCTCAGTTCACTTGCGAACGGACTATCCAGTAAACCAGAAAGAAAGTTGTATTCCAACCGCAATAAATAATCAGTAAGAAGGAAGTGATGCAGACCCATTGAACATAAACCAAAGGAAGGTGTGAAAACTTTAATCCCTTTTGACCCCTTATTGATCGGACCGAGTCCCCGGACTATTGTGGTGCGAATGCCCCCAGAGTGTAAATTTAAATCTGAAACAGAGAATAGTGTCCACTGAGAATGTTTTTTTTTCTTTCTCAGAATTGCTCCTGAATGCATTCAGGGGTTTTTCCAACAGAACTGTGTTTGTTTTAATACAGTGCTGCCAGAGGGCTGGATGATTACATGCATTCAGTATCGGTTTTCAGCCTTGGCCTGTACATACAGGGATTTCTCTGGATTACCCAAACCTTTTAATAATATGAACTGTGGATGATGTAATGTTACATTGGAAAACATTCCTAAATTGTTGGACTATCTTTTCTAAACAGTCTTTCAAAGTGGTGAACCCCTCCCAATATCTATCTCTGGAAGAAGCAGCCTCTCTGATATGCTATCTCTATTTCCAGTTGTGAGAATGTCCTTCACTGGATGTTTTAACCTTTTTGAAACATGACTATGACATTAAATTCAAATCCAAAATCCTTTTAGGAAACATGCTTAGATTGACTAACTCTGTGGGCTTATTTTTTTTTAAGAGATCTATGAATCCAACGTTTCAACCACACCACTACGCCTTCATTTCCATTAATCCTAAATACAGAGCAGCTTTGGGATTAGTCACATATATCTAAACCCAGTGGAAACATCTAACCACTAAATGCAACACACTCAAGCAAATTACACACGTGAACCTAGTTTTTCTACGATTGTTTAAACATTAGGATTTAGTGAAATATAAAACTTTCCTTAATCTAAATATGCTGAAATAATTCAGATAAATACTGGGTATGTTGTTCTCACCGTGAATCTTAAGGACATGTTTGGACCCGGCCTGTCGGTGAAAGTCATCTATGCACTGTGTGATAACGACTACGGAGCGCCCCTGCTTCTTCAGACGGGCTTCACACTCTGCTATGGCATAATGGACAGCACTGGGTTTCTTGTTCAACACGAGCTCTCTTCTGTAATGGTAGAACTCCCAGGCCCGAGATGGGTTGCGAGAGAAGGTTTCTGGAGTTGCTAGGTCCTAGGGATACATCAGCAAAGGGGTGATGTTCAAAGGATGAAGCTCACTGGACAAAGAGTAACATGGAATATTTAGCACATTTCAAGTTTCATATCTCAATCAGGGAGGGACTTTTTATTTCTAAGTCAGAGGTGACGTTAAATCTTTCCTGAAGGTAAATCCACAAATGGTAAAAAAAAAAAATATACTTTATATGTGTGCATGTGTGTGAATTGTTCTTTTGTGAAATTACCTGAGACTGCCACTTTCTCCACTTCTCATTGTCTCCCCTGAAAGTTGGTACTCCACACTCCGCACTCACACCAGCCCCTGTGATGATTGCTATGTTCTTGGCTTTGGAAAAAGCCTTGCGGAATTCAGACATGTCTGAATAAAAGGGAGATTTTTTTAAATGTAGGAACAAAAATAACTGAGAAAGTGACTTCAGATCAGGTGCCATTTAAGTGCCTGTTTTTTTACTTCTGCTTATCCAAAACTCAAGCAAGAGGCCATCTGGAAGCTATAATCTTCCAGTTAACACTACAGTGGTATTGCAATAACAATTGCATTTTTTTTTAGATTTGTTGACTCCTTCCTATTGATTTAAAAGAGAGGTTGTTCAGCAGATTTAGAGTATGTAGTTATCTACATAGAATCAATCATTTGGTTCCCTCTTAACTTATCACCTGATTCTTACTATTCATGTCAGTTAATCAGAAATTATGCGTTCGTTTATGCTTAGTTAGCATTTGATACTTAATTGATTTCTTACTCATATCCTTGAAACAAAAAGAATATCTTCTTATGGTAAAATTATACAAAAACCATTTGGTTTGAACATTTTTCTGAATGATTTCTTTATGTATAGTATCTGTGAGGAAGAATGACTATTACTGACTCTAAATGACTCTTTAATGAACAAATAAAGCTGTTGTTTTACCTGAACTGAGTCTTCCTGTGTCAAACACTGGTCCTGCTGTCACATGTGTGGAGCACATGCGAAGCCCAAGTGAAATGATGGCTCGATTTCGGAGAAGCATTGTGGCTAAAAGACCAAATACAACACATGAAAAAAAGAAAAAATATGAAGGAACACAAACAATCCAATGAAAAGTTTCAGTTTTTGTATCTAACATGTTTGCAGGTAGAGAGGTCTAATTAGATGCATTGAAGCTTGAATAATGTGCTCAAAACTACAGCTAAGAATGTTTTTGTTGTTGCTGACAACCTCAAAACCAACATTTCAAATAACACATTAAATTTCATAAAAACTAAAAGCGTGAAAGAAATCATGAAAACCCATTGACGAAACAGAAAAAATAACATGTAAAAACAAATCACAACTTCAATATCTCTAACAACAAAACAAAATTACACCATAATCTTACATTTCAAAAAATTTGTTTTCTGTTTTGTTGTGTTTTAGGACAAGTTTTGCAGTACTATAATATGGACTGCTGCAGTATTTTCTTAAATGTTATATTCTAAACTTTTCTTTGCTCTTTCTTTTTTGTACAGGTTACTTTATGTATTGTTTTAGAGTTTTGCACCGTCATCTTAAATCTTGCTACAACCCATCGAAAAGAGTACAATCTAAGGCTTTAAAAATAGATTCAATGCAACAATTTCTATTAGAGAACTTCAACTAGGTTTTACATGTAGCCTGATTTTGCAACAAAACTGAGACAATCGGAGTTTCTTTTCACTGATAAGCCCAAGAATGGGCACACAATCAGACTTACAAATAATTAACTAGCTATAGTTAAAAAGAAAAATAAGCAGAAAACTCTAGCATTAACTTAAACAAATCAAATACGCTAAAACCGGTTTAACAGGAGGCCAAGCCTTCTGTATAACAAAAGGATTACACTTAGCTTAATCTCTGGTTAAATAAGGTAAAGGTATTCAACATGCTTGCAAAAGTTAACACTTTACACCCACTGCTTCTGTAGTTGTTTGTCGGTTTCTTTCATCTGAGAAAACTAAAAAGCTGCTTCCTACAGGAACATCTTGCCATAAAAATGTTGGTATGCTTCGTGTAAATGTTTCAAAATCCAACAGAACCTTCGAATATATTCTACGTTTACATGGTGATCCTTTAAAATCGTGGACTACGTGACTGCTGCCAAGAATCAAATCTAGTCGTGCTTGCTGTCACATAAGCAGGAAGTACCCCGCATAAACAAACTGTGTATTTTTTACATCAGCTAAAAGAAATGTTCACCTTGGTTTTTAATGTACATACCTCGCTGTGAGATGTTCTTTTTTTCCGAGTTCAAAACCACGCCGTATGAGGTTATTTACCTAGAGGTCTGTCATTAACAACAGTAGCCGTAAATGAACTACACTGTCGTAAAGCGGGCGATGGTTAAAGATGAGTTATTGGGAATCGCCATCTAGTGGAAGATCGTAGCAACTGCTGTTCATTCAGGAAGATTCATTCATTCTCAAACCACCGCTGGAGAAACCGACAGTTTTACTGAAGCACAAAACTGGGGAATTTGTACCTTGATTGGATTTTTCCAATTTATTATTCTTTAGCTTTCTATTCTATTTGATTTAAGACAAAGTCAATTTTTACAATTTACAATCAATTGTTATAGACCTGCATCCATTTAACGTCACCTAGGCTAAATATACGCTATGAGAAATTAATTAAATATAGTTTAATTACTAGGCTATGTCAAAGATTAAAAATGTACTCACCTCTATATGCATTTTTATTGATGAGATATATATTTGTTATCTAACCAGTATTTTGGGATGGTTTAATCTGCTGCAAAGCAGGTGGATTTGAATCAGTTTATAATATATTTTTTTCGCCGTTGTGTTAAAATTCTGATTTAGCCTGATACGACATTTGAGCATGTGAGCAATAAGCTGATGAAAAATCGGACTTTCTTTTGTTTAGTTTGGGCAAATTTCTCCATATAGCCTATTGCATTTTTGTATAATTTCCTTACACCGTATCCACATCCCACCAACGTCTCTCTCTCTCTCTCTCTCTCTCTCTCTCTCTCTCTCTCTCTCTCTCTCTCTCTCTCTCTCTCTCTCTCTCTCTCTCAAGCGCGTGTGTGTGTATGAACTGCCTCCTCCCCTTCATCGATTGCTGCCAGCGTGTGAGTGGCCGTGTGGTTTTGCTTCTGCCCCAATCGGCCAGCAGTCATCACTGGACCCTGGGTTAAATTGATGGCGACCACTCCAGCCAGCAGCACAGACCGAAGACCGATAAGGAGACTCCGCTCCAAGAGCGATACCCCATACCTCGTTGAAGCCCGACTCTCCTTCAACCTGCGGACAGGTAAGGGCACATCTAGCCATCCCGTTCTCAAATCTGATGTTTCTGCTGTCGGGGTGGATGGACTGGGTGCGATGATGCTGACATAGGCTATGCTGGTTTTGCTTTTGTCCTTGTATTATAGTTTCACTCGGGGTTAATATTCCAAAATGTTTTAAGCTGTAGTCTTGCAAGACAGAAGATAATGTGACTGTTATGCAACTTTGAAGACTGACGCTTGGGTTGCTAGCTTATTTAACGCAATAAATAAATAAATAAACAAAACAAAAAAATCAACGTATGAGTTAAGAAGTTAAATAGAATTTAACACTGCTCATTTGTGAATTTTGATTTCGTCAGATTTGGTATTTCAACACAGTTAGCCTATAATGTGAAGCTCCAGCGTGATCTGTTGTAGCTCAAGCTTTGGCCGTGTTTACAGAGCACATCATCGAAATGAACATCCGGTTTGTTACTGCTTTTTCTCACATTTTTCTCACAGTATTTCAAAATGTGATAGATTACGCGATGATGCTCTGGTGAACAGCTCCATCACCATGTGTATTGCATCCCCTGTTACCATGGCGACTTGGCTGGCTGAGTCAACGGGATTCAGATCTTTTGCACTACGGTATAAATAAGACACACAAGGCATCCAATAATCTGTTTTAGATTCCATGATAGCCCTGCCATTCCTCTGAACTCTTAATGAGCTTTGATATTTGTGCCTCATTCACTATGTGCTTTTCTCTCATTAGTCTCACTCACTGTGAGGATCAGCGTGCCCACATGTTTAATGACTAGAAATGAAATATTAAGTCCCACATTGCTTGTTGTCTTGATTCTTCTGGAATACAAGATTCTAAACATCCATCATGAGCTGCTTCCACTAATTATAGGATTATTCTACAATATCATCTTGCTAGGGTCACGCCCATCATCCACCAGCCAAATTTATGAGATGAATACCATGCTGAAACGTATAATGTATGGATGTTGTCCGGATGTCCATGTTTTGTAGCTCATATCTGCGTATAGTAAAAGTCATTATTTTGTAAAATGCTACAGGATGGAAGATGACTTGGGGATTTTAACAAAGCAGTATGTCTTCTCTTTCTAAAACTCTGTTAGTATTTGTGAATTAATATTTTTGTGGCAAAATATCAGAGCAGTTTATAGGCTTTTGTGCAGCCTCTCGTTTCGCTGTTTCAACAGTTTCCACATGTACAGTGTGAGCCCAGCCAACTATACTGAAAAGGCCGGTTTTCTTGGATGAATGAATGAAAAAAAAAAAACGGTTCTAGAATACAGTGCCAGTGCCTGTGAGTATTTGGCCTTTGGAGACAAGCTTGTTGTGGATGACAGCAGACTGTCATTATTCTCTATGCTCCTGTCCCCCCCTTCTACTGTACAACAAGCTCATACAGAGCTTGTATGGTACGGGGGCGATTTGTAAAACAGCTCAGTTGACTCACTTCCACCTGAAGAAGTGGAGCAGGATTTAGCTTGCTTATTGCCAAGGAAACCAAAAGCCTTGTAGTTGTGTGCTGAGGTCCTTAATAATGATAAATGACCAGGCTGCTGAGGGTGCAAAACGAGAACCAAGCAAATATCTCTGTGTATTTCATGACCAGCCAATTGCTTTGCTTTTTCTTTCTTTCTTTATTTTTTGTCTTCTCATTACATTGCTCTTAAACCAGCCTAATGTTTTGCATGGATAAAATGATGGCATTCATAAAGTGTGGAAAACGGTGACAAGATCTCATTAGGTTTTTTTTGCCTCTAAAAATTTTATGACTGAATCAATGTTTTTAGGAATTAACTGGATCTTCATAAAACACAGAAAATTGACTTTTATTAGCCAATGTAATCAGGTTGTACTGAAAGCATTACCAGCCTGCATGTTATTACATATTTTGCATTGTTTAATAATACAGAAAATTAATTTAGTCTGCTCACATATGGATCAGACATCCCTGTGAGGGCTCAATCTTAATGTCAACTTTGATTTTTATGGCTGTAGCATACAAATGACACATATCCTGTGGGTTTCTTCTGGAATCAGAGGGCATGGATTTATTGCTGTGGCCTGTTTGGAGTTGGCACTAAACTAATTGCTCTACAATTAAATTGCTTTGCACAAAGTCACAAAGACATAACAATATGTTGTAATGGCCTCATTTACTGCACAACTGTCAACAATTGTGTCATCTACCAAAAAACATTAACAGACTAAGGTTAAAATGGATGATTGATCTACCTGAAATGTTGATATGAAGCTTTATTTCATTAGCAATGCCACAAACATACAAAACAAACCTACAGAAAACATCTGGAACTGACAGTGTTTATGGAACTACAGCTCGCTAAGGATTTATGGACATGTGATCAGTTCAGTGTGCATTTTGCTGAGCTCAGAATAAATGTCCATAAACTTAAATTCCTTGTCAGTGCACTGTGCATGCGTTGCCTGCTGACACAGCATTTGTCTAGTTGGAGGACACTGTCTGCTTACTTTTATTTGTCCATCATTCAAAAGCTTAACTCAGCAGCAGCCCTGTCTCATTTATGTCTGCAGATTCATGCTTCACGCAAGAAATCCAGCCCATTATCACAAACATGCCTCTGCCAAAGACATTTGATATCTTTGCACTTTCCCACATCTTTGTTTACACGATCAAAGAAATCTCTTCACTCTGTTCATCCTTTCTCTGAACTCTGTTGTGAATATTCCTCATGAAAATAATGGTTCTGCTATTGTGAGACAAAAAAACCAGAGTGAATGCCGAATGATTAGTGCAGTTATCTGAATTTGATAACATTTGGGTTGTGAATATTGCGTACTCATGACTTTATATTGTGTTTTCAAGAGGAAACATTTCAGTGCTTTTTTTGTTTGTTTTTTAATTCTGCCAAAATTGTGGCATCAGTGACTGAGAATACTATCCACTCCGCTTAGGGTATCAATTTTTCAATCACAATGAAGTATTGCCCAGGCACAAGCACTCCTTTAGCATCTCATTTACTAAGACGTTTCACATAACTCACAAAATCACAATCAGTCAAATATGATGGGAAACTAACCATTAGAGCTATAAACATAATTAATTAGGCAAGGCCAATTTATTTGTAAATCACATTTGATTTACAAGACAATTTCAAAGTGCTTTACATAAAATAATAAAATCATCACAGATGGTGCAAAGAAAGCATTAAAACGTAGTAAAAGGCAGCAGCAAATAAAAAAAAAATCCCAATAAAATCATAACTTGAAATACAATGATTAAAACAAAGATAAGTTAAAAGTTACCGTGTATATTTCATGCATAGGGGCATGAAAAATAAATGTTTGGATTTAAAAATATCCGTATTTGGTTAAAGTTTAATCTCCACTGGCAGTTTGTTCCATTTCTTTGCAGCATAACAGCTAAATGCTGCTTCTCCATGTTTAGTCTGAACTCTACTTAGATATTTACTGAGGCCATAAATCGAATCAAAAAGTCATTGTCATTGAAACTTCAGTACAAATGATCCTCTCTTTGTAACTTGCTGGCCAATATATGAAATGAGCAGCACTTAAATCTGTGGTTAGTATGAGTAATTTTTCAATGAAGAACACATTAGACAAGAACAGAACCATATTACAGAAAACACAATAACATAAGCAACATCTTAGAATTCACAAAAAAATACAGAAAACACACTGAAATTGTTGACAAATATGCTCAAAACACAAATCAAGAATAAAATATGTAATTTAGATCTTTAAAAAAAACAGGCAACATCATTTTACAAAAAAGAAAAAAGTGTCACAGAATGACATTTCAGGAGATTCAGTGATTATGTTATAGAAACATTAAAGCAAGAAAATCACAGCAAAGCACACAAGACTGCACTTCAAATAACAATATATAACCAACAGCATCAACAGTAAATACAACCGCAAGATTTCTGTTTTTAGTGTTGTGTTTTTTATTATTCTATTGTATTTCTCCAGTGTTGATATGTTCTTCAAGGCCACTTTAGTAATCTACAAATAAAAAGCATGCTTCCCACCATGTCAGATCTTTATGAGGCCTATGAGAATCCTATGGCATACTGTAACCTGTAATGACATTGTTGACTCTGTATCATTTATGATGCTTTTATGCAACTCGCTGTCTCCATACACAGGTCAACTTCCTCTATCAGGATGAGGGTTTTCAAAATGTATCTGAGTAACATTAATGACTGCACATTCACTGTATGTCAGCTGTGCCAAACAGCTGGATCTTGTCAGGGGATGCCAATAGCTGGAGCTTCCTCCATTTTGCTCAACCTGCAAGCAAATAAACAAAACTGAGGCCCAATCAGCTGCACTGCAGATGTTACAGGACAATTAGCACAAGGCTCTGCTCGCCTATACCCAACATGCATATTGTCTATTAAAATTTAAACATGCCAATAGTATTTTAATGCTGCACATGACTATGCAGAGATGCAGTTTGAACATGTTACATGTGCATATCAGATTTTTATGTAAAGATCTGGCTTTGTGTTCCAGCTATTTTTAAGCTATAAAAAATACAAAACCCAAACTCCTGCCACTCCCTGCTCTCTCTCTCTCTCTCTCTGTGTTGCAGTTCCAGCATACAGCAAGCACTGCTGTCCAAAAGAGAACAATCAATACACCCCAGATGCATGGTGGGACAGGGCAAATTTCTGCTGCAGAGCACTGTGTACCAGCTGACGATTCCCAATATGTCAAAGAAACACTTTACACACGGGGGACATTAAAGCTTCTTTAACAGGAATGTGCACAGATATGTTGTGTTATCTTATCCAGCACAGCATTTAGAAATAATTTTTATTCACTTTCATTGGAGATCTGGTCAGATTATCCCGTTTTTGGTGATATGCAAAAGGCAACTGAAGGTGGCTCTTAGGACAAGTACAAGCAGTGTTTACATCACCAATTCAAGTTGTCAGTCATTTTTCTCAAAGGGAAATAAAATTTCTGATTAAACTGCTGGGCTGAAGCTGGCGCAGAGGCTAATAAATTTGTAATGCTTTAGCTGTTTGTAGCGACACTACAGGCTATTAGGAAATGTGTTAAAGCAGTGATAATTAGCAGCAAGAGATTTATGTCAGTTCTCAGTGTCTGTCAATTTATCTCTATTTGAAAGCCCACATCCTAATCACCAAAACACACGGACGCAGCACATGGCAGACAATTGAGACCATATGAGAGACAAACACCACTGCATGTGATTAAAAAAACAAAATATTACATCAAGCATCCAGTTTTCCTTGCTTGGCTGCAAATTGGCCTTCTTGTGCTGAAGCATCTTGGGTTTAAATAAAACATGAGAGGGAAAATCAGAGCATAAAATAGCAACAGCATATCCAAACCTCAAACTGGACGATCCTGCTGCATAAAATTTCAACTGACCATCGGTGTCACCTGGCTAACACATCTGCCAACCTCTGTAGCAAGATGGTTTTAAAGAGGAAAAAGAGGCAGGTGTTTCATTATGAGACCCTGCTGGAAGCTTTATCTCTCCCTCCTTCTCTGTCACACTTGGAAGTGCTAGAAAGGCTCTTGGCTGTGATTTGCTTTCTATATGCCAGATGAAAAATAAACGCCTTTTTCAAAAGCCTCCCAAGCTGAATAAAGCTGCATGATGATGTGCTTACGGGTCATATTTATAGTGAGTGTGAATTTACATCGAGCAGAGAAGGATGAAGATTCTGCTGCAGTATGAAAGGCAGCATGGCCAAGGAATTATTGTAGTCGAGGAGAGCGCTCTGCTTGAATCACTGTTATTCTCAAATGCTGCTTCTACAGAATTTAAAGTGACATGCAACTTATTCATTTGGGGGGAAAAAATTTAAATGCCTCAGGGAATAAGTGGATTAAATGCCTGATATCTACAGTGAAGATAAATTTGATATTCTCTGCAAATACTGCCAGGCAGTGTAAGCTTCTATCCATTAAGCAGAGATGATGAATGTTTAAAGACAGGCTTTTGTTGCAAGTGCCACCAATGCAGTCCCTGTGGTGCAGCAGCTCTTTAGGACCTTTCTGCTGAGTAAGTGTCTTCACGGAGTCAGACTCCCCTCAACACTGCTGCAAACCTGAATCTCAGTTCAATCAAAGCTGCATTGCGCCACTCAGCACTCCTTCAAAATTATATCAGAAATTACAGGAGATGTTTGAAACCATTATTAATTTCAAAGTGAAAAAAACAAAACAACAATAGCCTGACATAAAATTATTTTAATTGCAGTTCCACATTTGATTAAGTGTACCTGTGTGTTTCCTGGTTGTAGTTGATGAATGGCAGCATTCTGTGATAGAGTGTATCACTTTCTTTGGAGTAATGCTCTTCAAATGAAAAAGAAGGGTGTTGTGTTTTCTCTACACCACAATACAATACAGGAAATTATGCCTGCACAGTTACATAAGGCTGCGTGAAGATAATCTAATTCAGATTTAGATATACTTTATTAATCCCTGGGGGAATTGCTTCTGTGCAGTGCTGCTTCTAAAATAGAAAAACAAATAGATAAATAAATAAAACAGAATACCCACAACACAAATACACGCATTAAAATAGAAAAATCATAATTTCAAACAGAATAACAAATGGAAATATCAAAATAAATTAGTGCATCAGAATGTTTGTTTTCTAGACACTATGTACAAGGCTATTTAGTTTATATAATAGCTTACTATCTGACAATTCAATTCAGTCTCACCATTTTACCATCAAGGCACTTTTATAAAGTCCAGTTCAATACAATTCATTGTAGTCCAGTTATAATCCAATGAATAAAAACATGAAGATAAAACCTCCAGCAGAACCAGATCTTAAGTCTCGACCGATTGGGGTTAGAGAAGACATGATGGAAAAGGGCCACCCAAGCCAGCTCTAATATGAGCTTAATCAAAAACTAGATTTTTTTCTTTTGGTCTAATCTTAAAAGGGAGAAAGGGTGTCTTTTTCCCAAACCCAAACTGGGAGCTGCTACCATAAAAGTAAACAAGTAAACCTCGTTCTGGGAGTTTAAGTGCTCTGTTGGAAAAATACGGAACTATATGGAGCTTGGTCACAAAAAGTTTTAAAAATTAGTAGAAAAACTTTTGATTTTATCCTAGATTTAACAGGGAGCCAATATAGAAGAACTTAAATCTGAGAAATACCTTCTGCTAATTCTCACTATAACCCTTGTTGCAGCATTTTGGATCAGAGGAGGCTGTTCAGAGCACTTTTGGGACAGCCCAATAATCTGCATCAATCTAAGATAGGATGTTTCTCATTTTTACATCATTAAAAAGGTGAAAGAAGGCAGTCCTAGAAAGTGTTTTTTATAAATGAGCTTACAATAGATCCTGGTAAAAAATAACTTCCTGGTTCTTAACTGTAGTACCAGAAGTCAAGGTAAAGCCATCCAGAGTAAGGCTGGACAGCATTTTTACTGTCACAGACCCATCCTGTGGCTTTTTGCAGCAATCCTTTCTCCAGCTAATCTTATAGATTAATTAAATGTTAAGTTTTATATAACATTACAAGGGAAGTACTCAAGGGTGATATTGTCCCATCATTGAAAGGTGTGGTTGTTCCTGCATTACCTTCATCAAAATGCAACCAAGAGGTGCTTAAACAATAATAAAACTCTAAAAGCTTTCAGAAGGAAAACTAAAGTACACATGACTTGTAGACTTTTTAAACGTTGTACATAAAGTGAGTTAAAATGGTATTTTTGTACTGCACCAGATTCTGATGTGAGGATTTCCAGAGCTAGTTTCAAAAAGGACTATTAATTTACTGGTTTCACATCAGACAATAGTGTGGATAAATGGCTTTAGGTTATTCTATATTTAAAAAGCTACAAAATGCAAATTCTGCACAACTGTGTTAAGATTTTTCTCATTTGAGACTTTTTAAAATTCTTCTGGGTGATGCATTTGGTATCACCTCAAGCATCAGATGTTAGTTTCATAATGAAAATCACCCAAAACGATGACATTGTATTACAACAGTCACCAGTCCTGACTAGCATGGAGGATGATTTATAAAATGCTGAGCGACCTGTTCCTGAAATTAAGGGATTGATGTCTTAACTTCAGCAGAGCTAAAAGAGGGGAGAGGGGACCTAAGTTCTTTATGTAGTTGATGTTCCCATCTATAGTGTGTGTTCTCATTGACTGAGCAGGAAACAAGAAACTTACTGTCAGAGAGAAAACAGCATCTCTGCAGACAGAGACAATGCGAACGCCCCAGAGGAGTGGTGCAGTCAGCCAATAAGTATATATGGAAGCACTTGCTGCAGATTGCTTTCATCCTGTGCAATTTCTTCTCTTTCAGATTTTACTGCTGTAAAGTAATGTGAATGCCTCCCAATTTTGTGCAACAACATCATAGCCTGCTCCAGAAAATCTCTCTCTCTCTCTCATATATCTAT
>JBBBVU010000008.1:16193439-16217776 GCA_037177055.1 Atherinosoma microstoma
AATACTAATGGAAAATCATTTGTGAAGATTGAGTACAGTAGAGGCCCAAGGCAACTTCCTTGGGGCACCCCGTACTTGTTTTGTTTCTGAGATACTTCCATTGAAAAATACCGTTTGCTGTCTATCATGTAAATAACTTTTAATCCACAGTAATGCAGAAGAAAAGAACTTGTAATGTTCTAATTTTTCTAACAACAAATCATGATCTAATATATCAAAAGCAGCAGAAGAATCTAAAAATACTGTTCCTATTATTTTATTATTTTTTATTCCCTTGTACCAGTCATCTATCATTTGCGTTAAAGCAGTGGCAGTAGAGTGTTTTTCCCTATATGCATGCTGAAAATTTGTAAATAAGTTATTGTTAGAAAAGTAAGACCGAATCTATTCATACACATATTTCTCCATTATTTTACTTAAAATAGGTCGTAAACTTATTGGCCTACTATTTGATTCTGACAACTGTAACCACTTGTTTTTAGGAATTGGCACAATTTTAGATATTTTCCACGCTTGTGGACACGTACCTAGATTTATACTCTGATTAATAATATGCGGAACCATTGGGGCAATAAATGACACTATTGGCTTAAGCAATATTCCATCAAGCTCATCAACTCCCTGTGGTTTGTTCTTAGAGGTCATTGACATTAATTCAATTTTTGCAACACTAGCATTTTTCAATTTAAAGTTACACTTTTTAGCCTCCATGATCTGATCAATTAATCTCACTCCCAAGGTATTGTTCTGGTATTGAAGTGTACTTTTTAACTTATCAACCTTTCTCTTATGAAATAATTATTCAAATGATTTGCTCTATCATCCGCTTTAGTTGCATGAGCGGGTCATTTCTCATGGGATCATGTGACCTGCAGTGCTTTGCTTTACGGCTATATAACACAGTGGGCTGTGCTTCATGATACTTTTTTCTTGAAAGTTTGTCAAATCTGAACAAAGTAAGAGGGTGAACACAGTGTCTGAGGAGCCCAGAAAAAGAAAGACTGTTTAATTTTGGAATAGTGTCATGTGGTCTGTGGGAAGTTATAGGTTTAGCCGCCTAGTGGCCAAAAGTTACACAGTATACATTTAATTCGAACATGAACCCACAATCCTGAACAGGATGCACCAGCTGTAAAAAAATAATGTTTACCGATGTATGCACAGTATATATATGTATGTATGGACTTATGGGAAGGTGATTGTCTCTTATATGATGTTGCTGAAAGCATGAAACCAGACTAAATCTGAATATTTTCAGTGCAGCTGTTAGTGACTGTCGCAGAGAATGATCTGCATGCATTTGATGGGTCTCAGTGAATTTGTTATAAGAGTTCATTAAAGATTATAACTGGCATTGTCTAAACTACTCCTGCTCGATAGGGTTTTTCTTCGTTCTATTATTTCTTTTCTGCAATGGATTACACAAAACACAACAACCAAACACCAAATACACTAAACGAAAGTTTCAGAAAGAAACAACACAGATAACACAGAATTTCACAAGACACAAAGGATCACTTGCTTTTTGTGAAGCAAAAATAACCAAACAATTTTTTTTCAGAATTGTTCTGCTGCTTCGTTTTCTGTTGCATTTTTGTGAGAATGTTTTCTTATGTGAAGATTTGCGTTTTGAATTTTGTTTGGTTTCTGGTTTTGTTCTTGTTCAGAGAGCCTCTTTCACACAATGTTTAAACTTCTCTTAATTCAATCTTTCTCAGTTTTTGAAGATAATAATTCTTTTGATGAAAGGTGTTACACGGCTGCAGGTAATTGTTACAAATACATAAAGTGTTGTCATATAGTGGAGCGAAAACGTTAAAGATCCTGCAGACGGAGAAGCAACTTTTCTGGCCTATTAGAGGAGCGCAGTGTGCAGCCAATCACAGCCTCTCACCGCTCAGCTCCACTAATCATGGATTAGCCACAACCGACTGCAGTCCATAGCTCTAGGACCGAGGTAGTCACTGCCACTCACTACTCAGCCTCTTATTTATTATTAGCCGTCTTGGATCTTGCTGGTGCTGTTTTTCTTTTTCTTTCTCAGCGGCGGCGACTTTAGCTTTGCGCAACAGAGCAGGCTGCACATCTTTGGATCTCAGGTGAAGGTGTGGGAATACAGCAGAGAGGAGCGGCCGATTTCTGCTCGATATAGGATCTGCTTTGGTAGGTCAGATAGGACTCAGCTGATGGCCCTTTAATTTTAAACCCACAAGCATAGTAACACCGCGCGCTGAAAGCGCTGCTCCGCTTCCCCTATGTTCAAGACGGTCAATTACCCGGCGGTGGATCCTGCGCCCACCATCATGCACGGTGCTTGGCTTACCACGGGGTGCCGAGAAAACACTCGCGTGGCGGTGGAGAAACCCAAGAAAAAGGCGTTTAGCCTGGTCAAAATAATGTCTCTGAGCAACAAGAAGGGGCACGGCCAGCATCCGCAGCACAACAACAACATACCTTTTACGATCCACTGTCAGATCGGGAAAGAAATAAAGCACATTTGCAGCAATTGCAGCCGCGGGAACAACACACAGGACGGTGAGTAAGCTTGTGTGGTTTCGCCCATAGTAGCCTTGCAGCATGCCATCCAGGATATGATACTCCTCGTTATCAAGCAATGGCTATGCCTCGAGGCTTCATGTGCGCATTTGATATCCAGATTAGACGCAGGTCATGTCTACTTAAATGTCTCTCCTTGAGAAAGGATCAGTGTCCATGATAGTTAGTCGATACCTTCCGCTATTAAAATGATACCAGAAAACACTGATTTACTGTTGCTGCTTTGGAAAGAGTCTGACTGGATCAGAACTTCTTACAACAGGGCTGTGCTCTGACATGCAGATGGATCGCTCTTGATTTCAGTGTTTTTCCTGTATGTTTCATTTGCCTGATCAGATTGTGGTATAAAGCTATGCAGTCTGTTTGCACAAAGCCATTTCTAAATCAGTTTCATTACATCATCACCCAGCCATCTTGGTAGCAAACAAGTGTTTTTAATTAAAACCAGCCACATTGTATATCAGCCGTGGAGAATCTAGGTTATGTGCAACATGATGAAAAGGGGATAAAAACGCCGGTGTAAGACTGAAGTAACGGAGACGGTGATCACCTATAACAAAGAGACAACATTTTAATCACTCCAAATGGGATACTTGGAAGAGGATTTTCTTTTTCCTTTTACAATTCAGACCTTTATCCTCTGCCAGGATTTTGTCATCACATGTGCTCCTGGGTTTTTTTTCCTGCTTAGAAATGCTTCAGTAGCCTAAACAAGATGAAGTAGATTACTGAGTTATTCACAGAATCTGTGGATCTCTTGGATAGGAAATATAGAGAATGCTCATATGAAAAGGCACCAGAATTACTTTGATTTACTCTCAAAACCATGTTTGCTTTCAAAGTGTAATACATATCTCAGTGATGTAGCCTTCAAAGATGTGTTTGATGTTCTGAGCCTATATTTAGGTTCTACACATTGCTTTATTGAAGTTGCTAGAAGTGAGACATTGCCATCATTGTCCCATCCATACAGACACAGTCTATGTGTATTGATGTTCCTGTGCTTCTAGTTGGTTTCTGTCTCTATCTTGCCTTTGGAACTCTAATAAAGCAATTTAATTCTGCTGGATGCAATTAGCATGGACTGTAAAGTAAATTATAGATTGGTGTGGTGGCAAGATTGCTAAGATGGTGAGCTCGAGGCTCCACAGCATTCAAGTGATAGTCAATGGGACTGATGTCACATTTTTTATGACACTGTCCCATTTCCCTGGGGAAAAGGTTGCCCTGTAAAGTGATGGTGCTTTATAAATATTGTGATTGTGGTGTATTGATTGTTGCATTAACTGACAGAATGTTATTGGGGACATTTGATCTTATGTGGACACTGACAGCAAACATGAGATGCTTCGTGAGTGGTCATTTTTTACATCCAGACTATTGACTTTTAACACTCAATCTTTTGTGGGGGTTTGGGGTATTTGTTAGGCTTTTCTGTCAACTATTTTCTATTTTTCTGTTAGCCAGTGCTGTGTGCCCATACCTTTTTTGAATATGTTAAAGAATAACTGTAGAGTAGTGATACCCAGGCTGTGCTTAAAGATCTTGCCAAGAAAATTTGTCTTGCATCTAAAGTTTTAGATGTGATCGTCAGTTGGTTGTGAAAGTCAGTTTTTGTCCTCATATCTGCATGCCTGGCAGTACGAGACTTTTTTGTTGCTTGTCTGCAAGTGCAGATTGATGTGAATTATTTTGTGATGGTGTTCCATTTTGACAGAAATAAATGCAGAGATAACTGATCATCAATTTGAAGTGAGTTGATCTTCATGCAGTATGGAGGTTAATAGATGCCAGTGACTGTCTGGGAGTCAAAGTGAAAGTCAAAGGTTTGAGACCCTGTTCTGCCTCTGTATATGAAAATGCTTTCCTAAGTTTCTAATCTTGCAAGATTACAAGAGCTTATGATTTAGTGATCAACCTGTGTGGGTTTTTGAATGGCTCATGCTGATAATTTAAAAGTGCAGGGTGGCTGCTGGCTGATAAACCAAAAGCAACAACAAAATACCTGCATTGTTTGAGTAGCCTATCTGATTTTAAAAACACTTTATTTATAATGCGAGACACAAAACTGCTGAATATCAATAATTAATATGTAAAATATCTGCATCACATGTTTTTATCTACATTGAATATATTTATCAAATAAATATCCAGATAAAAACAAAGTTCCAGAGCAGCAACAGTGACGGAGCTGCATTTCCAAATGTTTCTGGACTCTTTTTTTATTTATTTTCTTTTAATTAGCCTTGTAAAATGATCCTAGGATGATTTTGTAAAATATAGATGAATAAATCATTTGGATGCTGAGTATCCAAAATGTCGACAAGGTGATATGATTGTTTAATTTAGATTTAATTTGAATGATTATTGGCCTTCTATTTTCTACTGAAGCCAAGAGCGGCTGTGTTCCATTATTATTATTATTATTATTATTATTATTGTTATTATTATTATTATTATTATTATTATTAATAATCATTATTATTATTAATAATCATTATTATTAATCATTATCCGAGATAACGAGATATATTATCCCTTTATCTCTAGAAAACTAAGTTTATTTTCTTGAGATAATGAGATGATTAAGGTGGGTTCAAAACTAAATGGTTACACCTGATTTCATTGATCAAAATAAACCCTGTGTCAGGTGCGGAGGGGCTACAGTTGTGTAATTCTCTGATTGAGTGAAAGTAAAACTTAACTGTACGATACAATTTCAGCCTTTATCAGACATGATGGATGTAAAATCGGAAGCATTGATCAGTGATGGATTGATCGATATTCCTCGATCAATCCATCAGCTTGCATCTGTTGCTGGCTTGACTGTATTGGGGCATTCCAGTACAGAACAGCTATGTACTGGGATGCCCCTTGGATTCACCAGTTGAGGTGGTGGGGAAAAAATAATATGATGGCTAAGCTCTCATCCAGATTGAACGACCGTCCCCCTCCCCGCACCTCTCCTGTCAACTAACAGCCCTGCAGAACTCCTTCACTGACAGACTGCTGCACCCAAAGCATGAAATATCGCAGGTCCTTGATTCCTGCATGCAGTTACACTGGAAACCAGCACTGCTTCCAGTAGACTATAAAACACAATAAAGCAAATATAATTTATTAATGTTCATAGGTATTTTTTTATTTCTATAATTCTTACATTAGGTTTCTGGGGGTCACTTGCAGTTAGCATATTCTCAAACTATGAGTTCTCTCCCAGCTTCCTCCCACAGTCCAAAGAAATGCATATTAGGCTGATTTGAGTCTCTAAATTCTCGTTAGGAGTGAGTGCGAGTCTGATTGAATGTTTGTCTCCTTGTGATTCTGTTATGGACTAGGAACAACTCCACCCCCCTCGTAACCCTGCATTTGAATAATCTGTTATCTCGAGAAAACAAGATAAATTATCCCGTTATCACGAGAAAATGGTGTTAAAAAAAACCCATGTGAGCCCAGTCGTGCTTGGCTTCTGTAGTTTTCTCATCACATGGACCACTTTTATCTTCACACTGTTTGCCCTTTTCAGGATTTGTTTTGTGAGAGGAGCAGTTTGTAGCCTTTTTCATTTGCATCACTTTCCTCATGTAATAGTTTGTCTTGTGACAAAATGCTTTACATTCTTGGCTTTTGATGTCAGACGGTACTTTAAAGTCAAAAGGCAGGGCTTTGTGAATATTTCATGAAGAGTAGAAAGATTCCCCTTTTTAATGAGGTGCTTATCAGTCTGTTTAGTGTGTTTTGGCAAGTCATGCCAACTGCTCAGTATGGAGCTGCCTCGAACTGTTTATCCTCAAAGCATATTCTGCATAATGATATCTGACACGCAGGTTTGTTTATGCTCTTGGTTCAGCCTAATTCAGTTAATTCAGAATTTAGGAGACCAATTGGTTCAGATTCTTGCTGCAGGGATGTTTGGAGAACAAAAGTATCTTCTGTTTTCTTGCTGGTTTCTCTGCATGATGGCTCTCTGAAATATCATCCAGCCTTTAACCAGACCCTGACTTTATTTACTTTATTTTTCCTTTTTGTTTCCATACAGCTGAGGAGGTTGACAGATTGTCCAGCATGCGCTCCGAGTCCTTGGTCTCTGGTACCCATACTCCACCCATCCGTCATAGAAGCAAGTTTGCTACTCTGGGGCGGCTCCTCAAACCCTGGAAATGGAGGAAGAAGAAGAGTGAGAAGTTTAAACAGACCTCTGCTGGTACATATTTTTCCCTTTTTTTCTTCTTTTCTTTTAATCTTTGTATGAAAACAAAAACAACACATATGTAACAATGTTATTTGGTTATTCAGTGTATATCCTTCAGTCAGAAGGGAAGCTTTTATGTTTTGACCCCAGGCTGATAGAAATGCAGTAAATCAATTGTATAGGTGTAACACAAGAGTTTTTGAGGTCTCTTTAGAGTTTCTTTGATCTCGCAGCCCAGTGTTGTCAGGGGCGAGTGAAGGACATGGTCTCTTTAGATGTGGCTGTGTTTGTTTTTCGATCCCTGACACATTCAGAATTCTACTGTCAGCCTGCTGGACGGGAGGAGGCAGTTTGTCAGACTGTGTGTCACAGGCTGGAAGCAAAATTCTTGCCTTTCAAGAGGATGCACAATTATTCAGGGACCTGAATGCAGTCTGAGAAGGACACAGATTTCAGATTTAGTAATATGAACTTAACAGTTTCATGGTGTGACATTGCTGAATGATTCAGCTTCTGGCTGATTTGATAATGTTGTCTTTGACAACACAGTTTTTTTCCTAGTTGTTTACTCTTTTACTCAGAAGGGCTAAATATTTTTGGTTAATTCTACCCTTCACACAAGGTTTGGCTCTAGTTTTTGTCTCCATCCCTACCCTAACATGGTTCCTCTCACACTCGTATGAAAAACTGCGCCTTTACTTAGATACTAAAGTGCTAATTAAATAATTTTTTTAGCTTTAGATTCTTGACTTTTATGTTTTACTGTATTACAGTAGAGTGTCTACATCATAAAACAATCATGGAGATGCTGTGTCCTCATGGGTACATTCATACGTGCCCTTTGATAACAGCATCCCCCCTGTTGTAGAGAAGAACAATAATCAAAAGCTGGGCAACAAAAGATGTTTTTTTTTTCTCTTTTTTTTTTTGGGATACACAATGGAACTGAGTGAAATGGCTCTTTTCATCACTTTTGTTATCCATTTGTTTTGCTTGCATAATGCTGCTGTCTCCAAGTAATTCTGCTGCCACCATTGTTTTATTCAGTCCTGTTTGATGGCCGATTATGGTGTGCCATATCTCACTAGATCACCTTTCAGTTGGAATTCTGCATAGTTACAGGTGGTCTCACAAGTGGCTCAGGCAGCTGTTTTAGCAAAACATAGACTGCTGCAATGCACAGTATTCTGTCACAGCCATTTCTGTACGAAGCACAAAACTGACTTCAAATAAGTGGGATGTAGCCTGCGTTTATGCAGTAAGCAACACCACTGCAGAGAATTAAAATGGCAGCAGAGACTGTGAAGTCAAAACCATTTCTATTGAGCTGTACCAGTCAATGACAGAGTTTAACATCATCTTTTGCAGCAACGGCAAACCTCCTATTGTGCTTGTTAATCTGATTGTAGGGACAAGTGATCCATAGGGTCTTTGATGTTGGATTTGATATTGGTTTTGAAAAGCCCAGCTCCAAAGTGACCAAAAAGAAGGAAAAAAAAACTACATTAAAACAGCTAAGATTTATTTATTCCAACTGTACAATATCAACCCAGTGGAGGGTAGAAACAACATAAGCTAATGTGTGCTCTGTTGTTGAGAAGCCAACATTGGAGTAAAGTGAAGGTTTGATTTTAAGGGGAACATTTGGTGAAGCTTGTCTTAACCCTAGAACACTAACGTTGTGTACTCTACCCATTCAAAACCAATGTAGCATGGGTGAAATATACCCACCAATAGTGTTCTAGGGTTAAACGGGAGCAAAAGACACAACCGTTAGCTGTGTATCAGATCTATTCCATAAAAAGAGAGCACACTGGCTGTTTTGTTGTCATGAAGTCTGTCTTTTAGAGGGACAAACGTCGGCTAATCTGATCTAGGAACAGCACTGAATTTTAGGACCTATAGCCTCATAAAACCATAGTTGCTTTTGAAATAAGAATTTTACCCTCATTTAAGGTTAGGTTGAGCAAACATTATTACTATCCTCAATAACTCAGATGACATGAACTAAGTTTAAAATATGCAAGATGACTGCAACATGCAGTTCGATTTATTGTATAAACACCTTATGAGCAGACTGTTTGAGTTAAGAGGTATTATTGCTCACGTCTTAAACTTGTTACTTAGACAGGAAAAAAATTCCTCTGTGGTTATACATTGCATGATCTGATTTAAAAAATACATTGATGTTAAGAGCATCAAGCATAATGTCCTGCATCAGTCCTCTCATTTTGGACTTAGATGCATTCACTTTTTTTTTTTGCCTCTGTAGTTGTCTCAGATACCTAACTGTTGATTTATGTTTCCTGCATCAGTAGGGAGCAGACCTGCCACTGGGTATGCAGATGTTGTTGTGGATAATTGGATGCTGAGAACTATAGAGGATTATGGATGTGGTGTGATATGAAGCAGATGAATTCCAGCTCTGGAGGACTGCACTCTTCACCTCAGGAAGGATGAAGGGAGGGCCAGACTGTTGTGCTTGGTTATTTTTTTTCCACAGCGAAGCTTTTATCAGGAAGAGATCTTGCTAGGCAGAGGTTCATCAAAAGAACAGGCATTTGGTATCTATCTTGGCTTCTATTTTTAATCCAATTAGCACATCTTCCTGTGAACAACAGTCATCTAAGTTCAATGTTCTTGCTGATTTATTAGAACAAATCTTGGTATCAATGGCATATTTCACACTTGCCAACTGATTATTTACCTTTTTTTCAAGTAAAAGCACATTTCCTGCCACAAGCCCTGACATGACCGTTGAGCATTGGTACCAAAGTCTTGTTTAGAAATGCCTGAGCTTTTCACGCATGAGCTCCTCATTGATTTTAAAAAGTCCATAAAATGTTTAATGCGGTTTTCGCGAGGCTCAGAGAATTGCCTCTGTTAAAAGGCTTCATTTTGCGCTAACCAAGCCTCAGGGTTGGTAGGATGTGTTCCGTCTATCTGGGTCACTTCACAGTGGAATATCTTATTCTAAAAAACTGAAAGCAGTGTTCTCAAATCAATAGAGGATGTGCTTGGATATGCCAGTTTCATTTATTATGCTCTCAGCTGAATCTCCCCAATGAGTGTCTAATTTTCTCCTCTTAGTACAGATTTGATTGGCCGGAGTGTTGGACCATGACCCCTTTTGGGCCACGGTAGCCAACTAACAGAACTTGATGTTGAGGACATTCATACCATATAAATATAGCTTTAATAAAGCTTGTTTAGTCTTTCTAATCAATGCACCTTTAATTCTGCACATTCAGAATTAATACAATGGTATTGAAATTTGATATGAATTCCTTTGTAATGGTACCTGGCATTAAAGTTAGATATTTAGAGTGAGTGGGGGATGGCATGCCCCTAACAATCCTGATTTAAATAAAGATAAAATCCCTTTTTTTGTAATCATTTAATCTATAACAAAATGTCTTTTTTTTTTTTTTTTTGTAAGAATAGACCTTGTATTACCATCATGCTCAACTTGCGTTTGACACGTGTCCACTTCAGTTTGAATGACCGCCTCTTTTATTTCATGAATGCGCATTGGCTGTTAAATTTGAAGACATAATATTCTCATTAAAGCTTTTGAGTTAATGGTATTGCGTAAGTGCACACAGATAAAGCAGTTATGTCATAAAGCTCTGAGTAATTGCTTTTTATTTTGGATGAAACTGGAGTATAATCCCTGGACAAGTTACTGCACGGCCAGCCTGGTACTTACCTCTAGCCTTGGGTTTCCCCCACTCTGGTAAAGAGTCAGCATTGATGTTTAAGAGATTTCTTAAGTAGATTGCAATAAAACAAATCAGGAATGTTTAATTCTGATTAAAGCTGACTGTGCTTGATGCTTTCCGTCAGACTGAGTTTTATTAAAGAATTTGGATATGAAGAAAATCTGTTTATCAGTTGCAATAAAATAAGGCAGGGAAGAGAATTTGAGTGGAAATATTAACCTGATTGTAATTTATTTGTTTGTTTTGTATTGTATATATCGCCACAAAAGTAAAGATCAAACTAAACTCAGTTCATGCACAGCACTCTAGAATTTTCTTATTGTAAGTCAGTTGTTTAGTGAAAGTGTCTTTTTTTTGTTTTATTTAAATGAAAATAGACAGCACATATCTTCCACATATTTGACATCTTCCTTTTTTTGCAAATCCTGCAACGCCTTGGAAAAACAGACTAATGAACTTGCTGCTTTCACTGTCAGGGAAAAAAAAGCACTGTGTTGATTCTGGGTCAACTCTTTGATAAGTCTATTTACTATCCCCTTGATATACTCGACCTAATGTTAAATTTGGTCCCTCTTGGGGGAGAAAATCAGTTTTTGATGGAATTGGTTGCATTAGCATCCCAGAATAGTTTGGTTTTAAATGGCACAATTTATTTGGATTTCACGCCATCTTCAATTTACCACTTCCTGGAGCTCCAGTGGTGGTGATTCTTTGAGTGAAATGTTGAGTGAAATATTTGCGATATTTTGGTTATTTGAGAAAAAAAATCCTTGCTCAGAGCTAAACTTTTGAAGTTTGGAATGATATTGAAGGAACTCATAACTGGGCATGCTGTTTAATATCATCATGCTCTGCTTTGGTATTTTCATGCACTAAATGTAATACTTTCCACATAATTCCCCAAAGTTGTCCCTGTCTGACATTTGTGCTTTTTAACTTTGGACTCTGAGCAGTTACTTTTAAATGTACTGTATTGTGACCAAGGGTAAGTAAAGGAAAGGTCAAGGTGCTGGTATTTTCACAGAACTCCTCTGAGGGTGTATTAACACTGAACACACTGCCTCTGATAGAGTGGGGAGTGTCAGGACTCCTGGGTCGTACAAAGCACAGATGGCAGAAGCTGTGATCTTCCTCATAAGCAGAGGCAACGGTAAAGAAGCCTGGAGGGAGTCTTCTGTGCTCAAGTGTTTTTCCACATCCTCATTTTCCTCATTTCACATTCTTAACTGGTTCCTATGCAGGGTTAGACTTTAAAACAACCACGTGATTGTTCTCTGCCTTTGTTCAGCCAACTGATAGGAACAGTGCCTCATCTTTTGAAGCCTAAAAATAGAAGGAAACATAAGCTATGAGACGTTTCATCTCGTGCATAATGTATTACTATGGGATGTGTTGCTGGAATATCTCTTAATCTTTATCAGGACCCATAGCTGTTCAGAAGTGTCAGCTTATCTTTACCGCAAAAAAAAGAAGTTTCTTCGATTTGAATGTCAAGATAATGTTGCACAATCAACATGCGGGATGATAGATAAAATGTATTGTGTTTTGACAAATTGGCCTTTTTGGCAACAGAAGCTCAATGTGTGTTAGAGGAGCAGCTTTGAAAATGGCACAGGCTGTGAAGATTGTATTCAGTACAGTGTCCAGATATCACTCAGGTCCTCGCAGATCTAATCAGTTGGGGAAAATCTAGTAAAAGCCACAGCTTAGTGGAACTGTTTGCCTTGCCTGGGAACATTTTCTTCTCATCAGAGATCTGATTTATACATTTTAGTAATACATTAGAAATCCCAGGTTTTTCTGTCTTTCTCTGGAGCACCTTTTAGAATATGTTTTGGCCAAGACATTCATTGAAAGCCAAATGCATCCTCATTTTTTCAGCTATTATAAGCTGAAATTTATTGTTCATATGTTTTGCTGTGACTGCTATGTGCTAGTGTTTCGAATGAATTTTCTTAGCCATCTAAAATAAGCTGACATTTAAGGTTTTAGACATTATATGCATCTTTTCTGTAAAAAGTGGTTGGATAAATTAATCAATATAGATAAATATCTTCCTCATAAGATAAGCACCTGTTTGATGAATGTTTAGAAAAGTATCATTGCTTGAGATGTCTTTTTTAGCTGTGTTGGTAAGTCAAGTCAGCCTGGGTTGTTAGTGTAATATTGTTGTCTAGGTCAAATCCATTTTTCTGACAGCTAAGCTCTTTTGAAAGCTTTCTAAAGCAAATAGTGTTACTATGACAACCAGTAACCATGGTCTTTTGTTCTTTTTTTCTTTTTTTTTTGAAAGAGCTCATATTTTGCTTTCATGTATCATTGCCTCCTGCATGCCATTAGAAGTGTGATGCCTTTAATGTAAATATTCTTAACTAGTCAGGTTTCTATAATCAGTGTCCAGCACCATCTTCTTGTGATGCTCTATTGAGCTTTCAGAATAACTGTTCATAAACCAGTGGGTGATGTTGCTGTTGCCACACAAAAGGTCCACAGTTACAGAGTGCTACGTCTACATCGCTGAAAGTTATTCTTCCCACAGAAAATGCAGCATTCCCTGAAAAAAACGTTATTGTCCAGCCTGTCTTCCTGTATGAGGTGACATTGCCATGTCTTTGCATCTTAGTATACTGTCTGCATAATGGCTAGTTTTGCACACCTCCAACAAAGAATGAGCTACTGTTTTGTAGCTACTTCACAACATTTTACCAGCTGACCACTTGGACTAGATTGAGTCTTTTGAGAAGTGGTTCTACATGAGACAGAAGGAGCTCATCATTTCAGACTGAGAAGGCCAAAAGGTGCAGCAGTAATATACGGAAAAAACAAGAAAGTGTTTCCTAGTAAACATAAATGAACCTGTAAATGACCATGAAATTCATTTTTAAGCATTATTATTATTTGGTAAATGGATCTACAGTACCATGATTAAACTGTGGGCCTGTTGTGTTATCTTTATGACAACTTCAAAATATGCATGTAACAATCTTTTTTCTTATGCTCTCAGCTTTGGAGAGGAAAATGTCACTGCGACAGAGCAGAGATGAGCTCATCAAGAGAGGGGTACTGAAGGAAATCTTTGAAAAAGGTAAGCTGATTTTTATGCAGTTTCAGTCTGATTTAGCAGAGCCGGAAACTGTCTTGGATTTAAGTAGAAACTACAAAAGGGATAGACATGGTGTGCTAAATTAAAAACTCTTCAGTTCTTCATCTGCTCATTAATCAGCAGCCTCTGATGTTCAGTTTTCAAGATTTGACATGGAGCATATATATCTAGAGATATAATCTTTCATTATAGGAATTTGTGGCATTTTCTAAACTCTAAACCTTTTGATCTTAATTTGACGTGCCTTAGACATCCCAAACTCAAAGCTAGAGCAAAGCCTGTATTTGAGTCTGACAGCAGGCTCTTTTATGCCCCAGGACATAAAAGCAAAGTTGGAAAAGCTGTAAAAGTCTATTGACTCTTGCCAAGATATGAAAAATGAAGATAAAGAACCGCGTTGGCTTATTATTTTTATTATTATTTCACAAATCAGGCCAACTCTAATTCTGCTGAAGCTGCAGTCTGTCATCTCTAACTGAAGTTAAAGCTTGAGTACAACCAGATCCTTAAGAACATGCCTCAAAATTGAGCCCTTTAAATGACCTATGTATATATCAGTTTGCTGAAACACCCAAGTTCAACATTCTTGAGTAAAAAAAAAAAAAGTTTAAAAAGTAAACAACTCCCTGGAAAGACATCGTGCATGCTTAAAAACCGAGACTAACCATATTCAAATCTCAACAGCATTATTGTAATTTTGTCTTTGGAAAAACTACTCCTTCATGATTAAATTTGGGAAAATGAATGTATTGTTTCTGAACAGCTTTAAAGTATGATCACTCAGAAACCGTCAAATTGCTCAGAACTGTAGCAGAGGAGCAAAAGTTGTATCAAACTGGTTTTCTGTTTCTATTCCATAGTCTGGTGTGAGCTGATAAAAAGCTCCCGGGTTGTTCAGCAGTCTTAACCCCCACTGTTTTGGAAAAACTCCATGAATTCAATTTTAAAACTTTGTTTGTGCTGACTTTTAGGGGAGGTTTGGTTCTGTAGTCATACACATGTTTTGGTCCTGATGTTCACTTTGTATTTCCTCCTTCTGTTTTAGCAACTGTTGAGTTCCGATCCTCCATGGATGGCAGCATCTGCACTCAGGAGCCCTCTATGAAGACATCTATGGTCCTGCCCACCAAGAAATCTGTCACTTATTCAGGTGACCATCAGGACGCCCCTGCCAAGCCAACACTTTACCACAAACAGCCTCCTGCTCTCCCTCCAAAACCCTTCTCAAGGATCCCAAACCATAGCACAGGTCAGCTGAAGGTTTGCGTGGCTCTAATGATTCCAGGCAGCGTGTCCCCTAAGCTATCATGAAATACACTTTTTGCTTTTAAAAACAGTTGATAAGGTGTGATTGCTTGTTCTTTAAACTGCACCTGTGATGCCACACATGTTCAAAGGATTACAGTAGTCTGGTTAACCCCTCCCCCTGTGGTTAGCTCTGCTGGGCTCTCTCTGTCATTGTCAATCTGTCAGCAGAAGTGGCATTACTCTGGCCTAATTCCCACCACTCTGCATTGACGTCTGATCATCGATGAGCTGTGTTTATCTCCCTGCACCAGCAAACTGCTGTGTATGCTGTTTAACGCAGTAGAAATACAATTCTTGTTTCTGTCTTTTTTTATTTCCTTTTTTAAGATTCTTGCCAGCCAATGAAGTTGCCCTGCATGCCTGGAGGAAAGCACTCTCCACCCTTGCCTCCCAAGAAAGTGATGATTTGTGTGCCTCCAGGAGGGCTGGACTCCTCCTCTCCGTCCCCTAACCCTCTCAGCACCCTTTCTTCAAAGTGTGCCCCTCCACAGGGTGTACTGCCTCACCACGGCACTCTGCTGCCCTCTCAGCTTGCTGGGCTATCAGGGCTCCACCAGAGCCACGGTCACCCTTTCCAGCTTCAGTATGGCAGCCTGCACGCCCCAAGCCGTATCATCGAGGAGCTCAATAAGACCCTGGCACTGTCCATGCAGAGGTTCGAAAGGTTAGTAGCCATCACACTCGTCATTAAATCTGATTGTACAAAGGCAGGGATGGATTATAGATTGGCCTCTGTCAGCCTGTCTGAACATCACATGGTACATCCTGGTTGGATTTTAAGTGAACGTCACTAAATATGTACTTAGAAAATTATAAAGACTGATCTTATGTAACAGATCTCTAGTTTGACGCCAACTTTTCTAAAGACTGTGCTGGGGACGTTTTCTCTGGAAAGAAGTATTTCCCATTATTCGATGAACCTTTGGTCATTATGATGACAAGAATCTCTTGTTACCAAATACTGTTTCTAAAGCAGCACTAATCAGATTAATTGCTGAAGAAAGACTTTGATTTCAGTTTAGCTCGGCCTGTTTAGAACCATTGATTTTTGTGGCAACTTACTTTAAAATTTATTCTGATGTTATTGAGGTCGCATCCTGCCAGTTCTGTTGTACAGGTCTAAATCGGCACACTGCCTCACAGGGCAGCATGGCCTAATTTTTAAGTAAATGTGTGTATGTGTGGGCACAAGCGCATGGAGTAGGCGTCCCTCCAGCAGTTGGCCTGACATAACATGACCAGCTGCTCTTGACAAGAGCTGAGTTTCTTCATGTTTTAAGAAAAGGGACACAGTAGCGGATTGGACATTATGTAAGCTCTTACATTAGGATCTCTTTTTCACCAAAGCTATTTGGGTAGAGATAAGGAAGTAATGCTCCTGACATAGCTCACAATTAGTCTGAAAGCTTGGACTTATTGCATAACAGTGGCTCATCATAAAAAGCTTCAACCAGGATGTTTGATAATCAATCTGTCAAATATGTAACCGGTTAACCTGTGATGGCTCCTGAAAGTGTAGTTTATTCTTTTCACCTTGGTTTGGAATTAGACTGACAGTATAATCTGTAGCATTTCTCTTCCTGTTGTACGGAGGATTGCATGGCATTGCAGAGAACTGCACAATTTAGGTTCTCTGTCTCATGCAGCTGGTTTTATACAGCATATCTCCCCCTCCCTTTATACCTGGATTAAAAGCCCACTAAGCTATCATTATGTGCTGTACCATAAGCTAGTAGCCAATTAATTGTGTTATGCTACTTCCAGTCTTTGGGTCGGAAAAGGTTTGCTGTGGATGCTCTATCAGTAATACAATTTGAGAAAAGTAAAAATTGGATGTACAAGCTTATCCCTGTTTGGAAATGATATGCTCACATAAAATATAAACTCCAACATTAAAATCCAGATTTGGGTCAAAACCTTCATCACATTTCTCATTTTCATTCTTTAGCTCTGCTTTGCATGGGGGTATTCAGTGTGCTCCCCTGGACAGAAGAGAAGTACCATCAGTGATCATCGACTACGAGGATGACAAGGAAAACATGCCTAATGAGTCCGACTATGAAGATCTGCCCAGTATGTACAAGGATGAGGAAGATGATGTGGATGACGATGAGGATGATGATGAAGATGACTCTATATTTACAAGTAAGTCTAAGCTGATAGTATCAAGTTTTTTTTAACCTTGGTGAAATGTCTGTTAATGTATTTCAAGTCAGCCAAGACGCAGCATGGTTTAATCTGCAGCCTCAGACCGGTGAGGTCAGATGGTCTGAGTCATTAACTCAAGGCATTTTGAGGCCATTAGAGGTTTTTCAGGAAGTAGGCCTTAAAATGCCAAGAGCTAAAACTGAGCATTTTTGACCCAATGGGATAAGAGGTGCTGCAGCAATGTGCAGTATGACAAAAGTTTTGGATTTCTTGAGCATAGAAACATGTAGATCTATTCTAGTAAACCCCAAAAGTAAAATTGTGAACTTGCAAAATAGCACAACATTGACTCTTTAACATTTAATAGCTCCTCACATATTTGGTGTTTGGCTTTAGGTACCCTGGCTCAGAAGGTGCTAAGAAAAGATTCCTTGGCCATCAAGCTGAGTAACCGTCCATCTAAACGAGAGCTGGAGGAGAAAAACATCCTGCCCATGCAGACAGATGAGGAGAGACTGGAGTCGAGGCAGCAAATAGGCACCAAACTCACCAGGTGAGACGCATAGATCTTCATTATAAGCTTGAATGCAATTACAATACATGTATGATGGTTGAGCTGTGTATTTTCACTGCACAAGACGGATGTAAGCACCTTAACAACAGCTGATGGGCACCTGCAGTGGCTCCTCTCAGCCAAATCAAACATTTTGGACAGATGGAACTGTGACTCACTCCAAAATAGATTTCTCCCACTTTTTTGGTTCTTTTTTTAGGTCTTTTTTTTGTTATCCTTTCATTGTTTTCCTGTTCTACATCCGATAAGGATAAACCCTTTATCTCGTTAAAAAGAGTCTCTGAAAATGGAGCTGACCTAATTTCAGCAACGCAGCCCCCCCCCCTTTTTTTGCTTCTCTTTTCTTTTCTCTAGTGTGCTCTCACTATCACTATCTCTCCTCTTTCTTCCTCCTGCCTTACTTCCTCCCTCGCTCACTGAATCACCACGGTGATACATGTGCCAAACTATCTCCACCTGACTCCTCCACACAGCAGCACCACGCAAGCTTTTTCGTACCAGCATTCTTAAATTTTCACACTCCATTGGTGCAGTATGTACAAATCATAGGAATTTGAATTCACAGCTTGAGGTCATAAATGAGAATTCTAATAGATGAGCAGATCAAACAGCATAATGTTTCCCCCACATGATTTCACTTTGTCCTTTTAAATTTGACTTTCATTGCTAAATGAAGGGAATGTAATGATCTGCTGTAAGGAGATACGGCCGCTAAGCAAGAGGAAAAAATTAAAGTCGTTCTCATACAATAAGATATGGAATGTAAAGGACAAATTATTATCAAGAGACACTGGAACACAAGCCAGTATTCTGCACTGTGACTGGAACATAGTGCATATTCCCAGAAGGGCTGCCTACTTAGTTGTCATGCTCCCAAAAAGCTTTGTGGCAGTGTCCTTAGCACAGTATCATCTAATGCACATGTTTCATTATCACTTTTTTTTTTCCAGCAGCACTGTATCCTGTAATGTGCTTGCTTGTGCCAGGGTAATCAGAATTGACTATGATCATATTTGAGGACATGCTGACCTCAGCTCAGTGTTGACCTGATTCCCTGGGAAACCCTGGGGAGTGAAGGAAGTGCTTTAGTTTTAACCTTTGAGAAGGAAAGCAGATAAACGCTGATCTGTCTTTGGTCGTTTGTTAGATTTTTCACTGACTTGTATACATACAGTAACTGTGTTCTTTACTTCCATGTAAATGCAGCATGCATTATTAAATTAGTAATGATTAGGGGCTTTACTATTGTCGATTAGTAACTAGATACATTCAATACTGTTTGAACCATCTAGGAAGATGGCCATGGAAGTATTTGGAAATATTTAGGGCTGTACAATATTAGGAAAGCATGTGCTATGTGATAACATTGAATATTATAATACCAATACGATTAGTAACATAAAGTATAAATGAATGCTTCAATATTTTGGTGCTAATCTCAGGTCTGTTAATGAGGGCTGCATTCAACTTCTTCACTTATGCATGCTTGTTGGGTATAGAATGTGCACAAAAGCAGAACTTCCTCTTAACTGGAATGTAGCCCTCATGTGCTTGTGCTTGTTCTATTTCAAGCCAAATGCCTTTGTGTTTTGTGGTTGTCATTGCAGTATTGATATCGCTCATTTTGATGTTACAGTTATGATAGTTTCAATATATTGTGTAGCCCTAAAAGCATTCATTATAGGTATTTAATCAAATTTCTTTAAACAATTGTATAAGTTTATTACTTATTAGAATAGTTGAGATATTATACTCAGGTTTCTTGAGGCTGTGCACTTTTTTCTTTTTTTTTAAAATGCTGCTTAAATGACTCAATCTAAGACTCAATCTTAGTTGTGACCACTCTTATGGATGTTTGACTTTTGCTGACACAAATCTGATGCTCAGACTTGGTTGAAGGGAGCAAAGCTACAGTTTGGGAGTTTTTCCTGAATAATAACCTTAAAAGAAATAATAGCACAAGATGAAAAGAGACAAGCATCTCTAGTACCAATACAGTAGTTTTTTGGGGATAAACAGTTCAGGTTTGGTGGTCATATTTAACAATAAGGACACAATTATTGGTCTAGTGATGGGTCTGCTCTCACTGAGTTCTGGCAAAGACCCATAATTATTTAACTGAAAGCATTTTGATCAGCCTTTCAGTTTTTACCACGAACATCTTTTGTGCCATTTAAAAATGCAGGAAATTGGAGGTGATCTGCTCTGTGCATCTCTTTAGCTGTTATATAAGACAAGAGCATGATGTGTTCAGCTGTCCTCTTCAACGTGTCATTGTCTGCTTAAATGTGTCTTGTAGATATGTGATGGAACCTTTCAGTTGGCCTTTAAAGGTTTCACAATCGCATTTTTCTTTTATACAGCATTACAAGAAAGTCTTGAAGATGCTTGGCTTTTGTGAGCTTTAATTACTGCAGTGCATCAGTGTCTTGTCACAGATTGATTGATTTGGAATTGATCAAACCAGAATGAGGATTTTTTAAGTGTACCTGTCAGTCTGTCATTTGGCAAGAGCTTGCATTTGATGGTTTGATGCAAGGGACAATAAAAAGAGGAGAAAAACAATGTAACACTTTGAATGCAAATAAAATGCACAGAAAACAAAAATATAACTTGTGTATTCCCCATTTGATTCAGTTTAAGTCTGAATACTACAAATCAGCAGTACCAGTTGCAGAAGTATTTCTTCTGTGAATCAAAATGAAAGAAAGTTATATTTCCTGGGACTTGCTCTCAAAGCATAAAAGTAAATGTTTGGCTAATTATGGGGAGGAAATATAGGAATTGTCTCCTTTTTCTTCTGCATTGCAAAAGTGTTCTGTTGGATTCAGGCCTGCTAACATCTGAAGTCTGCAGAATTTATTATTTTATTAAACTAATGTGAGATGTTTGGATTGTGACATGGGGCACCAGTGTACTTTGATTACAAAATGGTTAAATTGTGGCTTTGAGGATGCAAATGATGAGCAATAATATGGATATAGCTTGAAGCATTTAAACAATGACTAGTTGGTATTAAGTTACTACAAAAAAATTATCTCTTCACAATGTAACAATACCAGCAGCAGTTTGGATTGTTGACACAAGACAGGTTGGTTCCATGAATTCAGACATTCTGACTATATCATCTGCAGCCTCAGTGGAAGCTGAATTTTATCTGATACTACATCTTTTTAGTCTTCAGCTGTCCGGTTTAGGCGAGTCTATGCCCACTGCAGCCTCAGCTGTCTAATATTAGCTGACAGGAGTGGAACCCGACATGGTTTTCTGCCGCTGCAGCCCAACCGCATGAAGGTTTCACATGTGCATTTTGAGATCTTTTACTGTGCACTTGTCAAGAATTGTTAACTGAGGAGTGGAAGCATTTCTGTGAGGCTGACCCAGCCTGCACATTCTCCTCTGACCGCTCTTGGACAAGGTGGCATTTCTCTCAGCAAAACTTGAGCTCACAATGCTGTTTTTTTTCTCTCTATTCTGAGAAAATTCAGAAATTATGAGTTGAAAAAATTGACTTTTTCCAAATCAATCTGACTGGTCAAAATAAAATTAGTCCCTTCTTTTCTTTTTACTTTCCTAGTAAGCTGTTTGATGTGAACTTATGTACTGAATCCTTTTTTTTTGTATTTGTATTACCTTGCTGTAAGATGATTCTTAGAAAAAAGTTAATAATAAAAGTATAATAATAAAGAATAATAAGTTTATTTGCATTGGAATTTTTATCACTTTTTGCCTGCGTTGTGTTGCTTTGATTATGTGCTGACAATGTATGTATGTTTCTCCTCAGGCGCTTGAGTCAAAGACCTACAGCAGAGGAACTAGAACAAAGGAACATCCTCAAACGTGAGTTCATTAAATTTATGTATGTAACATTAACTCAAAAGTTGCAAAAGTCAACTCTGAAATGTGATTGGTTTGACAAAAATATGACTTTGATCTTTTATTGTAGCAATATCCACACTCAATGCAGTCTCTTGCGCACACTTACTTTATGTGGTTCAACATGATAAAATGGGAGGCACACATATGTGAGTGGCATACATTCTTCCCTTTATTCCCCCTTTGTCTGCCCTTTCATGTGAAGCAGATAGGCAGCAGGACTTGCTGAGGAGTCATGTCCAGAGAGACTGGCTTCTCAACTCAAACATGTGCAGTATATCAGAGAGAAGCCATTCTGTTGCCTAGGATTCTGCAGCTCTCACATCAAAGACTGATATATCAACAGTTCCTGCTTTTCCAGAGGCTTCTGTGTGATTGGCAGTGTGCAAGAAAAAAGCACAAATGAGAGACAAGTCTGTCACTGAAATGCTTACAAAACCAAGGTTAAAAAAATAGGACTTTTATTTTTTTTAAAGGAAATCGCTCTGGAATACAAAACTATAAATAATTATAGAAAATCATGTTCAAGGACAAATGCAGTTTTTGTAGGAAAGCTTTTGTTAACATAAGGAGCATCCCAGCGTGGCCATTCTTTATTCTTTTCTATCTCTTTGACTTGTTCCACTGAGTTTGATGTTTTTGTCTTTGAAATGTAGATTGAATCCGTACTAGAGCACATATATTACATAAATTTAGGAAAACAAAAACTCGTATACATGTTTCCCATTTAAAAGAAATACAAGTTTATTCTTAAATGGGTCAATCGCTTGATCATAAACGTGGATTTGAGTACCGAGGGAGAACTTGAAACAGACAAAACAATCATTCTCTCCTCATACCCATTGCTAATAGCATTAAACAGCCATAACAGAAACTATTTTAAGCTATGAGAAACTTAACCAGTTTAGTGTGAATCTAATGAGGCATATTATGCAAATAGTGTGTTTGTACCCCTTCAACATCTCATAAACATTCCTCAGAGACCACTGTGTGACTGTACTCAAAATATACCACTTTTATCCTTTGCAGCCCGCAATGAGCAAGAGGAAATGGAGGAGAAAAGGGAGATAAAACGAAGGCTGACACGAAAGGTGAGTCCAAAATAGCTCCAAAGGTGCAAACATACACTTGCTCTACCAGCACCTAGAGGGGGGTAAATTTCAGGCCAGGATAAACAAACACCATGACAGTGACTCATCTGTAGTGAGAAGTGAAATCTAGTCTGTTACAGGGCTGGTATTGTACTTGTTAGGCTTCCCACGGGAGACACTGATGTCCTTGTTGCCCTTGCTCCTTCAGCATGTTGGCTGCCAAATCTTTGACCCCACAGCGAGGTGTTGAGCGTGTTCCCGTCACTGTCAATTAAAGAGTAACACTTTCTGTTTACCTAGAGAGACACTGTTCATCAGAAAAATTGCAGAGCTGTGTGGAATAAGTGGCAACAAGATAACAATATAAATAAACATTTTCCGAAATTTAGAGGTCCCTAATTTGTTTCGTCCATTTGTAAGCATTTTAGAACTGAAAACATTCTATTTTTAATTCAGTTTTATTTATATACCATCAAATCACAAGATAGGGAACTTTCAGCATACTTTGCATCATATGGTAAAGTACGCTTTTTGAGGGAAATCAAAAACTTTCCTTTCAGCATACATGACAGAGGTGAGGGAAAAAACTTCCAAGACAAAAACATTCTGGGAACCAGTTGGGGTAATATGGGAAGAGAGAAGGGGGGGGCATAATAAATGCTTATTACAAACAGACAATGGGCTGCTTGGTCAGTTTAACAACCACATATCAGAAATGTGTGTCTCTGGAGAGATACCACATAAAAATACATAAATTAAAATGGCACAAAATACACGAGAGAGAAGACACAAAGTTAGTGGCATGTTAGAGTTGCATAGATATGCAAAGAGTGACAGAATAGAGAGGAGGCGTTACATTCAAATGCACTTATCCATAAAATAGTATTTTATGGCTAACCATAAAATAGTACATTTTAAGTTGGAAGCTACAGGCAGTACACAGTCCGGCTGAGAGCCAAACTCAATCCCTGGGCCAGATTTTGGACAGTTCTGAGCTAGATGATGGCTCAGCATCACCTGAGTCAATGATGACTTGGGGTTTTAAATTATATTCCTGACTTCACTGGGAGTCACTGAAAAGAGGCTAAAAACAAAATAGCTGATTTGTATTTCCAATGCAGGTTAGTATTTTCACTGCAGTGTTTGGGAATTATTTGGACATCTAGATGATAAAGATTTACAATTATGATATTCCAGTCTAGTAGTAACACAAGTGCAACTAGTTTTTTAGCATCACTCTGACATGCACAATAATGCAAATAAGGAACATACTCACGTTTTTGGATGGGTGAAAAGACCTATCCCAGTAAAAAATAACTTCCAGGTTCCTCATAGTAATACATTAGGTCAAGTTATTGGCATCCAGTCTAAGGCCAAAACTATTTAAACCCCATGCCAAATTTTAAGCTGCTGGAAAGTTTTAATTCAGTAACTGGTTGCTTATGGAAGGACAGTGACTGTAAAAGATGGTACAAGTTAAAAGAAATTCCAAGTATTTAAGTGAAAAGAAAGTTAAGCATCAGCCTTTGCACAGAACCCAGTAAAACTCTCTTTCCAGGATTTTGGAAAACATAATCTTTCTAGGGACAAAATGACATAGCCAATAGGCTATGTTTTACTACACAAATTCCCAAATTTGCTTACTTATAGTATGGGTACTACCTTTTGTTCTGGCTCAAAAATCTTCTTGAAAAACTTTTTAAATTGTAAAAGAGGGGGTTGGGGGGGGGGGGGGGGGGGGGGGGGGGGGGGGGGGGGGGGGGGGGG
>JBBBVU010000008.1:16217876-16243727 GCA_037177055.1 Atherinosoma microstoma
GGGGGGGGTTTTTTTTTTTTTTGTAAAAAGCTTTTTGGGGAGGGGGGGGGGGGGGGAAGGAAGGGGGTGGCCCCCCCCCCCCCCCCCCCCCCCCACACACACACACACACACACACACACACACACACACACAAATTAAGCACTACCAAGCACTAGATTTCCTCTTGCAATAATGGCAGTGATCAGCTGAATGTGTTACCATTTTGCTACAGTCTTCTAAGCGATATTGAATTGAAAATATCACAGCAGACCTGAAACTACCAATGTGTTCTAAGATGAACCAAAAATTTTACCAAATCAAACAAAATGATGTTCTTAATAAATTAATTATTTTATCAAACTAAAAATACTGATTGCTTTACAATAAATAAATACATTTTGTAATTAGTGAATGTTTGTTTATTAGATAAATGGGCTTTTGTCATCTTCTGTTTTTTCATTAAGAACATGAGAGATGTTCAGATTTGTAATCCGTGCCTCTAGCTGTCCAATGCAAGACTGATTTCAGATCTTCAAGAGAAGAGCCCAAGTGTTATGCCATTATAGTGTATTATTAACTGTATTTAAAAACAAGCGTATCCAATGAAGAGGATGTTCAGGCACTTAAAAGTAAGGCACTTATTTACATGTCCAGAATGCCAGAGCAGTGTGATCTTGAGCTCTTCTCTTCATGTACTTGCACAAGAAGTATTGGATGTGAAAGTCTTTCTTTTCTATATAATAATTTAAAACAGCTGCGAACCAGCATTTTGAAAACATGAACCAGCTTACCATAACTCTTTATTTCTTATGTTTCAGCTGAGCCAGAGGCCCACAGTAGAGGAGCTGAGACAGGCCAAAATTCTCATAAGGTTCAGTGATTATGTTGAGGTGTCGGATGCCCAGGACTATGACAGACGAGCAGATAAGCCCTGGACCCGACTCACAGCAGCTGATAAGGCAAGTATTACTTTGACTAATCTAGTAAAACTGAGGTAATCTTTTAATGTTCTTAAGATTCCTCCTGGTCTGGATTTTTTTTTTTTTCCAAACACCATTGAGCTCCTCATTTCCCTCATCTATGGTTCATATGATGCAACCTGTAACCCAGGAGAGCAGTGTAAGGGGGTTGTGTTCTTCCTGTCTTATAGTGGCAAGTTCCACCTTAGCTGTTTGGTTTTCTTTTGTGAGTAAACACCCTCAAGCAGTCCTGCTGCTCACTGCCCAGTGAACTGTGCCTCAGATTTTTTTAACGAGCGCTAGACTATTGCTGAGCACATCTTCTGCCTTCTTTGCTTGGATGACGTGGCTCCATGCCCCCCAGGTCACACCTGAGGATCAGTCATGTGAAAATCAGAAGGATTCAGCATTTTGATTATGCAACAACCTCCCTTACGTAAGAGAGGAATTGGATAAGCCATGCCTCAGGACCCTTGACCACAACGCTGCGCTGCAGATGTATTTTCTTTTCCCATTTCTGCCATCCAGCACAGAATTGAGTTTGTTCTGCTGTCGTCATATTATTTTCCCCGAGGCTGATGATGTCCCCTTGAGTCGTGCTAAATAATAGAAGGAGTGACATCACCTGTCTTTTAGATCGGAAGTCGGTTCCCTAGGTTTACAATTTTATGTCCTAAAGCCTTCCACAGCTCCAGACAAAACCACAGAGAGGTACTGATACACTGGGCATCGTACCAAATACATATACATATACAGTTGCATCTTCCATGGGAAACTGATTTGGTTTGGGCTCAAAAATCTTCCTGGAAATGGGATTATAGGAAAAAATAGCAAAAGATGAGACCAGGCCTTCATGTATAACCACAGTGTCCCCTACTGAAATAATAGGAGCACTACAGGCTTTATTTCCAGTGTTCTGAAGATTTGTTTTTCATGTTGAAAATGTGTACATTTTAATCCAAAGACTGTAATGCCCAAATAGAGCTTATATCCTCTAAAAAATACACCTTTACTTAACAAGGCCATTATAAAAGTCATGCATCTTGGGTGATCCCATCGCAAGGTGGATGTCAGATTACAACTAGCATTAAAACTTTTCTCCCCATGTCTCTCGAGTGAATAATGGGTTTGGATTTAACCAAATAAACAGAAGTGACATCACTCCCAAGCAGCTGTTAAACATAAATGACACACACGATGCAAAATGCTTTTTTGTTTTCTGACGCAAACCTTTGTAAGCAAACCTCTGCTGGGTCTCTTTAGTTTTTATTATTTGTTATTATAATTTTAAATACAATTAAATACCAGCTTACAGTCGAACGTACAGTATGTTTGGTCCTCAAAACATTGGGTAACAGTAGTAGTAGTACTAACCGTGTAGTAGTAACAGTGCAACCCACAGGACCTAAAAAATGTATCCAAATATTTGGTGTTTTGCTCACAGTATTTGAGTTACTGTTGCTGCATTCAAGTTAATGAATGCGTCCAGTGTATTTGGATTCAGTTTACACATTATACATTTTCTCACAAAGGACTGTTAGAAAAATTACTAGCAGAAAAAACACTGCTTATGGGTTTGGAATGTGTCCCAGTAAGCGTTTGTATTGTTTCTGATGAAACAACATGTGGCCACATGCATCCTGTCTGGATTGAGTAAACAAATTTTCAGTGTGACCTGAGTTCATTCACACCTGCGCCAGAGCTGGCCAGCTTTGACTGGATCACTGAAGACATGTTGGTGTCAGGTGCAAACAGTCCCCAAGATTATGCAAAAACTACCCAGTGGAATTTCAAGACACCTGGTGGAGAGGTGACACACTGGCAAAGAAAAAAACTGTAAAACTCTAGTATGGATCCGGATCCTACTTTACAGATCAGTATCTTTTTTTTATTACAAAAAGAAGCATTGGCCATTATAAGTGATTGCACTCTATGTTCTTTAGTTTCTGTATTCAAACCACTGTTAATCTATAGCTTCAGCACTTCGTTATGGTTAGAAATAACAGCTGTTGACCCAATTAGACAAACACCAGACTATTTATCATATTATGCCTGTTTGTTGTCTCATGATTGGGAAGTTTAGGCACTTGTGTTGAGAAGAGAGCTGAGCAGAATCATTCATGGCCTTGAGATGATCATAAATAATGCATGAAGCACATGGAAAGGAAGTAGAGTTGAGGCTTAGAGACTGCAGTATGTGTGTTAAGCCATTGCAGCTTCTCTCAATCGTCTTATTTTTTCCTTTGCAGGCAGCTATAAGGAAAGAACTCAATGATTTCAAGAGCAATGAGATGGAAGTGCACGAGTCAAGTCGCCATTTAACCAGGTAATGTGCAGAAGAATGAGCTTGCATTTGACCGTGCATGCTAAATAATTTGATGAAATGTGATAAAATGTTTAAAACATAACTCTTTATGTTGGTGTTTTCAGGTTTCACAGACCATAGTAGACCACCACTGTCTCGAGCGGTGCCGGACCTGGCGCTCTGCTCCACTGAGAACCTTAAGTGCTGGACAGTAAAATGGTGCCCGTTTCTACAATAAGGCCATGTCTTCTGAAATGCCTTTTCAGGACCCACAAAACTGAGTCAGTACTACACTGCAAGATGCAGACACCCACTGCTCCATCCACTGTTGTAGCACATAATGACTCTAGTTAATTAACATTGCCCCTGTGAGGAATTCGCTCAACTCTCATTTAAACCTCTGCTGAGCTCCCAGGCCGGCTCTCAGTTCTATGGTGACTGGACATTGGAATAGTCTTTGTTTGCAATTGATTGACATTTGCGGCAAATCTACTTTGGTTCGTCGATAACACCAGTGGACATGTCTCAGCTCCCTTCATTATCCTGTCACCTAGGACTCCTCTTGTGGACAGCCATGTGCAAGAATGGAGAATTGTTTGTTTTGATCTCATAATATCAGCAGAAGATCCATCTTTAATGCTGGGACTTTGGAAACGCCATAGAGAGATAGGAAGGACGGAGGGAGACCTCCAACTTTAGAGTTGCGTGCAATGTTTTTTAATTTTTATTCTTCTGCTTTTCCAAGACTCTAGCATCCCCTTGAGTTTCCTTTGTGTCATTACTTTGTAGTCCTGACTTCTGTCTTCATCTGTGCAATTCTGACTGTACCAGCAGTGCTGACATCTAAATGCTAACTGTGAATTTGAGAAGTTCCTGCACTCTCAAAATGTACATTTTGTTTATATTGAAGATGGAAAGTTGCATTTAAAAAAAAAAAAGAAGAAGAAAAAAAAAAGATTACGCTTGAACCAAGTTTGAATCATTTCAGTCATATGCATTTAATGTAAAAACTGCAACTCTCAGATATGCTCTGGTTCCAGAGTGCACAAAACCTTATGTTTCATAATAATCATTCGTTTTTCTTTTTTTTTTATTGAAGCATTTTTGGTCATGGATAAGTAATTTACATGCCTTTACACATTCCAGCACTTTGAACATTGTTACTTTAACAGAGAATATCAAGAGATAACTTACTACTTTATCTCTTACCTTTTTTGTGAGTATTTTTTTCCAGCATATGTTTAATGATCATGGCGTTGAATTACACAATTTTCTTTTATACACGTCACTTGAGCTTTTGACAAAGCAATACCCTTTGTTTGTCGAGAAAAGGCTCAACAGCAGGTAAATTCGTACTACTATATATTTTTTTCTTTTAACTGTGCATATACATAATTCCTGCACTTCAGGGTTGTGAGTTTAATTATTACATTAGAAAGGTTTTACTCCGGGGAACTTGTTTGACATTTTTTCTCTTGACTGAGCCACCAAAAGATCTGCCTCTTCAACAGCTTTACCAACACATTCTATTGTGATCTGATGAAACCATCATTGAAAATGATGCATTCACAAATGAAAATGATAGGCACATTTTTTTGTGTGTTCTCTGAGTTAGCGTTTCTGAATATTTCTACTGCTTAAATACTTTGCACTGTTAAGCTTTTTTGTTTTTTTCTCAAATGTGTAAATTATTGTTGGATGTCTGAGATGTAATCCTCTGACTGATCCCACATCAGTATTTTAGTGCTCATACTTTAAGCTTTGTGTGCACAGAATATTTTTTATTATTTTTTACTGTATTACTTTTAAAGTTGCAAATGAAATTCAGATGAAGAAATGTAGTTGAGGGAAAGGTAGATGGTGTTGGCCATCTACTGTAATCCATCTGTCTGCAAAGGAGTGTATGTTCTCCCTTATTTTCAAGGTATTTATCAGTGGTAGACTGTGTGTTAGATGACCCAGTAAAATCAGGGAATAAACAACATAAAATAGGTTTGCGCTGCATGTTTTGTACGTGCTAAAAATATGGGTATTGGTGTTTTAATTGGTTTTTCATCAAAATCATTACACTAGTCATTCTATTACTCCTTTTGGAAGAATGGATCTATATTTCATTGGGCCATCAAATCACAGATATTTGGAAACATATGAGGTGTTTTTTGTGATAAAATCAACTGCTGCAGGATTCAGGTTTGTTTTATTTTGTATTTAATCATGGGTTCTGTAAAATAGAGCCTAATAGGAATTAATTTATACAAATGCAATGAATACATTTTTCATCTTCTAAGTAAGAACCTGAGCCAGTAGACTGAGCATGACATTTTTCATTTCGCTGAAATAAAGGAACATGAATTCAATAATATTTTCTTTCACTAGCAAAGCACCTCGAAGTGATCCATTTGTTTCCCCCATTTTTCTGAAATGCAGAATAACCATGTAAGGGACACATGATTTCAAATAAAATCCATTTCTGAATGCATTTAAAAATTGTATGCACATTTTTTCTTTGTTGCAACAGTTTAAATCATTGCCCCTAAACTTGAACTTATTTCCTAAAAGTAACTTTATGTCAGCAGTAATTATCAAGGTAATGCTAGGTTGCTGTTGAGCTATTTTGTTTGTACTTGCAGATGACGTGTGCCTACTGAGCCAACCTCTCCACCTCCTATTGAGTGCGGGTGTAGATGGTAAGGTGGTGGACAGGACGAGCTGAACTGCTGGATTGTCAGCCAGAAGATTTACTGCCTCTCTCCCTCTCTCTTTTAAAAAAAATAATATTTACACAATCTCCCCATAAAATCACCCCTGTCTACTGTACAATGGAGGAAGGTTTGCAGTGAAAAAGCAGATGAGGTAGCGCAATGAGTGTGGAGAACATAAATCTTCCTGTAGAGGTTGGCTGCAGACGCTTTATGGCCACTATAAGCACCCGGCTGCTGAAACTGATGAGAATCTGAGGACAGACTCCTTGGCAAGCTAGCATATTGCTCTCTGGGCTGCTAGACCAGCAACTTGTTATGACTACAAAGAATGGATCCCAACTGGTCTGCTGAATGAAAATGATGTACCAAGGATACCACAGACGAGCCTCTACTTTAGCAGTGATGGACCCAATACTTTGGGAGGTGTAGTGGGCCCATCACGGAACCGCCAAGAAAGGAAGGTACCCACTCCAGGTGATCCCATCTACCCAAGCCTTCAAATGAGATAATCCAGGAAAATGATTACCAGAAGAAATGGTACAATCAAGTCCTATTATATAAGCAATAGTCTCTATTTAAATTTAGATAATGACAAGTTAGGAGTAAACGAATATTCAAAATTAATACATGTCATTACACTGTTGATGGAAAATATATTTTATACACTATTCAACACAATATTGGCATCATAGAGAACACTGGTCTATTCTCCTGCCTTAAAGTTGTAGAAGCAGCATGTGAGATGTGCTGAGATCTGTTCCACAGGTGGAAAATAGGAATTTGTTTAACCTAAAAAGCAGTAATTGCACATTACTGACACTGCTTAGATTGATCTTTAATATTCCTTGTCGTGTTACTGCTGTGGGTTGTGGAATGATTGACATTCTTTTTATTTTTTTTTAGGCAAGCCTGGAGTAAAGCAGTGGCTCTGTTGTTCTGTGGTTCAGTCAGCCATGGGATTGTGCAGACATGCGGGATAGATTTCATTATGTGGTCCCTTTATAGCCCTGGACCATGAGGAGTGGTCAAAGAGTTGAAAGTAAAAGTTTATCATGCTTATTTTCTGTTAGAAACCAGTGTAATGGAATGGGTGAAATAATCATTCCATTTCTTAAGTCTTTCCCTCACTGAACAAGTAACCTCACTAGCATGTGAACCATTTCCGTTTGGAAAAATGTGGAAGGTGTTTTTTAAAGTCTGAGAGTTTAGATAATAGATGGTAGAGTTGGATCATGAATTAATTAAACCTGATTGATTGGGAAAATACAATATGCGGCTAGGACATAACGATGCACTTAACCCATTTCAAACCAAGAAAGACATGGTATTTTCTTAGCTAGCTGAACAAAATATTGTAGTTCTAATGGAAAAATAAATTGATCAATCTTTTTTTGTTATTTTAAATGTTAGCTATCATATGCAACCTATACATTTAGCACAGGTGCGCCCATACAGTACACTACATCAGGTGTTCATGGCTTAAAACACTATATGGACTCACTGGTACTATAGCTTCTTCTCAGAGTTCAAATTCATTCATCTTGTTAATTAGTGATTTTAATTGGCCATGCTTGTGAGAGTGAACGTTCAGAGTTGCATCTCTGTATTAGTTCAGTGAAGTATCAGCAGCCCATCTACCAGACCAACTGGTCTGTAAAGTTTTAATAGTTCTAGTTTTGGTCTAAAATCACTTTGAAGGTTAGTTTTATTTTTTTCGGTTTTGGTACTTATTTTCGATCTGACTTAAATAATTCAAAGAAATAAAAAATGAGAAAACTTTCTTTTTTTCTCTTTATGATAAATCTATTAAAACAAACAAAACAAAGAAACACCTCAACATGAAATGAAACCACACACCATCATCTTGCTTATCGTCCTCAACAAGAAAAAAAGTTTTTCTCCACTAGATGGCAGAAGATACAACAGAATAGGAAACTGTACATCGAGTCGGCCAATCTGGCCTTGTGAAATGGCGTCCTGATGAGATGGTGCCGAAGTTATTTCCCTCACCGCCACTAGTCTTAAGTAATGATACCTAAAACCAAGTTTAGCTAACTTAAATGGATTTATTGATAGAAAATAATCTCTCTATTCTGAGTCATTTGTTAGCAGATTGCCAAATCCCGGCAAGTTTTCCCATATATTCAACAGTTGCGACTGCTAGCTCACTTTCAGACGAAGGGAACCACTTTATTTTAGCTTAGTGATATGCTTCTTCATTGACACAAGTGTACATATAACGAGTTAAGTGGACCTTGGAACAAGAAGGAGGACGTGCTACGCGCTTGAACGCCAAACATTTTATAGGAGCTATGTTTACGCCTCTCGTATGTTCACCGCCTCGCTTAACCGAAGCAGACGAAGAGGTTCTTGGGAAATGTATTTCTCATAAAGTGTATTTCCAACAGCAGCAGGTGCTGGACGCTTGCTAATACAAATACAATTCCCACAAGCCACCGCGTTGTTGTTAGCGACCCCATCTTGTCTCGTCCTCATGAATATATATCAGTCAGTATTTGCGTAGGAGGTCGGCCGACGTTCATTTCATATTCTAGCACTGTATTTTGGTCCAAATGGGACGCACGATACAGCGACGTCTCCGCCCCGATCTGTCCTTTAGCGCCCTGCCTCTTCCCAGCGAATTTAATCAGTAAAATGTTTCTTTTTGGAGCAGCGGCGGGGACTTCACCAAGGAAACTGAAGACAAGACGTGAATGACTTCTAGAGGAATAACTCAGCAACACCGCCCAGTTGGCGGACATTTATCACGGTGGTCACGTTTTAAGGCTTTTAAATGTAGAGGTTTCAGGTATAACCTGGTGCGCTCCGTTATTTATTTTGAGTGGGGGACTTTTCATTGGCAGAGATGGAAAGTGTGCAGGCTGTCGCTGAGGATGGAGCGTCAGATGGAGGCGCGACCAAGTTAATGAAGAAGCCCAGCGGACTGTCTGTCGCCCGGGGGACTCCAGCGGATGATGGCGGTGGACCGTTGGCACCCTCCCGCGTAGAGGCAAAGAACGGGAATAATCTTTCTCATTCCGCCTCCACGGCTGGGTCTAGTGCGTCAAACCGAGCTGTGGCGTCTAATGGCCGGAGCTCATCCAGCAACTCCAGCTCTCTCCTGTTGAGACGGCGGCGTTTGAAGAGGAACCTCTCCGCAGCAGCTGCAGCCACCGCCACCTCAGCTGTCAATGCCGCCTGCAGTGCGAAGATGAGCTCGGCCCTGTCCTCTGCCTCTCTAAATACTCGAAGTCTGGATAGGAAGACTCTGCTGAAGCACCGACAGAACATGCAACTGCAGCCCCCAGATCGCGAGTGGGTAAGAGCGGATCTCCACCGTGGCTGCATACATGTACACGACAGACTGACGCCTTCATATCCCAGGCCGGTCCTTTGCACTATGGACACCACAGCCGGCGAGGTGGCGCTCCGACTGAGTAAACTCTGCAGCAAGTCCAGCTCTGTTATGCGCATTTTTTGTAAAGATAGCTCTAAGACTGACCAAAATGGCAACTGCAATATGAAGTATGAATATAATGATAATTCATGCAAAGTGAAAGAAGAATCATGTGTTAAAGGCAACCACCTGTCTCCCCTGGAATCCACAGAATTAAGGGGGCATCCAAGTGACAGGTTGAGACTGCTGCTCATGGAGAATGCAGACAATAGGCAAACGCAACAGGACCTTGATGGAAAACTTTTCACCCCTGAATCAGAATCGCAAGACAATATAACCTGTTCGCTATCAGACTTAAACTCTAATATGGATACTCCTAATGACGATGATTTGGAGCACAGGAATGGCATGGACAGCTATGGATTGAACTCAGGCTCAGATGTAGAGAGCAGTGCGTTTGATGACCTGAGCTCTGGGGCCCGGCTAAGTGAACACAGGGACTCCCTCAGTGATGATATGATTCTGGGAACTGAGGCATCCATCCTCAGTCCCTCATTTGATAGTGCCACAGAGGGCAATGACATGTATGGAAGCTCCTCAGATGAACTGGAGCTAGACTGTCCTGTGTCAAGTACAGGCATGGACCCCATTTCCCAACACCACACCAATGGCATCACTGCTGTCCCTGCCAACTACCAGCAGTGCAACATGGGACATTTGAATGACATGACAAACAATATGCGACAAGAAAGCAGACTCAACCCACACAGTCTCGGCAGCTTGCCACCCAGCAGTAGTGCCGGCTCATTATCAAGAACCTGTTCTGCAAGTAATACACCTGATATCCAAGATCCAGACTATGGCCAAGGTGGTGTAAAATCAGAGCTGACAGCACACCACAATGGAGATTCTTGTGATTCCAGCCCCATACTCTATGTTCAGCTACATGGTGAAGCTGTGAGGAGGCTAAGTCCAGATGAGAGGCCTTTGCAGATCCAGAATGACTTTCTCTTTAAGCTTGGATTTAAGGACCCTTGGAGAGTTCAAGAGGAAGGGCTTAACACGGAAATCGGTTCCTTGTTACGTTTTTATGCAGGTAAAAGAAACAAGCAGATCTCTTGTGATTTCATATTTTTCCTCACTATGCAACATGTTGAAACCTTCTTTTTTTGCACATGCTGAGTCCAGATGCCCGATGTTGTAGTGCCTTTAACAGGTTGTCAACCTGTATTAGAATGAAATGGGCACATCTGAACAGATGTATGATAGGAAATCATATTGTAATAGAGATTGGCAACACATTATTGTTTTAGTTTCTGGATGAGTTTGTCTCTGCTGCACAAGACTTGTATTGTGATGGTAACTTAAAGGTTTATTACTTAAGTTTTGATGGTCTAAGCTTTCTCACTGTTAAGGACTACCATGTGGTGGGATCATGGTTTTAATGCTGTTGGTTGCCTAAATCTACCTTGCATCACGGTCATCCTTTAATATTTTTTTCTTTTCTTCCTTCCGGCCTCGACTGTCATTGGTCTGTAGCAGCACACTTTGGTCCCATGGACACGCATGACATTGCCACAAAGCCATCACCACAACTTATGGTGCTCAGACATGGGGGCCCTTTCCGGCTTTTGCCCTATTATCATCCAAATGAAAAGCCTGAATGCCTTTGTGGTTGGATGGAGAATAGGGGTGGGAGCAGTATGGCTGGGAGGACCATAAACCCTCTCTGTGGACTCAGTGAATTCTGGTCATTGAGATGCTGCACAGTGCTTCCCCTATTGGCATCCAGCATGGCTACTGTCACACTAAATGACTGCCAAGCTGGACTAACGTGATCTTCCAATGCTCAGGAAGTCCCTTTCTTCACTATGTCACTGCTTCCAGCACTGCTGCTGTTGTGGGAAGTGAAATTGGAGGGTGGTGAAAATGTGAGTCTAGTGAAGATGTTTGAGAACCAAACGTTGGATGTTAAGTATGGAAAAGAGACACTAGTTTCCTGTCGCAAGGGGTGTTGAACTAGAGGTTATTCGGCAGGAAGTTAGATATGGTCTCATGTGTTCACATTCACAATCACATGTCCTTCATGACCTATCTTGCTCTTGAAAGAGTCGCTTGCTTGAGGTATTGTTGGAATGATTTAATACAGTTGGCATCATATGGCAGGCTTTATGTGCATTCATACTGTGGCTCATGTGGACGGATGTGCATTTAAATGAGCCTGTACGGTCAGCTGAGATGTAGCAGGAGCAGCTGCTAAGGGCGGGCAAAAGAAGCCCTGATGGCCTTCATCCCATGTGAGACAGCTTAACTGTGGTCACCTGAGCTCTCCTACAGCTCCCCCACAGCCAAGAGCACCACTCAACACCCAGGCTGCAGTCTCCACAAGAGGCCTAATTCTCATTCAGCAACATGTAGGACAGCGAACAGCACTTTGGTCCAAACAGGCACTGTACAGAGAAAGCCGTGCTAATGCCCCTGTGACATGTCTGGCCTGCTCCTCTGTTGTTTCTTTATGCGATGGAGGCATGTGAGGAATGTACGCTGGCTCCTCTAGAATGTTAGGCACGTTTGCTGAGAAGGAAGTGGAGGAAGGGGGTGTGGGGAGGCAGGGTGTATGAGGGGATAGTCTGCTGACACATGTTGAGCTGACTTTGAATGGTTGTTCTCCTCAGATACAGAGATAGGACTGGCCTCAGCTTACTGGCTGACTCTAAGGCACAGCTGCCACAACTGTAGACCTCAGTCACTCTAAGGGCCTTTTTACTTGCATGCCTGTGCACGCAAAGTGGCCTTTGATACAGGAACTCCAGTATCCAAACAGTGCTTTATTGCTTAGTTGCTCAATAACAGCACTGTGCAATTTTAATGGTAACCTACATATTAAGTTTGTCAGCAAGGCCAAATCTTGTAGTGTATTTCTAATATGTGTGACAGATGAGGTGCTTAGCATGATTTGGCTAGCAGGAGAATGATGTAAAGAGGCTGTTAAGTGGAGGAGTTGCCATGGTGCATGATCGTGACAGATCCTCTAGACAATGCAGAGACTAGTTTGACTTTGAAGGGGTCAGGTCATGCTTTGAGTGCACCGACTCTGCTGTGACCAGATGAGAAAACACACTTTGCCCAACTAGACACACAAACACATACACATGTACAGAAGGCCGCCTAGATCAAAGGGCCGCTGTCCTCTTTGGCAGGCTGATGAGTGATCCTTTCAGAGCTGCTCACACAGGAGTCTCTTGTAATTCCCAGACAGCTTTATTAGAGTTTGAGTGGAAAGGAAAAGGGTAAAAAACATACAGACTTCTTTAATCAATACATGTGCATTCTGTTGCAGACAAGCCCAAAATGCCACAGCTCTAAAGGAAAGTCCACTTCCTCCAGAGACTTGGGGTTTTAAAAGGTTTTTCTATCTGTACACTGAGTCACAGCCATGGTTTAATTGCCCATCTAGGTAAAAGTACAGGCTGCAGGTCAATGTTGCTTTGTAACAGAGCTTTTGCTCTGGTGTAAGGAAATCTTTAGTTCAACGAGTAATATGCTTTGATGGTTATATCTGTTAACTAGAAAGACAGTATTTTTGTGTGTGCATGCGTTAGTAAATTTGCAAGAAGAGGAAATGTAATAATAAACAATATAAAACACACTGGCAAACTGTTAGCATATAGGCAGAGGAGCCAGAGTTCTTAAAGATACTATTGGAGCACACTAAATTATTTAGATTCATTAGTCAACTCAGCTTTTTGATTGCACTCATCTATGCTCTTCAGCATGTCAGCTACTTTTGGTGAGTTTTCTTACCCATTAAAGTCGACATGTGGATCAGTCAGTGCTTGTTTGACATTCTCTCAGGTCAAATCACAGATTTAATGTAGATAAATTTGTGTAAAAATGCAATTAACTTCATGGTACCTTGTCAAAAGTTCTGTTAAAAATACTTCTTAAAAATGTATTTTCTCAAGTTTACATTTGTGAGCAAAACATAGTTTTTTCTCCCCCAATTCTTTTAAAAACAATGCCTCAGGAGTTGGGAGCTATCCCCACTGGATTGAGTCAAAGTTTGTACTAAATATCAGGAAAATTATAAGGATAATTTTTTAACTAAACAAATGCTCAAAAGCTATGGTTCATAAGCAGAAATGTCACTTTAGTGCAACCAGGTTTTGCTTCTGTGTAGTTTAAATGTATATATTTTTAAATCAGATTTAGAAGTTATTTAGTTGTTCAATAAAAATGACTGCCACCGATCTTTGACTTCCGACTTTTCTACCTATACCTGTAGTGTCACTGTCAGCTTAAAAGATACATGTGATATATTTGATAGACATCTGTCTCTTAAGATTTTGTGAATATGTTGATATTTCAGCAGCTAGTTAATAAAAAAACAAACAAAACTTGATTGATAATTTTGCAAAGAACTGTGAATACCAATATAATCCAGGACATGTGCTTGGATGATTAGGTGAGTTGGCATGGAATGACCCGTTATAAGCTTTTTACCAAATGGAAATTGGTGTGAAGATTCTATGTGCTTTCAGAGTGAAGTTAAAGATCACTTGCATATACCAGAGCAGAACCCTGTCAAGGTATTAATTCCCTTTTAGCTCCTTGCAGGTTTACAGTGCATGCCACTTTACATCAGAGTCAGGGTTGCTGGTAGTTTGAGCATGCTGCTCTCAATTTTAATGTAATGGCTATGTTGTCTGCCACCAAAGTTAACTTGAAGGAATTGTTCATTCAGAACTAATGTAACAGAATGATGCTGATATTGACTGTAGTTTTACATAAAATAAATGCAGTATCTTATCTGTCATAGAATGTTTATAGCTTTGCACATTTATGGGGAAAATTATGCCTTTATGATGTAGTGATATGAATGACCAGTTTTTTCCAAATATGTTATCATGCACCTTTTATGACATGTTATCTTTGTTGCAGTTCTCATAAAAAAATCACAATTTCATGCTTATTGGTTCACTGTTATTGAGGTGCTTATTTAGAAAATCCAGACAATAACTTTAGTTTATTGCTTTGGGATGACACCACAAGTTCACATCTAACATTGCCCTGAGTTTCTGGAGAATCTCCAAAGCATCTCTAAATAACATATGTTTTTAGAAACCTGAACAGCATTGTCCTATAAAGTCCTTTCAGTAAAGAAGTGCTATTCATCACTGGAGCTTGTTTCTCTATTATGATCTTTTTAAATGATATATAACTAACATTCATAATGGATGGACAACTATTCTCCTCCGTAAGGAATGAAAACATAGTTATAATTTATATTTACTGACTTGTAACTTGAATTTCTTATAGTTTTTTTTTCTTCTTTTTATCAAGACAAGAGACCACAGAGCAGATAGTAGATCCATGAGTAATACACGTTGACTTTTCGTGACAGTATTCCATGCAGATTCAAGACGTTAACATTTTCAAAAGACTGATAGTTACATGATTACAAAAAGCTTTTTGAAATTGCACTTCAGGACTATATCTTTGCAGTCTTACCTCAGTGACTCTCAGAGGAGGCAGCGGTCAGTGACGTGATGACTTAAAGGACTCTGCAGGGTTTAAAGGCTTAAGGAAGCTCCAGCTTTCTCCAGCAAGCTCTGTGGCAGCTATTAAGCAGAGAACCACTCACTCTGTCTTGTCTGTGCCACGTTGCTCCCTTCGTACAGTTATCACGCCAGATTGCTCCCACACACACACTCATATTTCTATGAAAACAGTTTTCAAAGGCAGAACAGGCTGTGTAAATTTTTAGCTTTGTTTTGTTGCTTTCATGAGCAGTCATCAATCACCCTGATAGCAGTTTTCCTTCCAGTGGATTACTTTGAGTGAATTTTGTTATGCAAATGATGTTTCACTGCAAACATTATGAGATGCAATATTCAAGTGTCACTTTAACTTAGATCTACTGAAATTCACCAAAGCATAGCATCATCATGTTTTGAAAGACTCCTGGAAGATATTTTGCTGAAGTGAGCCACACTATGCTGCCTCTTCCATGTCAGCTAATGGTCTTTCTAAATAGCCCACTGTAGAATCATTATGTAATTGTGTAACCAGATTTCCCACGTTCCAGAGCTCAAATCCAATACACATGTGCCACTGTGCACTGCTGATGCTTTTTTAATTGTGTTCCCTAGAGAAAAGCAAGCAAGCAATCAAACATATTTATGCTTTTTGCATCTCTTCCCATGCAAACCACGCATGCAGAATTGGTCTTAAATAAAATGTGACCACATCAACCTCAACAGTTAGCTAGACATGTGTGCCTCAGTGGATTTGCACGTGTGTCAATTGAAGCAGATGTTAAGAGCACAGTGCCTTCAGCTTGTAGCAGTTAGAACCAAGGGAACTATTTTCTGTCTAATATAGATTGCCTTCTTGGCTGACATCCCTCCCCTTCTCTCCTATCACACCGAATCTTCCTCCCTCTCTCAATTTCTCCCATCATCGATCCTCCACCCTCTTCTCTCACTATCTTTTCTCACATCTCCTCCTCCCTCACACCATCTGACAGTTTTCATTTATCTTCCCATATCTCTACCTTTCCTTAGCGTATTGCTTTTCATTCCAAGAAATTACTAGTCACTTTCATAATTGTGTTTAAAAGACAATAAAAAGTAAAAAAAGAAAGGAACAGCCAGAGGTTTAGGGCATTTTAAAGCACCCATTGTCACAGGTTTTTGTTGTGAGTGGATGTGCGTGCTTATATTGTTATTTGGGTTGTACCCCTTGTGGAAGTTGGTTTAAAGAATGAGGAAGTTTGCTGTCAGTCTTCATCGCTTCATGGTAAGCAGCTGAATCTGGGCTGTGCAGCGTCAGTCTGATATGTAACTGCTGTCTGCAAGCAGGCATATCTTACATAGGAAATTGGGAAAGGCAGAAGGGAGCAGCAGTGGCTTCTTCTGCCTTATGGGAGAAGGCTAGTCTCTCAGCTGTCTGTCAAGCTGCCCTTGCCAAACATTCCTCAGAAACCTCGCTGGGTTTGAGTTGATAGTGCCCACAAGCAAAGGCAGTGAAAAGGTTCTCCCTTCAGCAGGGTCATGGAGTAGGCTGACTGTCCCCAAGCGAAGCACCAACCCTGGCCCTGACCACATGCATGAGAGAGGATTAGAGTCAAACCAGCAGGGGCTCACTATCCGCAGCTTTGATCAGCAGCAGCACAGCCTAATACCAGACAACATCTGCAACTCTCAGCATTAAAGAGGCCCAAAAATTCCGATTAGGGAACAAAAGCCTGCTTGCCTGCTAGTGTACAGGACAGAACTGTGTCAATTCCTGGATGGAAGGTTTCTAAATACCACCACTGCAATGGTGCTTACACTGATTTGTTTTACAAAGCCCGAGTCTCCTGAGATGGAGTTTGGCTTTTTGTGTCTCAGCATTTCATTTTCTTTAACAGTCACAAAGTAAATGCAAAAGATAATATCAGTTTATTTTGGGGCAGCTTTGTATTAAATATTTTGTTATAGAGCCGACAGTGAGTCTTTGAGTTTTTCAGAAACAAAAAGCCAAAGAGATGGTGTGTTTTCCAAACATCATTGTCAGTGGAATTAATTGAAGCTGTCCCCAAATCATTGTTTATGTCATCTGGATACAGCTAGATAACGAGTGTTTGGCTGGAGCTTTGGTTGTTCTTCCAATGGCAAGGGACAGAGTTGGTGATATGAAATGACCTAGTTTAAAGTTCACCTCTCTTGAAAAATGCTTATGTGTTTGGGTGATACTTCCTCATTGGCAAGGGAGTGTAAGATAAAGGCTTAGAAATGAACTAGTTTAGCAGAGCCACATCCCAGTACTGTAGGTTTGCATTGTTATTTCAAGCTTACTGCTTAACATTACATTATTTGATCCTATAGAGATATATCCACTGCACATCATTCTCATAATGTTTACTCATCTCCAACTTCAGTGTTTCAGTCAACCTTCACTAGTACCTGTTGTTAATCACACCCATGATTCAGGGAAAATGAATGTATAAATGCTGAGACATGTCCATGATTTAAAATGGATGTATCCATGGCTGATTCCAATTCCTTCCCTTGGCTCTATTCCACCATTTTCAGTCTTATAGGAAGGTAAGTGCCCCTTTTCGTTTTGGAGATCTAGCAGCAGTCCTTTAGCCATGCAAATGGCCTACAATCTCCCTAATGAAGGGCTAGATAATCACTAAACCTCTAATGCTAAAACTTAGAGAGCACCTTACCTCTGCAAAACAGAGGGGTAGAGCCCAGGCGGGTAATTTGCATTGGACCCAAGTCTAAACCCATGACCAGGGCTGGCAAAGATGATCAAAACCAAGATTTTTCCTAAATTTAACTCCAATATGTGGGGTGTGTTAAATGTAAATGTAAATATGTTGTTCACAGCAAGACAAATATTTTAAGAAAATTCACCTGCAGCTATTCACCTATTATTGACATTTTGAGATTTAGCCAGCTAGTTACTTTTCTTACCATTTTACACTGGAAAAGGAATTCATTCATGAAGTTTTACATCCAATCACATCAAATTTAGTTGATGTTAAGGAAAATATTAGACAGTCACATGGAAATAGCTTAGCACCAAACAGAAAATGTTACAGTTATATGATGAGGATATTAGATTCTCCAGTAAGCTACAAAAACAGATATGACCAAAAACACTGCCAAAGGGAAACTGAATTCAGACTTGGATTCATTAGCTTGTCATGGTAATATTGTTCAGAATCTACATTGTTTTTCTTACAGTTTGTTTGATTTCTGCTAAGAAAATCATCTTTGAAGTGGAACTTTTTCAATATTTCAATTTGAAAACATCCCCATTTGTTAAAGCTATTTTATTAGAAATGGGGATTCTGTTGCAAAGACATTTGTGTTACCTCCCTAAATTTAAACTGATTAAACAGTCATGTACCCCCCCAAAAAAACAAAACAAAAACAAAACAAAACAACAACGAACAAACAAACAAAAACAAAACAAAAAACAATAAGTTTTATAAAGATTAGAATTATAGCAGGGCTGTAACTGTATCTCATTAAAGTTAACAGGTGTGCCCAGTAAATTGCCAAATCACTGTATTTAACAGTGGTGTGTATGAGATCTGTCGAGCTAAAAGCTCAATTTCAACTCAGAGAGACGGAAGAGGCAACACTCCTGCTGGTCTCAATCATTAACACGGTAATTTGCTTGTCTCTTGCTCTTAGCTGTGCAGTTTGATAATTACCCAGATCCTGGAAAAAAAGTGGAGCTGTCACCTGCTGTACCAGGAAGTTAGCTGTCACTTTCCCTCACTATGTGCTTCTCTTTTGGATTTTAGTCACATGCACATGCTGCTGTTGTTGGACCAGCCCTATTCTGTTTCTGTCTGTTTGTGGAGTTTGTGACATAAATGTTGCATCTCTTTTTAAACTCCCACGCCACCACCACTCTCTTTTCCATCTTTCAGTGTTTCCTAGTCTCTCTGTGTCTCTGGTTAAAGGCTTTCCATCTTTAGTTTTCTCACCATCGCTCCCTCTTACTGCCCTCCCACCCTTGCACCCCTTCACCCTCCTCTTCCCTCTCCCTCAGTGCCACTGTGTTCACATGGCCCCTGCATGTGACACAAAGCTGAGCCAAAACACCCCGGATGCCCGTTTCAGCCCTCTGCTGTTCCAGACCTTGTTAAATTTTAAACAAAACAAAAGAAAAGGGAAGGAGGGAAACTGGGAAGAAAGAAAAGAGTGAACACGTGGGGCCAGGGGAATGTGCAGCAACATCACAATCTTATTCATCCCCCGGTTCTGTCCCCCGTGCATCATCAGGAGAGCAGAGCCTTTAATTCTTGCGCTCTCTTTTTCTCTCTCTCCCCCTTTGCTTTTCTGGTGTGAAAGTCCTACTCTTGCCTTTTCCTCTTTTTTTTCTCTGCTCTGAACTGAACTGATTGGAGCCTTAAACACAGATCTGGGGTCTGATTACTTAATGGTTTGTGCTTTGGTGGGTTTAAAGAACAACTATATCTGTAGATGCTGTCCTCATGGACTACTTCCTTTTCAATTACCCCAGATGCTTTATTAATGCTGGAATAATAGTACTGCAGGATTAGAAATCATAACAGTCAATTCTTTTTTTGCTTATGTTCTTTCCTTCCCTTATACTTATTACTGTATTTTTCACTATCAAAGGAATGTCCCTTTTTGCTGTTTGTAAAATATCCCAGAACTGTTGGAATGTCCAGCAACATCCCAGTTGTTCTATCCATATTTAGTTAATCTACAAGAATCGTTCATAGCTTCTAATAATAAATGGTGTTAAAGATTGAGTCCAAACAACAATATATTATATGTTGATCTGTGCCTCTGTGGCCTGCCCTGTGGGAAAATGTGAAACTGAAAGTGGTTTTTCTTTCTTGCATCGTGAATTAAGAGGCTAATCAATTGGGATTAAAATTTCTGTCATTGTCACCTTACACTACATATATAGAGAGCTTCCTGGCATCTTGCATTATGCATTATGATGGATGAGCAAACCAGATTTGTTGGCAAGCCGCAAGCGGCAGCATGCATTGTCACAGTTGATGCTTTGTATTATGTATATGATTAAGTTGCCTCGGCTTGATTACGGTTGGATTGAAATTTCTTCATGTTTCTCTTGCAGTTGATAGTTAAAACTAGACCTGTCATATTCACACTTGCTTCATAATCTCCTGTTTGAAATTATTTGAGCATAATATTTTGCAAAATCATTAGAATTATTTCCATTTATCCGTACAGTAATTAATCAGATTCCCATTCCCATTTCCACATAATTTCCAATGTCTGGTCTCCTTTTAATTATGTCATCTTATGCACCTTTCTGCTGTAGTTTAACGGTTTATTTCTTAACTTGTTATATGTGATCAAGTGCTCAAGCATACAAACTGGTAGTGTTCTCAAATATAAATGAAAAGTTTGGCCAATGAGGTATGTTGTATTGAATGTTTTGTTTGCGGCCCCACTACTTATTTCGGCTTTGCATGAATTACAAATTGACGCGCGGATTGGCCAATCACCAATCCCCCAAAACGAAGGAAATCGAGGCCGATCGATCAATGCACACCTAATATATAATGTATAAATGGCTCTTCACCATAAAGGATATGCATGTTTTTAACATTAATAACATTTATACCATGCTGTTGGCATAAGATAAACAGAAAAACAAAAATTATTCTTCATTTGTATGACTTTTAATTGTCTTTCAAATTCAGATTATGACATCGTTGTAAAGAACACATCTGCTTGGGATGTGTATGATATCAAATGACACAAATGTTTCTCTTTCATTTCCTCATTTGTGAGCAAAATAAGAAAAGAGCCTAAAGCAGGCTGCAGTTTTCAGTCCGTCCAGCATCATATTCATCTCACCAGTCATACACATGTTTCATGATCTTACAGTACAGTACACTACTTTGGTATTCATCCAGTCTCTTGCTCACTCCAGTGCTATTCTCGTCCTGCATCTATGAAAATGTTGCTACCGCCTACTTAAATCTGCTTTCCCTCCACTCAGGAATCTGTCTATGCTGATTGGTAGCACATGTTTACTGTACCAACCAACAGTACATATAGTCACATCTGTTCACTGTGATTATCACTCAGCATTTCATCCTTTACCAAAGAACAATGTATACATACTTGCTTGTGCTGCTAGCATGCTATTGAACCCTATAATGCAGCTAACATCATTATACACAATTCAGAAATAAAGTAACAAAAGCTTAGTGGTGTTTTGTTTTGCAAACACTTGAACTTGATTACAGAACTAGAAGAAACCGGAAAGAAAAGTCAGTACAATGAAATTTGTCATTTTAACACCCAGTCTTATACCCATTTCCACACTTGATCTGCAGACATGCTTCTGCTATCATATTAAGACCTCAGCTTTTGAACATTGAGTGATTTGCTGACATGTACTGTATACACACACATCATTTTTATTACAAATAAAAACGAGGACACATGGTTTTGGGAGAAGGCTAGCAAATTAATGCGTGGGAGTGATTTGCTGAGAGGGTTTTTTATGTGTATACTGTCAGTTCTGATGCTCCCATAATTAGGAATTTTTAATTAATGTTGCGAGTAATTTTTGCTTAAATTCCTCTTGGATTCAGTGTTCCTAAATAGAAGCATTGACTTTTGAGCTGCATTAGGCACACATCTGACAATCCCAAAAAATGTAGATTATTTATCCTGGTCAGAAAATTAACAAATCTCATCAAAGCACATTTGTCAGAGTGGTGAAACAACCTGATTATCTGCAGAGGTTTTTGCTCATCTGTGATCTTTCAGTTTTCTCCTTTTTAATTTCCGTCCATTTCAGCCTTCAGGCAACCCTATCATTAGATTGTTTAATTTGCTATATTTGTGCAACCCCACTGTGCTAATACAGGGCCTGCCTAAAATACATAGGATGACTCGGATTATAAATTCAGATAATAGTTTTTAGATTAAGATGTTAATGAATAAAAAATATTTAAGAACCGATGAGCACTGAATGTGAGATGGCCCATTCCATTTCTGGTGACAGACATTATTAATGCAGTTGTACAAATGAACAGGGAAGCCCCGGGTGACAAACATGTGGGAGTTCCTGCTGGCTAATTAATCATTGACATAAACATGCACGCAAACATGTGTGCACATGCATGAGCTCTCCTCCACAATCAACGGTAACCTTTTTGCGCTACATCAAACCTTCATTGGCTTACCAATTAGCAAACTCGTCTTGCCTCTTTAGCCTCAGTATCAGAGGGAGGTGTTGTCAGCCTGCTTCTTATCACTACTCTCCTGTCATCCCTGGCTCTCACATTTCACCCTCCCCTGATGCTCTTCCCAGGGGCATTGAATGCTAGGTGAGTAAGATTAAACCTCGGTCTGGAAGGATGTTATTGTACTGTGCTTAAGATGATAATACCCCACTCCCCTCTCTTTTTCAACTGCTTTAAGCTCCCTATATAGTATGAATCGCTGCACCTTTTCAAAGCTGTATACCATAGAATGCTGCACAGACAGCTTGCTGCTGTATATGGACTATTAGCAACTGCCGAGTGACAGAATGCGGAGGCTGAAGTGAGACAGTGATGTCGCTGATGAGAAGCCAGTGTCCTGAGTGAAAAGATAATGTGTGTCTGGGGGACTATAAGATTTCAGTAAATATTAAAAACCATTTCTGCAGCATGATCATTTATCTGATCACCATTCACTTTTTTGTGCTAATAATTTAGATTGTTATATCATAAAACAAGGAAAATATTAGCAGTAATCTGATTCCATTACATCCACCGGGTCGTCGATGCTCCAGTATGTATTTTTTCCAATCAACACAGCAGGTGCATTAAAATAACCACAGTAAAGCTTTTGCCGCTATGGACATGGTCTACATGGTTAGAAAGCTTAGAGTTCCTCAGCTGTAAGCTTTTCCATTTGGGTATGCAAAATAGAGGAGGGTTGCTTAAACAGGTGGATGTTAAGGGGTTAACTTGTAAACACATTTATCCAAATGATCTCACAACAGAGGGAAACTGATCAGACCACAAACCTTTGAACAGGATGACCTCTGTTCCCTCTGGTGTTTTTACACTGATTATTTTCCTGATTGGCAATCCAAAACTGTTTTTTTTCTTTTCTTTACTTATTTTTCATGAAATGTGGTACCCACCATGATAAAATTGCTATACAAATGTAGAGTTAGGTAGAAAAGGTTGTGGAAATCTATTTTTGAAGTTCTATTTTGGGTGGATAATGCCATTGTATAGGTGTTAGTTATTTTGCCTATTTGAAAATTGTCTTTGTGACTGCATGGACTTTCCAATTCCAAAGACATACATTTTATATTAGCGATTCCTAACTGATCACAGGTATTGGTGTAAATGGTTTTCTGTTGTAGTCACAGTTTAGAACAGCAATCTGTCCAAGAAAACTCCTGGTCTCAAGTGGGTATTGATAAGGAATGGCTGAATAAATCCACACTTTAGATTAATGACTATTTTTTTTCCATACTGTAATGATAAAGAACTACGAAGAATGAGGCATAAGACACACATGTAGTCCTTTTTTTCAACTGTGCTCCTTATGGTCTGACCCCATAGGACGTGCTGTAATGATGAAACAAGTTGTAATAGTGAGGATGTATGCCACAGTTCATACCTTGTTTTGATTCTCCTCCATACAGACACCATTAGATTATTGTTATATATCATTTACTGTCTTTTGGATTAGTTTTGTTTACATCTTCACTAAACACTGCAGCCTTATTGTATTGGGAATACCTTGCCCAGGCCTAAACCTGATGATGTGTCCTCATATGTTAGTGAGAGAGTTGTTCGACTAAAGGCGAATGATGCATCATTCATGAGTGTGTGCCACCCTGTGGCTGTACTTTAGTGACCCACAGCTGTCAGCAGTGTATCCTTGATCATGATGGCATAGGCTGTGGTGAGGACACCCTGCAGGGCCCAATGGCATGTGGAGGTCTGTGGGTGGAGCCAGGGTTTGGCAGGGCCAGTCTGGGACGAGAAAGGAATCTGTGAATGCAGGAGAGTGGGGAATTACCTTTCCCTTTCACTGCAAATGCTCTCATTGCTTTTTTCTTCTTTGAGAAGGTCAGAAGGCCCTGTTGTACCCCAAGACCTCTTAAGCTGGACAAGCCACGTTCTGACATGTTTAAGTAGAGCGCTGCAGCTTGGAGAAGCTGTGTGAGGAAAGAAAGATTTGGAAGTGAGTAAGCTGGACTAGAAATGGTGACTCTTCATACAAAGACCAAGGCACAAAGCCAGAAAAACTTCATATTAGAAGGAGATAGTAAAGAGGGAGGAGAGAACAGAGCGTGAATGACAGCTCAATCATCTATTCTGATGATATGTTCACCAGGGAATGGTTATGGAGGAAGATAAGTAGAAAAAATGAAGGAATTCACTGCTGCTGGGATTTTTCTTGCCCCTAAAACATTGAAATACACACACACACACACAGTTAAAACCTTTCCAGTCATAAATCGTATAAGTGTGTGTGTGAGCAAGGAAGTAAAACAGACACGTTACATAACTGGACACCATGACTCTCCTGCCAGTTTACTACCACACAGCGGTAACTCAGTTCACACGTGTGGAGGCTTGCTGCATCTTGTGTGTGGAAGTGCAACCTCCTATTTGCTTCAAACGTTCATAACCTGCTGGTAATTCATTATTTCTCCACATACAGTAACCATCTTCCATGCCAGTGATTAATGATGTTGCATTTTAATCATATTACACAAAGAATTAAGAGTGTTTAGTGGAAAATACATCAGGCTTTTCACTGACAAGATGTTGAGTCACTCATTGCAAGTGATGGTGGCTTCAGAGACTTTTGTTCTGAGTTGATAGTAAAATAGCAGAGAAACCATTCAATTAGGTTGGCAGTATGTTATTTAAGGTACTCACAGAAAGCCTGCTTTTTTTTTTTTAATCTCTATTTCAGCTTGTTTTTTTTTTTGTTTTTTTTAGTGGGGGGCGGCGCTTTTATTTGTAGGAATCTGCCAGGACAGGACTGACTGCCTGCCCTGAATTTTTTTTCTTTTTTTGTTTTTGACAGGATAATCCCAATGTTTTACAACATCACGTCAATCATATCATGTTGCTTATTTTATTTTTGGCCACCATTCATGCCAACAACAACAGTTATGTCATTATGTTAATTTAAGAGATTATCCCACAGCTCAAATGGCACATTTATCTGTCAATGGGGGCAGAAAAAAACAGAGATTCTACACACACAAAACAATACATCACAAGCTGCACTAATGGAATAAAATGGACCATGTTTCTTGTTTTTCAATTGCGCAGTTGAAATTAGGGATACATGATATTTTCAGCTCGATATTGGCCGATATCAGTTTCACAATTAATCAGTAAAGTATTGGTTATCGGCCAAATGAGTTGTAAAATTTTGGCATTTTGGATATTGACCAAAAATGCAATATCATGCATCCCTAGTTGAAATATTCTGAATATTGTGCAGATGGAACTAATATTGTGACTTTAGTTGTATGATTATATCAGTAAATGTAGATGTACTAAAAAGAAAATTTGAAAAGTTCTTCCTCTGGAAACACATGGTGTTCTATAGATCTCTAAAAATAGAATATACACTGACCACTGTATTGTGACACTCATTAATGCAGTACTGCCACTTTAACCCAAAACAAATTTACCACGCGAATACATGAGCAATGCATAATTCCAATATCTGGTTTTCTGAATGCATTCTCATAACAGTAACCATGTTTGCATGGAGACTTTTACCCCATTCAGTTTGAAATCATCCCGATTGAAGATTTCAGGGCAGCTTTTTACATGGGAACTAATCTATTTTGATCTGGTGTGTACATGCGCTAACATTTAAGCAGACTGGTCCTGTCTGACATGCGCAGAAAGATGTTTACAAGCTGGAGAGGTCTACAAACTGATAGTCACAGTTGTTGTGTTTTTTTTGTGGTATTTTCAAGCAGCAGCTTGATAC
>JBBBVU010000008.1:16273677-16296705 GCA_037177055.1 Atherinosoma microstoma
ACAGTATATATATATTATATATGTATACATACATGTACATACATACACTGCCTTTCCCCCTAAAAAAAGTCACAACCTGGATTTAACTAAGCAAATAGGTACGAGCTTCCAATTGAATAATTATTTCATGGGCAATTATCTTTCAGCTGGCAACAACTTGTTTAACTGCAACTGATCCAATGTGTAGCTTCTCATTTCTTAAAAAAGACACATCCCGTGGTCGTGAAAAATATTTTAGTCTATTCAAGGAGGGTTAAATGACTGGCATGCATCAAGCAAAGAAAACATCTAAGTAGATTGTAAAAACTATTAAAATTGGGTTAAGAACTGTCCAACACATTGAAAACTGGAAGGATAGTGGAGAACCATTTTCTTTCAGGAAGATATGTGGTCAGAAAAACTTCTTGGATGATGGTGATCGGTTATCACTTATATGTTCGGTGAAATCAGATGGTAAAAAAACACCAGTAGAACTCGTGGCTATGTTTTAATAGTGAAAGTAAGAGCATTTCCACATGAACAATGTGAAGGGATTGGGACTGAACAGTTGTGTAGCCATAAGAAAACCACTAATCAGTGGGGCTAACTGCAGAAAAAGACTTCAATTTGCTAGGGAGTGTAAAGAATGGACCCTGGAGCAACGGAAAAAGGTCATTTGGTCTGATAAGTCCAGATTTACCCTGTTCCAGAGTGATGGGAGCATCAGGGTACCAGATCTTGGTGAAAAATTAATGCAAAACTGGATGGAAGCAAATCTTGTGACATTGGAGAAGCTTATCAAAACAATGCCAGAACGAATGTGTTTTATTATTCATTTTATATACCGCCATGATGGAATATTCTCAGTGGTTATGCATTTTTGTTCCTCAACACAACACAGTGATTTTGATCTATTTCATGTTTTCTTGCATTCCAGTAATATTCGCTGCTTCCGTATCGATCCACCTCCAACCTTTTCATCCAATGAGGCATCTGGTGGGCCTGCTGTGTGGAGTCATGGTTACACAGAATTCTCAGGTGTTAAGAACAAGTAAGTACAATTCAGTCAACAATGAAAGAACAACCACCCTCAAGCTTGTCCACTGAAGCCTCACTAAGCATTATTAAAATCTCATGACTCTCATGAAGGAAATATTGAAACAGTGCTTGATGAAAACATGAATCATAGATTTCAAAGGATTGTTGCATAGGCAAACTGTAACTGTAAGAAAAAATCATTTGCACATATCATGTTCACATTTTCACTTATTTAGGTTATGATTCTCAGTAGTAATCATAGTAAATCTGCAATCAGACAACATTGTTACCTTTGTCAATAGTGTAAATTAACACAATCAACAGGTCTTTGAAACCCTTATTGTTTCCTCATATAGAGCCTGCCTCTTTTTTTTCAGGCTCTGTGTTGCAGCTCTTTCTGTGAACAGTTTCTGTGGAAGTCGTGAAGCTCTTTACGGTGTGTTTGATGGAGACAGGAACGTGGAAGTGCCCTATCTTCTGCAGTGCACAATGAATGATGTACTGGCTGAAGAACTACACAAGACAAAGAGTGAAGAAGACTACATGACCAACACCTTCCTCGTCATGCAAAGGTACATCATAGGCTTCCAAAACATGTTTCGGCTTTTTTCCCTCCATTTGTTTTATAGAAATATAGATTTTGATTACATTTTTAGAAAATCTGCCTCATAAAATGCAAAAATCCATCCAGTACTTTAGTGATTAAGTTATTGTTAAGTCCTTATGCATGGCAAATTTCAGATCCATAAAGAAAGCTAAATTGATCATTTAAACTTCCTCTTGCTGTATCTTCTTGCTTTTTCCCCACAAAGGAAACTTGGAACTGCAGGACAAAAACTTGGTGGTTCTGCAGCTCTGTGTCACATTCGTCACGATCCAACCGACCCCAGCGGCTGCTTCATTCTCACAGCTGCTAATGTGGGAAAGTGCCAGGCCATCTTGTGCCGCGATGGAAAGCCTTTGTCCCTGTCTCTGCTTCACAATGTGGGACTTGAAGAGGAATACCGCAGGATAAGGCAGCACAAAGCTATCGTCACTGAGGTAAAGATCCTTGAAAAAGCTGAAGGACAGAGAAAACAATCTGAAGTAAATGAATGTAATTGTAATTATAGATGTGCACTACATGATTGACTGATGTATTGATTTGTGTACTCCTTCTGTAGGACAACAAGGTAAACGGAGTGACTGATTCAACACGGATTATGGGCTACTCCTTCCTTTACCCCGCCGTCATCCCTTGTCCCTATGTGCAGACAGTCACTCTCACCTCTCAGGATGAATTCTTCATTCTGGGTAGCCGTGGCCTGTGGGATGCCGTGTCTCCCACAGAGGCTGTAGAGGCTGTTCGGAACGTCCCCGATGGCCTGGCTGCTGCTAAAAAGCTGTGCACGCTGGCGCAGGGCTATGGCTGCACTGACAGCCTTAGCGCTGTTGTGGTCCAGCTAAGCGTGAGTGAAGACTGCTGCTCCTGCTGTTGTTCTGAGCCTCCGCAGCCTCCTCCTAGCCCCGGCTTGGGCCCCTATCCTCCATCATCCTCCGCCATCAAGGAGCGACCATCAGACGGTTCCCTCCCTGTACCCCCTTCCTCCTGCAGTGAAATCAGCAGTGAGATCAGCACCAGTGAAATGAGCAGTGAGGTGGGCTCCACAGCCTCATCTGACGAGCCTCCACAGAGCTCTCTAGTTGTTCTCCAGGAGCAGCCCCACCACCCTCATCTCCACCTGCACCATCAGGCTCACTTGATGTCCCTACAGCACCAGCCGGCCAGCACACCTACCCAGCCTTGCCAATATCTACTCCCTGGTTCAGAGTTGCCTTCTTCCCGCAGCTGCTGTGCTATCCACCCTGCCTGCTTAGCGGGCTCCTTTCAGAGGCAGCTGTCTAGCGCCACATTCTCCAGCGCCTTGTCGGACAACGGGCTGGACAGTGAAGACGAAGAGCCCATTGCTGGTGTTTTCTCGAATGGGAGCCGTGTAGAAGTGGAGGCAGATGTCCACTGTCTCAAAGCAGAGCTGTCCCTGTCCTCATCGCCCCAAACATCAGTACCCTCATCTTCAACCCAGGAACGCACCCTACTTACTCTACCCCCTCCACCTCCACCACCGTGCACCCCAGAACCTCTAGAGGAAGGGGTGGATGTGAACCAGGGGGAGGCTGAGAATGGGCTTGAGAGGGATGAGTCATGGCAAGGTGTCGGAGGTGGGGATGTAGGAAAGTTGGCAGGCAAGAGGAGGGCTAATGGGTCAGTGGCACAGCAGGAAAAGAGTCACAACCTTATTGAGGTGGCAGCTGATGCCCCCTCTAAGAAGTCAGGCGGTTATTTCACAGCTCCAGCTCAGCCTGACCCGGACGACCAGTTCATCATCCCTCCTGAGCTTGAGGAGGAGGTAAAGGAAATAATGAAGCAGCATCAGCAGAAACAGCAGAAGCCCCCGGGGACAGATCAACCCACAGACTACTACGACACACCCCTCTGAGCAACAGCTCCATCAGCTACAGCCTCATCTCCTTTACAGAAACCTACATGTACACAAACAAAAGGGTTTTCTCAAGAAACAAAAATGTACACGAGAAAGTTTCTTCCAGATTTTTTTAGACAGGCTCCCATGCTCTCCACAGCCTAATCATCGGAGAATCATGCACTGCAACCTCTCATAGAGTTAAACAAGCAAACGAGCCCTTTAATGATAGTCAACCCACTTGAATAGCCAGTGGACACAGACTCAAGTGTCCATGGTCGTGCCCTTCTCACAGACTGTGTAACAATATTTTTACAGTAGACAACCAGCTGAGTATATAATCAACACTAGTCTATTTGCAATAGCATTAGCTTGCCACAACACTTGTTCATATGGAAAACCGTTCCATGGTTTATTTGTTTTGTAAGAACTTACCATATCTTCTAATGTGAAAGCAGCGAAGTTGCTGACAGAACTTTTTGAAAACAGAGAGACATAATCTTTTTATTACCCGTGAACTATGTTGAATGGTACACCGTTAATACCACACCTAACTGTTGTAGATAGGGCACTTAAAATACTGTATTTCTTCAGTAAATCATGGCTCTTAGCCTGTAAAATGTCTTAGAAATTTTTGTAGAAATTTGCAATACTAACTCCTAGGAGTTGCATACTCTTTATGGTGACTCAGTCACTTTTACTAATCTTCTCTGAGAGAAATGGTGATTTTTTTTTCCAATGATTGTAAATAAGAGAAATGTTGTATACTGATGCTTTTAAAGGAACTGCATACCTGTATGTCGGTGAAGGTTTTAGTGGTGGGGAGGATGTTTTGTTTGTCGTTATGGAGGTGTCACCCCCTTTTATCTTACAGTGTAGACCCACAAATGCAACATGTATACACACACACACAAATGTAAATGTGCAATTACAGGACAGAAACCAACATTCCGTACAATATAACTACACTAAGTTGCTATGGTTTGCTCCACTTTCTTTAACTGTGATGTCCTGTAGTCATCACTATATCTATTGAACACTAATAGATCTGAGCATGCACGCACTCACACATACGGACATTACATGCACACAAAGGCACACACAGATAATAATAGTCCCACCTCCCTCCTACAACTGTTATCACCGGCATGACTGTGTCAAGTTCAGTAATAAAATTATATCCACATTGAAAAGAGAAAACACAAATGTTCCTGTCTTTGGTATAATAAATTTTAAATTTGTGAATATAAATTATATTGTCTGAGACTTGTTTTTTGACAGTATTTAGTTTTATATAAATAATCACAAAAAACAATTAGTAAAATATTTTATTTTACACAGCAGTTTCTTTTCACTGTTCTCATGTTTTTACATCAAATGACCAACAGGTGGAAGTCTAGGATAATGTTGGATCCTCTCTGGATGCAATTCTGTGCTTAGTCTGCCTTGAAGTCATGTTCTCCTGTTAACTAAAAAGTTCAGAGTCTGAATACCTAAATATTCATGTTTCCCAAGACCATGCTGTCATCAGCACGTTTCTTATATTTTTTCTTCACACAGAGAGCACTAACTACTGTAATCACCAACATTGCTCCCAGTACAGACAGAGAGGATGCAAGCGCGAGAGTGGTTTTGTCCTGGAGGGAGCCCCTGTACTGGCAGCTGTTCCCATAGTACCACCAGTCATCACCCACCACACACCTGAAGAGCACAGGAAGTAAGATAGAAAACTCAGACCTCAGAGTATCCCCAGCATTCATTTATATTACGCACAGATGGGTAAAAGATGGTGGAAGCGGCTGCTTAATCTCATTATTCAAATATTTAATGAACTCGATGAGGTGATAGCAAAGTCTCTTCATTCTGACATTTTCTCTATTCATACTTCGATTAAGAAATAGCAGTTTACAGGAATGAAGGAGGTCAAATTGAGGTTTTGAAGACAAAAAAAAACTTTCAGAGAGAACAGCTTGCTGGATTGTTAAAACAAAAATCCAGTTTCTCGGTCTCATTCTAATGTTTGTTGTTTGGAAATTAGGTTATCTGATGTACACTGAGCTATTTACAATAACACATAGGTCCAAAATGTCCACATTTCTACGTAACTTTGCATTCTTACTATGTGGCATTGCTTTCAAAGAAATAGATGAAAATATGGCATGTCTTATCTCATATTGTCTAGCATGAAGTTATCATTGAAGGCAGCAGCCATATAGTTTATATTAATATCCCTTTGGCCGGTACATTTAGAGCTAAAATTTAACTGGCTTTTAATTTAAAAAATTTTTTTTTTGAATAAAGACAAACTTGCACTTCCAGAAAAAAACACTACAAATATTTAAGGTTTATGCAAAGTGCTCCCAAATGGTCAGACAGCAAATAAGAATCTGTACTCTATTACTCCAGATTCTATTTTACAAAATAAGAAACTTTAGTTTTTCATGTACTATTGTTCAATATTCCAGCAGCCAGAATGATGAAGCCTCACAGTTGTTAGTGTACGAGTCAAACAGTTTTCCTATGTTTTTTTTTCTCTGGGCAGCCCATGATTGCTGATTGTTGGGACGTGGATTGAGGAACCAGACTCTTTGTGAAGTAAACATGGCCTTTCCTAATTTGTTGCTCATTTTACAGCAGTTTGAACTTGGGTGTTAAACAGGTCAACTTCTAAAGACCCGGAAGAGTTTAAATACCACTGGGTCCCCCAATCATAACGTTTATCCAAAGAAAAAGAAAAAGGTAAAAAGTTCATTTCATTACATTACTGATCAAACTAGAAGCACTCAGAGACCGCAGACCTCTGCTAAGCCATTGTAAAAAAAATTTGGCAAGGATTATGGGCATTAATTTTGAGCTACACTAGAAGCTCTAATGGTAAAATCATCCCCACCTCCCCAAAGTAAAGAACCCTTCAAAAAATTCCTGGATCCAGGCGGTGATGCGGATCACCCCCAAAATCTAATCACTTGTTTCTCATTCCATTTCTGAGATTTCCTGTAAATTTAATCAAAATCCATAACTTTTTGAGTTATGTTGTTAACAGACAGACAAACCAACACCGCCAAATACATAACCTCCGCCTTACCTGTCAAGGTATTTCTTAAACTGTCCGTATTCAGACAGCAGTTCTCCAGAAGCTTTTTGAACTGAATGTCTTTTCAATAGGAATCTGCAAACTATCTTCAGTACGCTATCTTTGCTCCCATATCACTCCAGTAAGAAAGGGCTCACCTGCAAGCAGCTTTGCCTTCATCTACAACACAGATGCCACCATTCTGACATTGCACATCAAAGCAGGCATCAGCAGGGTCTGTGGTTGTAGGTTGTATGGTTGAGGAAGGAAGAGGCTGGGTCTCCGTCAAATGGAATACATCTGAAGAGGGAGAGCAAAGTGAGTGTAGCCAAGTGTAGGATCTAACTGACTGGATAGGATAATTAACTATTGTTTGCTCTGACAAGCGGATGTATAAATCAAAGGATATCAAAATGAATTACTATAATACATAATTCTATCAATGCTGCATGTATAATTAGAAGTATTGGGAAATATGACAGGATGGATGTAGATTTTTTTTAAAAACAACTCACATATTAGCTTTCCTCCCCCCCAATACATTATAATGTCTTTATGTTGAAGACTTTTGAGTTCATTCTATAATTTGATGCTTTTACCCTCCATGGTGAGAAGAAAGATGGCATCTCCTCCCTTGATGAAATCCCTGCTTTTGGCTCTCAAGTGTGTGAGATACACTGCTGTACCAGCACCTGGCCCACGAAAATACTTGGATCCATCTGTGTCTGTAACCTCAACACCAATCTTTCGAGGATCATCCCAGAACAGATTGTCAGGGCCTGTTTATAAGAATGTTGAAAGGTTGTGTCAATGTTGTATGAACTTTTTATGAATTAAAATGAATGTACTGACTTTGAAACAAGCTGCACCTGTTCCCTTCATGTTGGGGTCAGTAGTGACACTGCGCTGATTGGACATGCGCTTTTGGATGTGTGGATGCTGGTCCATTAGCATCATAGTTATCTGTTTCCAAGGGCAAGGCCATGATTGCCCTGTGTCCCCTTCACGCGCCACCAGATGAGCGTAGGCAGACAACTCACCAGAGTACTCTGCTATACCATTGGGGTACAGCTGCATCTGGAAAGTGTAGCCCTCCTTAGAAGTGAATGGTGGGCTAAAGATAGATTTATTCATTGGAGTGTTTTCCATAACGTGACTGAAGTTTTTCACTCGCCATATGAACTCAGGGCATGTTGTCTCAGAAAGGTTGATGTCATCAAGGGACAGTCCCCCTTCTAAAGCCCCTGAGCCCCCCTTGGTCCCTTGAAAGACAACACGGAATTTTTTTTTCACGTCTAGACTCACATGGTGCAGTTGCCACAACTCCTGAGGGGGTCCTGTTACAGAACATTAAAAAAAAACATTGAATCTATAATGCAGCAAATACATTATGGTCTCATCTTATTTCACTAAAAAATCCAACAAAAATACTATAATAGTCACCATCGATAGTCTTTATCAAGCGCATAGATCCACTGGGGTTGGCTTTGTCATACTCTCTGACATAGACCTTCAATGTGTCACTTGGACCAGCACTGTTGTAGTAGAAAAATTGTAGACACTGGAAACCTCTTTTAGGATAAAGGATCCTGCTCTCCAATACAGCTGAATCTCCATTGTTGGCTGTCCCAGTGTTGAAATGCATGAAGTATCCAGAGCCTAAATATGCAAATGTCATGAATCAATAATGTCATTTCTAACACATTACTGCATTTTGGATGGTACAATGCAAAACTACACAGGCTAAAGGGTATTATATCAATAATCAAAGAGCTGATGTTATGCTTGTGTACAGATAAGGGTTTTTAAAGGATGGGTCTGCTGGAGTAGATTTGCATTTTTTAATGTTAAAAAGTCATATTGCTGTAGCTTCTATTGTCCAATCCGGTCTGAAACACTGGAAGATTCCAGATTAATTCACAAATGTCAAAAATGGATTTTCCATTAACATTGATGGAACGTGAAAGGAAGAACTTGGAAAAGTGAAGGTGAAGTGCCCAGATAGTCAGGAAGCTCATGGTAAAAACGCAAAAAAATCTAACCATAATTTTATGCATTAAGAGTTAACATACAGAAACATTTGGACTTTGATGAAATTGAAATAAAACATTCTGACACCTAGCTGTAGTTGTTGCCAAGCAAAGGATTATTGAGCAAACTCTATAAAGGCTCCACCTATTCTTGGAAAGGACAAACTCAGTCAGTACTTTAATTACCAACAATTTCATATTCCATCTTAGAATCAGGAATTTTGCACACTTGGGAGCAAAGATACTACATCCCATCAACAAGGTGCTTTATTGACACAGTGATCCCCACACTCTACAATGAGGCCAAAACTAAAGTTATTGATTTAAAAAAAAAAAAAAAATCCGGTAGCATATCTCTAACATGTGATGTTTGCCACATTTTCACAATCTTCTGTCAGCAGAACTGAGCACTTTGACAGGTTATAGCTTATCATGTGTTCCAAACAGGATCAGTGTATGAGTTATGATGTGCACTTTGCACAAAACATACGAATGGTTTTCTTTTTCTGTTGGTTCTTTTTCACTGCTGAGAACTATGTCTGCAAATGTAACCTTCCACATAAATGCAACACAACTCCTGTTTGTGTTATTTTTTTCAAATAAAAGAGTTAATTATGAATTGTAACAAATACTTCGTATTGAAAATGGCAAGTACTTTAATAGTGAGGAAAAAGAGGTCCTGTACTGAAAAAATACTCCATCAAATTGTGTCTCCAGTCACTTCATAAACACATTGCAGTCATTTGAATCATAATCTAGTTATGTGATGCCTAGATATTCCCATCCCCCATAAAATCAAATAAAACAATTAAGTAAATGTAGAAAAAGACAAACTACAAACAATGTGCTTTGAGGAATTTCAGAAAGACAGTTTCTATGGAATAACTACCTTTGGTGGGGATTTTGGGCACTGTAACTTTGAAAATGTTTACATTAACCAAAACTTATATACTGAAAGAAGGAAAAAATCCTTAAAAGCATATTTTGTCTCACCAAACCCATGTAAGAGATGATGAATACATGTATTTTTTTAGAGGTTAATTTCTGAAAATATGCATGCAGCCCGTGTAATTTCTCCTTCAAATCTACCATGGAGAGGAGAAAAATATATGGGATCTTTGTACATGTAGACATGTGACTTTTGTTTAAAGGCCAAGTTCTAAATATGTAAACTTATCATTCCAATCAAAGATATGCATGAGCATCATGTGTTATAATCTCAAGACCCTTCTCACCAGTGCATTTGCCCATATTAGAGTAGTCCGTGGCAGGCCCCCCAGCAGCTTTGGAAACCCTGACCCAGTCGGCAGCATCTGCCTGACCCTGGATCATCCCACAGATGTTCTCCCGTTCAAAGTCACATGAGTCCAGGAAGGTGGATCCCTGAGCTATAAGACATCTTGTAAACACATGTGTAAAGGTACTTTGAACAGCAATAAACTGATTGACAGTGTTTTGCTATCTACATTTTTGTACATTGCAAAATTAAAAAGATAAGCCACCTCAATGACCACACGCTTCATTAAAATTAGTTGCAGTTTTGTTTTAGCTCTGTGTAGGGTTTCAATTATAGCAAATATAATGCAGGTGGGGTTGTTGTTGATTCTTACTGCAGTTATATAGGCGGTGCAGCTTGAGTAGGTCATTGTCACTAAACTCCATGCGCTGGCCGATGACATCACTGAAGGCAGGAATCTTGGTGATGATGGTGGGCTCAGTGCCATTACGGAAAGCATTTTTACTGTAGTGCATCATGGAGCCATAGTCATAGGGTACTCCCAGGGCACTGGAGGTGGTGTCATCGTAGGTGTTAAAGTTGTGCTCCTTACCTACGGATCAGATATAAATTCATCACAAGAATTGTTTTCCCTACATCTGAGTGTGGGGTGGTTTACAGAGATAGTGATTGGGTTCTCTTGTAAAGATAAGCTCTCTCAGTGCATGGGTCACTGCAGTGAAGATGGCATAATGTATTGATAATACTGTCATTTGCTTATCATGTGAAGATGTTGCGACCATGCCTGCACCTGTTTATCATGCAGTAAAACAATTTCTGCTCTATGAAGTGTCCTTCTTGTTCTTCATTACATATTCTTATTGTACTGCTTAAAATGATTTGATATTGTGTATAAAAGCTATTTTACCAGCCATATCAAGCACGAAATGATACTCATATTCATTCAAAGATAAGCCATGATGTCAAAAAGGGATGGATAAATGGGAAGCTAATTAATGAGCAGTGAAGAATGAGGGGTTCAGTACCTTCTGAGATGCGGTCCCACATGATTTTGACATAATCATCACGGTCTGCTCTGGATTGCTCATGCCAGAAACCCAGTGCATGAAGGAACTCGTGTTCGATGGTGGCAATACGATCGCAGTTTGTTCCTATTGACAATCTTTGCTTCCCCACTCGCCGATTACCAACAGAAGAGAAACAGCTGTTGGAAGGAAAACAAGGTGTTTATAAACATCACATAGAATTTACAATGACTTGTCTTAAAGTCAAAATCTTTCTTGGAAACAGTTTTATAATGCTTTGATCCTTGGGAAAGAAGCTTGTCTTACCACCTGCACACTATAAAGGAATAAGTTGTTCTTGCTTTACCCGTTCCCTTTAAAGATAGAAATGTAGTTTTCTTCCCCACTCCATGGCTTGAAGTCGATACAGGTCTTAAGGCGGTACTGCTCAAAGGCCTTAAGAATCACACCTTTTGCATTGATCTCTACAGAGAAAATGATAAATCAGGTCCATTAAAGATTGAAAGATACATCTTAAATATTCCCTTTTAAGAATGGCTGTAATGTAGTGTAAATTCAAAAAAAGTGCACTGGTGACTCATTGAAGGTTCAAGATTACATCAGCTCTAATAAGTCTCACATGTTTCATCAGCTGTATGCCCAGATATCAAACAAACAGTGAAAATGCAGCATTATGTTGCAATGTTCTGTTTTTATAAAATCGCCTTCATTATTATGCTAGAACATTGCAGGTCTCTTCATAGATAGAAGAAGTATTTATATAATTTACAAAAGTAAAAGCAGTGATACAGCAGTGACAGCAATATAGGAATATTGCCTAGAAAAAGGTAAAATTTCTAAAGGGAAAACTGTCTTAAGATCCCTATGAACATATTGACAAATTAGCTCTTTGTATGGTTTGAAGTTTGTACAATAGAAACACACTCTTATTTATGCATCACACAAGTCGGTTGTCAGACAGTGACCAAGAAATTAAATCCAAGCCATACTGACCATTTTATAAACTGTGCAAAGAGAGAGGGAAATATATCATTCATTGTTGTGTATAAGCTATTTAATTGTTCTTATAAATTCAGTGTCTTACCCTTGAGTGTTCAAGGACAAGACACTGATAGGTTTTTGCATTGTGTGTCATCAGTCTGTGTATCTAAGAGGCAAAAGTACCTTTGTAAACTTGCTAAGATAACAAATAGAATAAATAAAAAAAAGATTATGGTCTATATTCTGTATACAAAGCCCATTCATAATATTTTTTATTTGCTCATAGAAGTAAAAATACGGCCATTTAGTCCTACATATAAATTCAAAACTACATAAACATTAGCAACAAATTGCATTTAAAGCTCAATAAATTGAAATTTACGTTATGATCTTGTCAGTGAACTTCAATATTTTGTAACAGGAACTCTTACCTAAGTCATCTTCCATGTAGTATGGGATTGTCTTCGGCCACCTGTATTCATCTCCAATGATGGAATTCCGAGTTTGCTTCTGCAGCAGCCGGTGAAAGCAATCACAACGAACAGCATAATTAATTAAGGCTGAACTCTCCACTGCAAATTCAGCCATGCAGTAGAAAATTAAAAGCAGCTGAATTAACAAACCTCATCAAGCACAATGTCCCCCTCCACAAGATTCAACCCCGCCTCTATAGAGACAAAGAACACCAAAAAATTGGTTTAAGATAACTGTTTTTTTGTTGTCTTTTTTTAAAAAGAAGAAAAAAAAAACCCAGGAAATTTGAGGAAGAAAAACTATTCTTTCTACTCACCTTCATTTATGTCAAAAATATCAAGATCCCGTCCACCGTCTACATCATAGTCTATAAGTGACATAAGTAAGTGGATATAAATAAAGCAAAGAAGGTTCTGGCAAAAGCAACAAAGAAAAGGGTATAGGTACAAGTAGTATGTGACTTGCTTGTAAATGAACTTACCTGGTATCTTTGCAGCGGACAACAATGTAAAATAAAAAGAAATATTATTGAATCACAGGTTTATAAGATCCAAGGTTTATTATTATCATAACAGTATCATAATCAAAAACATCAATCTCTCACCACACAAAGGGCAGCACCACAAAGAAGGCTTAACATGTGAAGAACAAGCACATAGGTAGGTTTCCTTCCTGCCATGTTTTAGTTCCCCCTGTACTCGGGAGTCTGCTGATGGTAGGTAATGTGTTCTGACAAACACTCAGAAGACAGAAATAGCAGTGCCTCTTGTAGGTTATAAAGTACATGTACAAGTCAATAACTGATAGAACCAGGGTTTGAGTTTTATAACAGCAGGGTCTATAGTCCTAAAACCACTCTAATCCACTCTGCTATCTGCTAACAAATCCTTAGACATTTGCAGGTGCTGCAAAGCAGTCATGCAGAATTACTTACATGTGAGAGACATATTGTGCATTGTGTTTGCATTATAATTACATTATTAAAGGAAAGTCCTTAGTTAATATCAGGTATCTATTAAGTTCAAAGTCCACAAAAAGCCAGTGCTCAGTCTTTCACACTTTTTACTACTCAGCAACATTTCCATCCTAATAGTGAAAGATTGTGATGTCTCTGGCTCTTAAAAAACAAAAAAAAGGAAGGAAGGAAAAGAAGACTCAACATTTATGGCCTCTTGTTGCTGCTGCTTTGTGGTACTGGTTGCTGAATGGTGAGAAAAAAATTGAAAGGTCCTCAGAGAAACACAAAAGGTTTACATCAAAACACTCACCCTCATCACTGCACTGGCTCCAGATGTCAACAGCTGACAGTTACCCATCCTCACATGTCTTTGTCTTGTAAACTACTGTAATTGACAACATCCTACATGGTGAGAAATAGGGCGTTCAGTGGTGTTTTGTGTCTTCTGAAACTCTACACGAAAAAATTAACTATTATTCTGTTTTTCTGAATGTATAAACTTCCAGAAAAATAGAAAAATTCTGCTGTTCAAATCGAAAAGGGAAGTAGTAAAAAACAAAAATGCAGCCAAGAGTTCAGTTTGAGCTCTGACAGATGTACTATATTTAATTTTGCATCTGACTGTGGTCATTAAAAAAAAAAGATTTGCAGCCACTTTAAATGCTAAGGTTTGACATATCACAACATAATAATAATATTAAAGAAAACTTCTGGTTCTTACAAGGTTGCTGAATCAGGTAAATACATAATATATATATATATATATATGTATATATGCCAGTTACTGTTAATCAAATGCCTCTGATCAGCATGTCAACTTTGAGAGTAAAGCAAAAGGAAAGTTTAAGAAAATTCAAATTTAGCACAATTTAACAAAAAGGTGATTCAGAATGTTTTCATAAAAGAGAAAATGCATCAACGAGTGTAAAAGGAACAATAACTGCAGTAACAAACAGAATTGATTTAAAGACCATGAGTTGCAGCAGAGTTGTAGTTCTCTGGGAGATTGTTCCACATATGACATAAAAACTGAAAGCAATTTGCCTGGAAGTTCCTGATAGTCCATATAACATCAGAACTGACCTGGTCTCTGCAAATGCCACAACCGGTAAAGAAAGCACAACAGAGACTTTTCTTTCTTAGGAAGCCGAAGCGAGCTGGACTTGCCTCTCATCTGCTTACTAACTTTTGTAGGGCCACAATAGAGAGCACCCTCTGTCTAGGAATGACTGTGTCGGAACTGCACGTTGTAAGAAGACATCTTCGAGTTCTGGACTCAGTTTATGTTAACCAAGCTATGAAATCTGTCTCACCACCATCCCTTCAACACAAACACAAATATAGACTCCCCTCCCTCTGAATATTTTCTGACTATCTGAGATGCAATTTGAACCATTTACTTCATTCTTAATCTCCTCCTTCTTAATCGATCTATCTTTAATTTATTGTACTTTTAAGTGTTTCTTACAATTGTGTGTTTTTAATTTTTTGTGTTTTGATTATTTCGTGTTTGCAAATTTTTACATTTCTGACTGAAATTAAACAAAGATTTTTATTTTTTTTTTATCTTTAATGGCTCTAAGGACTATTAACTCTGCTTTATCTTTGTTTGGTTGAAGGAAATTGTGTAACATTGATTCATTATTCTTTCAAGGCACCTAAAGAGAGCATGTAAAGTATTAAAATCCCATGGTGACAAGGTTATGCCACATTTATAGTGACACATATTTCCTGGACCAAAACAAACAAACAAAAAATGTTGTTTGTTAACTCTGATTACAGGAACTATTTGCTGTGGTTTCATTTGGATGAGATTTACAACATTCTATGCCCGTAGTTGCATACATTTTTCACCAACATATTGTACTGATAATGAGAGAATGGGCTTTGCATAAACTCTTCCCATGCTCATTCCAAAGATTTTTTGTGGGGTTTGAATTCTGGATTCTGTGGTGGCCAATGCATATGTGAAAATAGTGTATCACACTCACTGAGGCAGATATAACCTAGGTCATTTGGGAACATGCCTCAGGCTGCATGAGTCCCACATTTTTCGTTATTGATTTTTACCTGGTTATTAATTCGTAAATTGTACATAATAAATGGTATTTTTACATTTTAATTTAAAAAAAATGTTTTAAATATTTTTTTCTTCATATTTCTTTCTTTTCTATTTTTGACCTGGATATTTAAGTGTTTTCTGTATATAGTAATTTTGCATCATATAGTTTAGCAAAGCTTGTGCTCATAAATCTGCATTTCATATTGCCAAAGATTGTAGTGGAACTAGGACAAACCAGGAGGACACAACCACACAACTTTCACATTAGTGCACACTTTGTGTGCTTTGGTGGCATCATATTTCCAGCTTTGGTGATTAACTATTGATATTTCCTTGCCTCTGCTTTATTTTACTCAAAAGATGGGTTCATGAGATAAATGGAACAAATGGAGCTGAACTGATGCAACTCAGGCCCTGGCAGTATTTTTCTTGGGACTTTAGCAGTTGATTTAAAATTTTCTCTACGTAAAAACAAAACAAAAACATGTTACACCTAAAAGCACCTCTGTAAAACAGAAACACACTTTACAGTGCATAAAATCTTGGACAAACTCAATGTTCAAGAAAAGGTGTCAGAGATGCAACTCAGTCTCAAGTAGCACAGTACCTCATTTGTCACATTAAGATGATAAGTGACTCTTTCTTGTTGGGGAGGGGCGGGGGTGGAGACGGACCCATGTGCTCATTCTTGCATGTGGGTGGTGTCTGTACAGCCCTGTTAGGACAGTTCCCCGTAGTATTTGCCCTTTTGTGTTGAATTCTCATATTGCAGAGCAAAAAGAAAACATAACATTTCTTTGAGTTTTGTCGAATTCATGCCTTTGGGTTCTCTTTTATTAATTCATCACCAAAACATTATAATCTTATTCGAAGCATTTGTGGAGCCAACTTAGCCATAACCCTTTGATCTGCTGTCTAATCAGTGCAGTAAAGCCCCAGTGAGCCTGTAGATGGAGAAAATCATGACAGAAAACTGCAGCCACACTAGCAGAAAACCTCCTTTACATGTATTCATCCAGCATGAACATGTTCAGCATGTGTAGGTGTTGAATCAGCTTTAGTTCAAACATGCATATAAATTTTATTTGAGGGGTGCTTTCTGCTTCTCTGCATGGTATCTGTAAAACATTAATAGGATATATAACCAGAGGGTGATTCCCTGCTGTAGGTCTCTCTCTTATATTATTTGCAGTTCATATTTGAAAGGGCATTCATTTTAATGGAGAAGCATAAGCAATACGAACTGACTGTGTTTTCCACACTTTAATGCAGTATTTTTTACTTTTTAAAGTAGTTAAATCTATTCAAAGCATATGATGATGTGTTTGTTATCATTTATTTGTGGTGTATGGGGCAATCTCTTGCACTCTCTGTCTGCAAGTGAGGAGACATTCACTGCAAATACATTTTATTTCCATTCAAGTGTTGTTCAAGTCAACTCTTTGTGCTAATCATCTGACACACATTTGAGCTTGCAACCCAGACTACAACACAAGTCTCAAAGGAAAAAGCTGCAATTTCCATTGCTAAATCAAATTTTACCCAAACATCAGGATTCACAGAAGCTGCTGTGTTTGCATATCTAGTACTTCAACACATTCAGCTTTTAAAAGTATGACGTGTAAATAAATACTTATAATAGTTACAGATAATGATGTATAATAATATCAGATATTTTGGACAGATCCGTCCTTTTATGAACAGTTTAAGCACAGCATGGCATTTACTCTTCAAACACAGCAGTGATCACAAGCTCACACTGTGCATACCTTATACAGTCATATTTTCTAATTTACATTGCTTTAAATTAAATTAAATGCATGAAAACATGCCTTTGATGATGAACAGTTTGTGTACTCAAACTGGTATTTCTGGAAGACAATCTTGGAATTTTAGTGGAAACATTTTTAAATAGATCAATACAGCATTTAATCACACTATTGGGTTAAAGCTGCTCTTTCAGAAGGAATTTATGAACAGAAATAAAATGTTGTCATTTAACTTTAAAATAACTGAAGCAAATATGTTATTGAGGTTATAATGTAGCAATAATGCCCAGTCTTTTTCTTTATGCCTCATGTATGTCTGTTGTTGCTCTTCCACACCTCATTACCTGTACCAGGCAATGTCCATGGTCCAGTCTGTTAATGCCACCCCAACAGAAGGTGGAACTGGCTTTACCAAGAATTTCTTGCTGTGCCTCATTGACCATGCAGAAGATGCATGATTATTGCCAATTCCCTCATTGAACATACCTCCTGATTGATCGGGACATGGTAATATATGTTAAATTATTATGAAGTATCATAACTATTCAGCCAAGAATAGAGGAACTACAGAAACTTAACGTCAAATTGAAATAGCTTTAGTTTGTTTCCATACATTTTTCATATCTGTGTCATCCCACATCACAGGTTTAGTATGGACGGTGTTGCTTTGAATATTTGATTTTGTTGAATGCTTAAATATTAATATCCTTGCGGGAGGTCTGCTAGGGATGCACCAATGCCAGTATTGGGTATCGGCCTGATACGGTGTGCACATACTCCTACTTGGTATTCATAAAAGTGTTCCAATACTACAGAACCTGATACCAATGTAAAAAAAATAAAGTACATTGGGGGTGTCAACATTAAGGAATTAATACAAAGAGATTAATCTATGGAATGAATTTGTTAATATTTTTAATATATTAATGCATAAACAACAAAGGTATTATTGATACCATGTAAAAAGTCTGAATTTGGCATTATCGTGGTGAAAGAAGCAGTTTTTTGGCATATAGGTGCCTTGTGACAACGGTGAACCAAATTCACCAAAAACCACTTTATCCTCCTTATCTATGAAGATTATAACCATTTTCAAGCCTTACATTTATAGGATAGCCGTAGGATGACCCATTTGATATCACATAATTAACCACTCAGTCGTCACATCTGACACACTGGTCCACACTCCTTATACCAGTGAACTGTAATAGGATTTATTAGTACTCATATCAGTACTTGATATCAAGAAGAACTCAAATGCAAATACTTGTGCTTGTACTCTGCTTGAAAAAAATGTGGTATCGGTGCATCCCTAATTAAAACAAACAGCAGAATGCAAGAAATAGCTCACAGTCATCCATTATCAAAGAAAAACAACAGGGGTTAAACAAACCAATCCAATCAGATACTAAAGCTTTAGAATAGCCAAGAGATTGAAATGACCTAATTCAGTTTGGGTAGAATGAATTCTAAATCTTAAACTAAAGACTAAAACTAGAGGGGAAACAACCACATAGATGAAAGAAAAGATAAAAGAAAAAATCCATAAAGCATCACAACATAGAGAATAAATAGGATTACATTTTTTTGAAGATATGATATAAAAAAGTGACTTGTGCTTCTGTAACATAAGTCAAGGAAATAAAATAAAGGAAAAGAAAAGAAAATTTTAACTATTAATAAAAACTAGCTGGTCTCCTCTCTTAGACTTGATTTGGGTTTTATGATCCATGAGCAACTACATCCCAAAACAGACAAGTCTTTCTCTATTTCACTCAGTGCAATTGTTGTTAATACCAAACTACATTATCAAAATGAGCATGGGAATTCTCATATCTCAAAAAGCATTAATAGCTTCTCAGTAGTTGACCCACTGAGTATCTTTATACATTATTTATTTCAATAAATTATACTAGTTTATAGTTAGTGGCTCAGCAATTATAGAGCTGAGCTGTAAAGCCATGACAGCTGCCAGAGCAGGTAAAGCTTGTTGAGGATGAGCTGTGATGATCAGAGATGTTACTGTTTTCTTTCGTTTTCTGTTGATAGTTTGTTTTTCTTACTACTTTGTTTGCACATGCTTTAAATCTAAGCCACCCCACTTACTTTAAAAGGTTGGATCTCAAGAGAGATAGATAGATCTTTATTGTCATTGTATGGCGTACAATGAAACTTTATTGGAGCACTTGAGCGGTAGCTTACAGAAATACATAAAAGCATTCAAAATATAGAAATAATTAATGTGTTTACACAAATACACACACATGAGTACCATAAAACCTCAAATGTCCATACTTTTAAGTACTAAAAACACTTCCAGTAAAATAATTTTGAACAAAAATTAAGATTACATTGAAAAAGAAATTTGGGACATGATTGAAATTAAACACAATTGCATTTCTTAGTATAACACTATTTGTGTGACTAGTCCACTGCTTTGTGGAAAAGGCTGCTCTGTAGTCTCTTTGTGCAGGTTTTGGGGGCTCTGAGTGTACCTGATGGGGGTGTGTTAAAGAAGGAGGGGATTCCAAGGGTGTGTGGTGTATTGCAGGACGTTTGTGGCCCTTGTGAGGAAGCTCGTGCAGATCTCTCCCACATCTGGGAAAGGGACATCACAAGCTCAAAAATGGCACTTTGTACAGATTCTGCTATAAACGGATATTGTAAAAAAAAATAAAAATAAAACAAACAAAACATCATGTTGCTCTCTGCTTAAGCCCAAGAAACATTTGTTCTTTGATAATTCAAGCACAGAATGCAAACAAATCCTAACATGGCAAATCAAAAAGATCGTTTTAACCTGAAACAAGTTAGTACTAACTAAATTCAGTATCTCTAAAGGTAAAATCTCACCACATTGTTCATTAAAGATGCAGCTGTTTATTCAAATGATTCAATATGGCATTGTTTAAATGTTCAGATCCACACTTTTAGGAAAGCAATCATTAAAATTCTCCTTGGCAAATCACACTGACATTTGGAAAGTATTAGACATTGAATTTGATCAGTTCAAACAAAAAAGATCTACTGCATATAATGCAACAAACATTTAATTCATTGTATGTCTTTTCTTTTCATACCAAAAGCAATATCATTAAACAGGAACATTAGCTGTATACAAAAAAGTAAATATCTGAAAGAAAAGATTTTTTGGAAAAAGCAGAATTAACTGTCTTTCTTCTTCTTCACTGAAGTCCTAAGAAGGCTGAGACTTCTTAGAAGTTTGTGTTAAAAGCTTATTCTGACTACTTTGATGTCCATGCTGTGTTTTAATCTAATCATACATTCATTTTTTGCTACCCTCTGTGGCCATAACCATTAATTCTTTGACAACACAATTACACTTTAAATAGAGCTTTCATCTCAAGCTTTGGCTCAATCAGTTCCAGTCTGTGTGCTGGTTTACCTTAGTGTGTGTGACTGTATGAATTCACGCATGTTAAAAGAGAGAGAGCAAGCAGCACGTGAAGCAATATTTCCAAAGAGTGTAATTCTTTTGAAGATAATTCATCCCTGCTCTTGAGGTGTGACAAACAGAATTGTTTCTCTTTCTGCAGTTTCTGAGCCACACTCAAATTAATTTTGAAGAACCACCATATATGCCTTTGACACTGTGTGATTGATTTAAAACATGTTCATATGAAGAGAGGGGGCGCAATATAGTGTTCTTCTAATTAAAAGCAGCACATTGCTTCTGCAGTGGGTAACTAATATTTCAAAAGGAATAGTTATGGTGATGAAACTCATCCTGGAAAAAAGCACATGACATGACTCAGAATTTAAACTTTAATTTCACTAAAGAACCAGCAACATTCTTGCTGTGAGGCTGTGGTGCTAACCACATCAGCGTGCAGCTAAAAAAAGCACTGACTTTCATCTTCAATTTAAGATAGTTTAAGTCGCCCTCTCCAAACTGTTGGAGGATTTGGATTGTTTCGTGATCGAGCAAGGTTGTCCACTTGATGAACCAAACCTTATCTAAACAAAACAGCTGTGAACACTCATTGACACAGCTGAAGAAGATCAGGACTTTAACCATGGTTTAATAGTGAAATGTGGAAAAAGGTGTACTGACATTATTAAATACCGAACAGAGCAGCAGAGTGTCAATCTATATTGGAAAAGCTCAGGGACTGCAGGAGATTGCCAAGCACACACGCACCTAAGGATGTGACCTTATCTGTTTATGTTGTGTGAATAGTTCAGTTAACTGTAAGTTCACCTGATCAGCAATCTAGAGACTCGTTAGCTAAAATCTAATGAAAAACACCACCAGAGATGATGGAAAATACTCCAGCCTGAAGATATACCAACACATGGGAATGAATACCATGGCCAAGGCTTCCTATTCCCTGTACTGTTAATTTAATTATTATTTTCAATTCAATATTTTCAATTTAATATTTTAATAGACATAGCTGAATTGTTGCCAGATGAATGTAGCTTAGGAGGAAGAGCAGTCGTCTGTCAACCAAAAAGTCGGTGGATCAATTCCTGGCTTCCCCTGATTACATGTCAAAGTGTCCATGAGGGTATAATGTGTGTGATAAAAATCACCTAGTGTATATAACAGTAGAAGTGTTGGATGAGTGTATGTGATTGGGTGAATGTGATGTAGTCATGTTGAGTGGTCAACATGACAAGCAAAGTGCTATATAAGTACAGTCCCTTGCAATGATTTTAAAATTGTTATTTTAGTTCCATGTTTTTGACTTCCACAGGACTTTTTAGCTGTGTGCTGTGATTGGTCAGTAGTATTCAAATGACAAAAACTACAGCAGGAACCAGGATGCTTTCACGCTTTTAATCTACCCTCCAGTTTCTAAAGTTCTTTCACTTTTCAATTTAAGAATTAAAAAGTGGATGGCTGGGCTTAGCCATCTTGTCACATGAATTCTGTCAGAGAATGTGAAGGAAACTTTATTTTGCATTACATTTTGGGTGACTGGATTTATACATGTGGTATAACACTAGCAAAGAGGCTGTCTTTTGCATGTAGGGAACCCGTTTACTACAATTTATGTGAGCACATAATCCTTAAAATGTAAGAATTTCTGATATCTAGTCGTAAAGATGGGCATAGAATTTATTTTTTTCAAATTCCAAGCACAGTTGTAAATGGCAAGTGGCCATCAGATGACAAAATTCTTCCAGATGTTTTCTTCTGCAAGTGGATTCAGTGAACTTAGGTGCAGCAATGACTACAGGTACCTACTTCAAAATTGTGTACATGTGTACTGTCTTCTTCTATTTGCCTTTTAAGGCATTACTTATCCAAAACTGCATTAGCTAAGTACTATTGTTATTATTATCGTGATTATTCTCACTATTATGACTGCATAGCTTCACAATTGTATTTAAGTATTGTAGGTTATATAGGATTATATATTTTATAAACACTGTGCGGCGTGCACATTATTATCATTGCTATATTGTTATTGCTATCATTATCACTATAAATATTATATTGTTTCTGTTATTAGTTTGATTATCATTACTACATAGCTCCATTACAAACATGCATTGTTTATGGTATTATTGATATATGCTGAGTATTGCTATTATTACCAATATTGTCAGATGTATTGTGGTATTAGTGTTCATTACTATTAATGAATATGACCACTGTGAGTATTGTGACAATTATATTTTGTTTGTTATATTGCTATTTTTTTATTTATTTTCTTTTTATTGGCCTTTATGTTCAATTCAAGTCTCAAATCAAATCAATGGTGCTCTAGCAACAATCAACCAGAGTGTTCTCACTTTACACAGAGTTTTGTCACAGTAAAAATAGAGGCGCAAACATGGCAGCAGCCATGCATGTGAGACCCACAGTAAGTAGATATAAATAGGCAAGGCAAGTCAAGTTTATTTGTATAGCACATTTCATGTACAGGACAATTCAAGGTGCTTTACATACAAACATTAGAAACATTACAG
>JBBBVU010000008.1:16299615-16325348 GCA_037177055.1 Atherinosoma microstoma
TATTATTCTTTCAAATTTCTTTTTAAATATTTAAAAGAATGAAATGAAAAAAATTTCAGTAATCTGAGCAGTTGTTACTGATTCATCAAAAAAATAAAGAAATTAAATACTGTCAACTTAGGACAGTAGGTGGTCATCATTGACCATGCATATGTAAATCTTGAAACTGTTGTTCAAAAGGATACAAATATTTACAACTATTTAGTTTACTCAAGAAATTACTCAAAAGAGGAGTATGGAACAAAAACACTCCAATGAAACACCAAAATGAGAGGATAGTCCAAATAATATGACAATAAAGCACTTTTGACGTGATAGGTATCTTCTTCCCTTCATTAGGAGTGTTCATTAGCAAGTCTTTTTTTTTCTGGAGATATTTACAATTGTGGGTAACTCTAATAAGCAATTTACATAGAAAAATTAATGGTTCAAAAGCAAAAATCTGGCCAAATTCATGAGAAACGATGCAAATAGTATAAGATACTTAACATTCAAAATATAACAAAATGTAGGGCTTCCTGTATTGTAGAAACTTGACCAGCTTAGCCTACCTCAGTAATTTGAGCTGGGCCAGAAATTTGGACTTCAATTGAACAGGAACAATTCTCTTTAATTTGTTGTTTGCCTGAAAAATACAAGCACAAATTAATTATAATTTGCATTAAATAGTAAAAGAAGGTTAAAAGTGTAAATCAGCAGGTCAGGGCGGTACAGAAACAATAATGGGCTAAGTTAAATTAAACAATTGCTGGCACATTAATGGTTTGGCAGTGTACTTGAAATTTCAAAAACCTATCAAAAAGGAAGAGAAAAGAATAAAAGGGACTTCCAAGCAGAAGTGCTACTTTTTTGTCAGCCCTGATCACCAATTTAACTTAACCTGCCATTTAAAAATATTTTTCCTTGAAAATTAATTTTTTGGAGATGGATGAATGCTTAATGGAGCTATGCACCATGGACTTAACTGCCCCCAGCGGAAACGTCCCCGCCTACACCTACGTCCAATTATCAAGTCAGCCGTAACTGACGTCATTAATTGATCGGAGCAGCCCGCAGTTGGGGCTTCTGGCTCCCTTTCTCCTTATATTCCTGGGGAAACACTCAACACACACGTAAATAGTAGGCTTATATCAGAGTGAAACGCACTCTCTCTCCTCCACGGCTGGAAGGAGTGAACATCTATGTCGCTATTTGGCGCCGCACATGTTTGAAAGGTGAAAAAGTAATTTTTAAGACTGACTGGGACTTTGACTCAAGCATCAGAAGAAGCGGACTGTTAGGTTGTATAGCCTACTTTTTCCCCCCTTTTTTGCTAAGGTAAGACATTTTTGTTTGTGATGAGCTAAAACAAAGTGGTTTTGTTTACTGAATTTACTGAAATATGTGGTAACATGTTACCAATGCAGACTGCAATTTAATGTAAACTAGCTGCCAAGACTCTTGAGATTTTTCGAAAAGTTGCAATTTGTCATGCTGTCAGCCTTCATTTGCCTCGAAACAGTATAATTAAAATAGACCGTTTGGAAAATGTTTATCTAAAAGCATGCAAATATGCGATTATAAACACTGATTTCCAAGGCTGCAACTTGACCACGCAATGATTGCTCTAAAAAGTCTTAATTGTTTGAAATGACAACATTTTCCTCCCTGTCATTTCATTCAGTTCATTCAGCCTGACTGAACTCTTACATTCTGTTTGAAGCTACCCCATTAGCCTATCCATCTTCTGAGGGTCAACGTGTTACCGACCCTTCTTGTAAAATCACTTATAGCCTACTGCAAGGTGCACGTATAGGCTAAATCATTCAGGCTGTCCTGTCCGAACTGAAATTCAAGTCTTAAACGCATGGAAAGCTGTGAGTTACAAAACTCCTGTCTCCTGATAGCCTATATCTGACCGATCTGTGGACCAGTTGCTCTGCAGTTGGGCAAGGAGGCAAGTTTATATTTACATATGAAAGCTTTTTTATTTATTTATTTATTTATTTATTTATTTATTTATTTATTTATTTATTTATCTTTTTAAGCGTGAAATGACATGTCTTCATTACTGTTGACGGTGAACTAAGGATGGCAAACCAAACACCATAACACCTTAGTAGGCTATACTGTTTAATGCAGGTATTTGTTTTAATTACACATTGTGAAGTTTTAAACTGGAATATAAGTGCTCTAACTGTACTACTGTACTATACTATACTGTATTACATGTATTCATCCAAGGGAAATGATGAATGGATTTTTTTGTGTTTTCATGTTGACTAATTGTGAATAGATTAAATAATAATTAGATTAGATTAAATTGAAAAAAAAAAGCAAAACCTATATGTTCTCACAAAGCTGGCTTTCTAGTTATTTTGTTAATGGGTTAATGAGTTTCATGGGTGAGTTTGCAATGACTTCATTTATCCAATTAAGTGTTATTTCATTTGTTCAGTTCGCCTCAATTTAACTGAAAACTGCATTAAATGTTATCCTTTACACTGAATTGTTATAGGCAAATCTAATCAGCAAGCCAGGTTTGTAAGCATAATTTGTGTGTGTGATAGCTATACTTTTGAAATAATTCAGATGGCCATAGACTTTTTCTTATGATACTAAGTCAGTAAGTATTTTTCATGTCATGCAGTTAGATAGACAGATTTACTCTTTTGTTCAATATGTTGGTGTCTCTCTGAAAACAGTTTCACAATTAAATATATCTTGAATATATTTTTCCTCAAATACATATATTTTCATCATTCTTTTTTCACTTTTATCATTATTCACCTTCCACCTCCATCCATCTATTTCAGCTCATAGATGAGCAAGACGATAATAGCAAATGCTAAACCTGAAGCTTAAAAACACCAGTTCACAAATCAGTGACTAATATCAAGATGACATTAGCTAACTTATCTTTACTATGATTGACAATTTTTATTATTTCCAAGTTTTGAAATACAGCAGTTACAATACAGTACAAACGATCGACATAAAAAAATGGAAAGAAACAGACAAAAAAAAAAAATTAAATAAAGAAACCATGATGTGAAAACGTGGAAAATTAAAAAATGTTTTAATTAAATTAAAAATAATAATAATAATGATAATAATAATAATAATCATAATCATAATCATAATCATAATCATCATCATAATATATTACCTTTTTACAATGGTACACAAGACAAGAATCACAAGAGATTAGAATATCTTTTCAGTAGTCCTAGTGTAAGTTACCCAATTATTCAATTTTTGTGTAAAAAGATCCACATTGTTAATAAGTCTGAAGGATAGCTTTTCCAGAGCTGCCACATGCCCAAGCATACTACCAGTAGTTCAGAGATGGAGCCTCATGGGCTTTCCACTCACACATGATTAATTTGCGACCCTTAGCTAACTTATCGTTACAGTCTGTGTATGGCACGGTCCAGAGCATCCTGCCTGAAGCTGATCTCAGAAGTAGCATTTGTTCTCTGTGCTTTTCCCTGTTATCTAATGTGTATTGACCCTCATCCATTGATTTATGCCTGTTGGTCACTGTTTGAATTTGGCTGCTGAGGCAGAATTAAAATGTGTAGACTGACTGCTGAAAATGCAGGTAACTTACTTTGCATGTGAAGGTGTTACTCCTCATGTTATAGAATAGAAAAGTCAATAGAATCATGAATAAACCTGATGGCATTACATTTATATTACATTTACGTAGCAGTTTTTTTTCCACCAGTGACTGATTAGTGGACAGTCAAATAAAATTATGTGATCTTTTATTTTAAGTTTATCAAATATTTTCATTTATAATAATAGATCATAACATCAAACATAACATTTTTCTTCATATGAAGTTTCCTATAAGAGGAAAAGAGGAGGGTTTATGACACGTGATCAGTTAACATTATATTTGTTATGTGAATTGCTTTAAGCATTTAAACATGTTTTGAAAAACAAGAATACAGAAAGTTTACCATGTAAGAGAGCTCTGAGTATGCTAACAAAGCTTAGTCTTATTTACAACAAAAAGCAGATTTCTTACCTGTTTTTGGAGCAATTAAAGAAACTACCTTTTATAAACTTGACGTCACAAACAGTTGCTTACAATGCAACAGACATACATTATTTCTTCCTTTTGAAGTTCCACCAACTCAAAGAAGCGCTCAGATCCCTGACTTTAGTAAATGTAGTAACATCCCACAGTGAGCTGCTCATTTAGAAGCAGTGATCGACTGATTAATCAACCACTGAAATTACTGGGCTCCTGCTGCAGATTATATCACAAGACCAGTAAACTGAAAATGAATGTTAAAATATAAAGGCAGGAAATATCCTTGTTTACCTGGGTATTAATGACTGTAGTTGATTTTTATATCTGCACTGGGAGTGCAGAGCAGTTTTTAGTTATGTTAACATTCAAACACACAAATGTTAAATAAATCAAATCAGCTTTCATTTAAAATAAACAAATTAGAATTTGTTTGTTATTATATATTTTTTTTGTTTTTATATATGATGCAAATCAGCAATGACACCAACACCAATGACATGCAAAAGTTAGTTAAAAGAAAAGGATGGACATATAATTGCTAAATGATTTTATACCTGGTATATTTAATGACAACTTTATTCAGAAATTCTCTTATTTTGATAATTAAAGTAACAGAGGCAGTGTAATAAAGGCAGTGGAGTAGAATTCTTGCTGAATAACAGTGAAGAAGAAATACAAGAACTTTTTGGATGAGTTTATTTTGGCCTTACAAACAAGACTGTAAATGTGTAAATGTAGCTTATTTAATTTCAGCAGTGGAGCCAAAATCCCCACTGTGCTCACTGGGTCTGTGGGCATTTTAGTGCTGAGTTAGTAATGTTCAGTGATTTGTTTTAGAGCTTTTAACTGAAACTGCCTGCCTGCTGTGGTTGAAAATGGCATTGTGAAAGCTGCAAGAGTGAACCAAAAATGTAAGTTTGACATTGACATTGACAGATAAACAATCAACAGAGACTTGCAGTAAGGCTACATGAAACTGAATAGAAATGCAGACAATGTTCTGTTAGCAATCACTATGGGCTACCTTTATTACTGTCACATTGCTATTATAAGAGTATTGAATATAGAGTCATTTCTGAAAACTACAGCCATGACAATTTCCCATCCTCAAGGCCAGAAACATGCAAACTGAAAGTTAGCAAAGCCTATTATCAGACAGAACAATTATTGATAATGTTCTTAATACAAGAACAATGACTTAACCAATGAATAGGATTAAAATAAGCTAACAGATGTCATACAAGTCAGATATTATATGTCTAGATATCCAATGATTTGCATCAATTCTTGATTCATTATGCTGAAAAATCTGACATGTGTAGAGGATTTGAAATAGAAATTTGTATCATTTAGTAAATCAGAAAATACCCTTATCATGTTTCTTTAAAAATAACAAAGCAAATCAAGTTCGGAAAATGTTAGCCTTATATGAAAGAGACTGCAAAGTTTGGTGTGTGCTACTGAAGAATAGATTTTTAGATGTAGAATAGAAAATGGCTTGAGAGATGTGGACTACAATGTTTGGTACTTTTCTAAACTATTTATAAGTACAACAGTCAATACTTGTAACTAATCACAACAAAATCCCCTAGTTAATGAACAACCAATAAACATAGCATTGTAGATTAAACACTAGTTATTTCCATTAATCCACACACACACACACACACACACACACACACACACACACACACACACACACACACACACACACACACACACACAAAACAAGAAACAGAAAAAACAAACTTAAAACTGACAAGTGTTGTGTGTCTCACCTGAACAAAACAATATGTTTTCAGATGGGGCTGCTGGCTGAAGACATTGCATTCCACTCCAACATACCTGTTCCATTGGATATAACTGTGGCTGTGGTCTACTCTGTTTTTGGTGAGTTTGATCTACAAAAATTTCAAAGCTATTTTTGTCTTTTTTTATTGTTCACAAACAGACCAACAACTGAGTTAATAACGCTGTAAACGGGTTTTCTGCGAGATCTGCTCAAGCTTAAATAAATCACAGCGTGAAGGAAGACTGCACACAGTGAAGCTTTGCAAATTTACTTCTGTCACTAAGTGGTTTTCACTTCCTTCTAAATATAATACCCTACTGTATCCATGTATGTGTCCATCGGTATTCATCGTATTATAAACATGTAACTATTTTACACATGACTGAGTTTATGGTCCTAGAAGGTAATTGCTACTTGATTACTTAATTTCTAAGTCAGCAAGTCTGGTAAATTAAATAGGGTAAAAATGACTATAAGAATTTTTAATTGTGATAATTACTTATGCTTAAATAGAATCGGTTTTCTTCTAGAAGAAATGGTTTTTCTGATTCATCACAGACTAATAAATGTGTCTTTCTTTGTATTTATACCTGATTAGATGCACTTAGCCATATGTAGGTAACTCCTAGTATGAATTAAGAGACGGTAGATCATGCATACATATGTTCATTGTGGAAACATATATTATAGTCATTCCTGATCAATTTGTGCAGAGTGGTGAAAACTATTGCTCCACAGAGGAAGACCTATGTGATAAGGGGATGTGATTGGGAGTGTGCATGATCTGCAACACTGCTTGGGTGATAATTTCAAAATAGTATCCTTATAATGCAAAAACTAATTTCATCATCTGCACAAGTGTGCAAGCGTCCAATAGGATTTTCTTCTCCTTACTGTATGCCGTCCATATTTTTTTCCCACACATGGTACATGGTTACTGCACATATGCCTCGATCAATCTCTCTCTCTCTCTCTCTCTCTCTCTCTCTCTCTCTCTCTCTCAAAATAAGAAACAAAAATTAAATAAAAATGACAAAGATGATGAGCATAAGAACAACAACGTGGTCACTTGTTTTAAGGAGAGACTGCAGCAGGATCACTGCTATACTCACCTCCAAAATGTGTTTTCCAAAGAATGAAACCCCTGTCGATCAATTTGATGTGCATGCATGGAAAATTTTAGCTTAACCAAACTGTAGTATGAATAGCATGAAATGTAAACATCTGGAAAGTCACATATACAACAATATCCAGCAACCAGTTAGTGTAGCTTCACACAAAGACTGGAAACAAGAATAAACAGACTAAAAGCAAGAAATGCCACTTAGCTGTACCTCCAAAACTCAATAAAAGCATACTTGGGGCATAAGCTTAGGTTTGTTAACATCAGTCTGTGGCCAGGCCGACTCCATCAAATATGAAAGTGCTGTTTTGTTTTTGCAGGAGTATGTTCATTGTTTGGCAACAGTACACTACTCTATGTCTCCTACAAGAAAAAGCACCTTCTGAAGCCTGCTGAGTTCTTCATCATCAACCTCGCTGTTAGTGACCTGGGCCTAACTCTTTCACTCTACCCCATGGCGATAACTTCCAGCTTCTCCCACAGGTACTGAACATAACACCTACTGCAGCAAAGAAATAATAAAATGAAACAAAACAAAGAGCAAAGTTTTCCTCATAAATGGAGAATGGGATACTTTAAGCTGAAACATGGGATGGTTTTTATAAGTAGTGCTTGTAAATCAGAAGCGCACATTTCATGGTTTGTTTAATCATATGGTTGGTTACCGGTGTGATTGCCTGTGAGTTCACGGAAATGGAGTGTCATGTTCAAGCTACTCTCTTCTCTTCCCTTCCTCACCTTCTTCCTCATTGATCTTTCCTCACTGTCTTTGCACTGCACTGTCCTCTTTCTCACACCCCCTTGCCCTCCCACACAGGTGGCTGTATGGAAAAACAGTGTGCTCCATATATGCTTTTTGTGGCATGTTGTTTGGCCTCTGCAGTCTGACCACCCTAACCCTACTAAGCATGGTTTGCTTTGTGAAAGTATGTTATCCGCTCTATGGTAAGTCTTGAAAGAAGCTACGCCTGCTTTCTGATATGACATAGGATTAACCATCACATCCCTAAGTCACTGGTAGTTGATTTATATACGGAGGTAAAATAATAATCCTGTCTGGTGCACTGCACATTAGCCTTTCTTTGATGACTGACAAGTGAAGGACTTGCACTCAATAAGATTTGCTTGTGATGTTGGTTAATGCAGTGCAACTGGGCCTTCTGTTTGGCCTCGAGAAACCATATTTTCAATCCAATCTCACTAAAGAGTCTCTTATGTAACACCCACTTGTACAGTAATCCCATAAACATAATAACTTGTAATAATAACTTAATAATTTAAACCCATTAAATAAATAATTGTAAATCTTCTTTAAAAATGTGAACTTATATTATGATATGGTCCCATAACAACATTAATTTCTAATGATGGATGTATAATTACAGAGGCACACATAATATCTTCATGAACTGTACTTCACTGTATGTTAACCTGACGTAATATCAGTCGTCATTCTTTCACCTCTTTACCCGTTATTGCAGGTTAATGAGGCCTGCAGACACCTAATGCTTTATGCTCTACCTGAGTTTCTGTAGCTTGATGATTATTAATTCATATAATTACCTAATATTCTAAAAACACTCTGGCAAAATGGCTGCAAATGGCAATTTGCTTCTCATCATGCTCAAATAAAAGTTTGATACTCGTCCCTGTGTGCGCACATGTAACACTTTCCACTGAACCAAGAGGTCACATACTTTCGCAGGGAAATTATGTATATGCTCGTTGGTGAGTGAAGTTCTTAAAAGTGCCATGCAATACACGGTTGTTTGGGCAGAAACATGGTGTAATTCTGACATTAGGGTTAAGGTAATAGCTGCTCAGAATAAGGCTACAGAAGGGCAAATTTTCACCATCTGAATCAAATCAAACCGCTATAAACTCTCATAGTGGTTTGATTAAATGCCACATATAGGGAATTTTACACCACATCAGCTTGTTGTTTATTTTACTACTATTTTCTCAAATAAAGCTACGTTGGTGTTGGGGTTTGTATCAGCTTTAACCCAAAATTTAGACAGTTTGACAACAGTTTATGAAAATAATTTAAAAGCCTTTACAGGCACAAACATTTGCCATTTTTTTCAGTCTTTGCTAAAGTAATGCTCAGTCATAAGCTCTTCAACAAGTTTGACACATCTTTCAACGGATTCAGCAGATCAGTGACAAGAAATGTTATTTTGGTTGATGGGTAGCTCTTAGCTTGGCTCTCTGTTTGAATTCCTCCTTTCTTTTTCAAACTGAGAACCCTGACTGATGTTTGCAGGTGTGACACTGGCTTCCCATAAGTACTTCACACAATACACCTTCAAGAGAATACTTCTTTTTAAAAAGAAAAGAAAAGGAAATATCCATGTTATGACTGTGCCTCTAAGTGAAAAAAACACATTATACAATAGCTAATGGTTTTTAGTTTTTTTTTCAGCCAATGTGTGATGTATTTTTGTAGTCCACATGACTACTTACAACAGCCACAGTCCATTCAGATTTGATACTTTTCAGAACATACAAACCCCCAGAAAGCTTATAGCAACACAAATCTTACCCCTTATCTATAGAGGTTTTTCATCTGTCTGAAACATACCCCTCAGTTCACAGTGGGGAACACTGATAACCTGCAAAGATCCTTCTTTCAGCAGACAAACCTATCATCACATACACAGTAGAGGAAACAACTCATTGTGGGAGAGGGAGATTAACTTCATGCCCCTAACCTACCTTCACTGTTAAAGTTATTGGCAGGTTCTTGGAAGAGACTTATTTAGACACCATCTTTACCACAGTTGGAAGGTATGGAGACGTATGAATGGCATGCATGCTGCTCAATAAGCCACTTCCATACTAAAGTGGGAGCTACAAAAGTTCCACAAACACTCTTAGACCGGATTTCTGCGATTACAACTCTGTGAGGACCTCCACAGCAGAAATGATGAGCTTCTGATGTTTGCACTATAGTATTTGATCAAGGACAGAACAGGGAGTAAGGTTCCAAGTGCATCAGTACAGCAACATCTTTCTTTTTCTTATTATTAATTCAATAAATTGAATATAATTTTCTGATCACAAAGTAAAAATAGGGCTTTTGTGTTTCCATCAGTTACACAAGCTTTCACATAGGTGGAATGATGCACATACTTTCTTTGAGAGGGAAACATCCCTGTAAGTGACCCAGACTCAACAGTTACGCTAATTGAGAAAAGATCTGTTACTAACAGTTTTCTGTATAGGCTTTCTTGATTCCTCAAATTTTTCAGAGGGAATATTTGTTTGACCTTGATGCATTGTATGACTCACATATTCATTATGTTGTAGGTTTCATCAGATATTTTATCTGAGCATTTCAAGCATAGAACTTGAAGATTAGAACTTCCCTGTCAAACTCCTCTAAATCTTCATGCATGCTACATCTATCCCTTTATCTGTTGAGATAAATGCAACATGATAAATCCCTTACTTAAAGGTCTGTTAGAAAATCTGCACCATTATCTTATTAATGATTAGCTCAATGGAAAATACTTCTGACTTCAAGTGACCGTGTATAAGCAAGATGGGGGTGTAAGAGCCCCTGTGAACTCATGGAGGTACATTCACTGTGTGATCCCTCTCAATAACGCTGATCAGAGAAGCAGTTACAATAGCTGATATATTTTCATCATCCATTTTGTGCATCATCATAATAAGATTTTACAGACAATTAGTCCTAACTGTCTCACAATCATTTAATTACATGAAAAATGAAATATTAACTTAATCTGTTTTCACAGGAAACAGATTTAACTCTGTTCATGGCCGTCTGCTCATTGCCAGTGCCTGGGTCTATGCCCTGTTGTTTGCCTGCTCCCCACTGGTCCACTGGGGAGAGTACGGACCAGAGCCTTATGGGACCGCCTGCTGTATCGACTGGCGCCGGTCTAATCAGTACACCACAGCACGCTCTTACACTGTGGCACTGTTTATCTTTTGCTACATCCTTCCATGCTGCGTTATTGTTGCATCCTACACAGGCATTCTGGTCACTGTGCAAGCATCACGGAAGACTATGGAGCAGCACACATCAAGGCAGACACATATGAGTAGCATCCAGACAATTATTGTTAAGGTAAGACAAAATTCCCCAGATGACTCTTGCTTTACCTACCCTCTTGCATACATGTTGTGATTATTAGTGCAATGGTGAAATATTTCCCCCAGTTTCCTTTGACTGTAATTGAGAAATAGACGAACATGTATGACAAGACTGTGCAGACGGTGTGACAATAAAAACTAGGGTTCATTGGTAATATATTAAAGCACCTCCTCTCCTCTGGAGAGGATGCTTCATAACACCTCCTTTTCTTAAATAAAGTTTCCTGTGACCTGACCAAAATAGACGACTTCTTTTGATACAGGTTCTGATTAGAAGGAATTAACTGATCATTTATTGATGAATGTAAAGTTACAGCTTCCTTTGCTGATCAATCATAATATACTCTTCTCCAAAAGAAGAAAAAAAATTAATGAATAAATAATACTAGAAGAACTCAGAGAGTTCAGACCTCCGCCAAACCATTGTATTATTATTTTTTGCCAATGATTGTCGGCATTATTTTTGAGTTAGAAGCTGTAATGGCAGACTATCCCTATCTCCACAAAGTAAAGAATGTCTAAAAAATTCCTGAATACAGGTGGTGATCCGGATCACCCCATAATCTAATCACTTGTCACCTATTCCATTTCTGAGATTTCCTGAAAATGACCTCATAATCCATCCATAACTTTTTTGAGTTATGTTGCTGACACACAGACAGACAAACCAATGATGCCTAATACACAACCTCCCCCTTGGTGAAGGTAACAAATGATTAAACAAACACTGAATTAGATAATTTATTTTCAGTCACTGATGTCATTTAATTGAAATTACTTTTTAAAAGGACAAACCTGTAGTACTGAAATTGTATTGTCATTAAATCTTTGAAAATACTGAATCAAAATTAGATGTTATTTCTGTTTAAAAATCTGATAACATCCTGCATTTTACCTCTGTGCCATACACCATTACCATCCCACAGCTACACATCAGTGAGCCACACTGTTGCACAGTGTTCCTTGAAGTGTTTAACATCTAAATGAAATAAAAAAAACATACAGTATATAGCTCAACTCTCAACTCAATTCAACTTTATTTATAAAGCACTTTAACACAACGTTGGTTGAAAACAAAGTGCTGAACACATGGAAATAAAATAAAGTGCAAAATAAAAACAGGAACAATAGCGGTAAAACAATAAAACTATAAAACCCTTAAAAACAATAAAAAACCGCTAGAACGAAATAAAACACAGGAAAACAATAAAATAAAAACCAAATAGCTGCTTAAGAAGGCTACATAGCCTCAAAACAGAACTCTGTCGCCTTGAAAAAGTTTGCTTAGCTTGAAAATCTGAACAAATATAAATGTTTGGTTACCTCCCTCTCTGCTGTGCTTCAGCTCTGTCTCTAAAGCAACTTACAACCACAGCAACTTGAATAGAATCAGCAATAGACACCCACTAAAGATTCCTCCTGTGTAGTGGTCATTTTCACACAAGCGTGGTCAATTTTGCAGTCACATTCGATGTGCTAGGAAGAGGCAAGAGGAACTGCAGATTGTCAGGCTCATGTTGCACTCTCGAGATATAGTGAGGGTTACATCAAACTCCTTCACCAATTTAAAAAGAAAGAAGAAAAATTGTAATAATCCATTTTTGATAGTTTACATTTTTGGGGCTAAGTGATGAAGATGGGGTTAAGAAGTAGACATGAAACCTGTTGTGCAGACTCATTTCATAAAATAAGATAACATCAGACATCAATTTGGGAAATTGTGGTATTTTAAACGGGCTAAACTTATGAGTCTATGCAAATGAATTAAGTTGTACTTTTGTCTTCTGTGTTTCCCTTTTCTCCAAGCTAAGTGTTGCCGTCTGCATTGGTTTCTTTGCGGCGTGGAGTCCGTATGCTGTGGTTTCCATGTGGGCTGCCTTTGGACACATTGAAAACATCCCTCCTCTTGCATTTGCAATGCCTGCCATGTTTGCCAAGTCCTCCACCATCTACAACCCAATCATCTACTTAACGCTGAGACCAAACTTCCGACAGATTATGTGCAAAGGCCTGGGCACGCTATGTCATACATGTCTGAAGAGCTGCCTCTGCCCCAAGGGCCCCGGAAAGTGCTGCTCAAAGCCAGACATCCGGGTTAGACTTAGCAAAACTCACAGACAAACTAACCAGTTCCCTTCATCAATATCCTCTGTTCAACCACCTATACAGGATCGCAGCTGTCAGAGGTGCGAGGATAGTTATGAATGCTACCCTCAAATGTGTGGTGTCACTCATCTGTCTGCCAATGGAGTCTCATCAAATATTGAAGACACTCCAGTTTCCCAAATACACAAGCAAATGTCTGAGAGTGAGTGGCCCAGGAAGTCCCTAATGGCCACAATAAGGACTTCAGAAACAAGGAACCTCCATATTAATTTAGAGATGATTCCAAGGTACACGAAAGAGGCTTGGCCCTGATCAGTTCTTCAAATGTGCAATTAATTAATTTAAATTTTTGGGAAATCTTGTTGAAGAATTTTTGATGTACAACCCGAATTCCAGAAATGTTGAGACATTTTTTTTTTAAATTTAACCAAATGAAAACTACAAGACCTTCAAATCATGAGCCACTAGTTTATTCACAACAGAACATACATAACATGACAAATGTCTAAACCGAGAAATTTGGCAATTTTATGCACAAAATGAGCTCATGTCAAATGTGATACTTGCTACAGGTCACAGAATAGTTGGCATGGGGGCAAAAAAAATGGCTATAAAAGCAGAAGTTAAAAAAAGGTTCAGCTGGGCAAACATCTAGCCAGTAATTAAGTTATTTCATATCAAGTCTGTAACATTATTAGGTATAAATGCAATAAGTGGCAGAGCTGGCCAGAAGTAAAGATGGACAGAGCCTCTCTAATCTGTAAAATAGTGTGTAAAAAGATTGTGGAATACTTAAAAAATAATGTTACTCAACGTCAAATTGCAAAGGCTTCACAATTCCCAACATCTACAGTGTACAACATCATCAAACGATCAGACGAACTGGAGACGTCTCTGTTTGCAGTGGACAAGGCCAAAGACCTTTATTGGATGCCCGTGGTCTTGGGGCCCTCAGACGACAATGAATCACTCATCAGAATGATTGTGGCACTGACATAACTAAATGGGGCCCAGTAATACTTAGAAACCAGTGTGGGTTAACACAATCCTCCGTGCCATCTGCAGATGCCAACTAAAACTCTATCATGCAAAACGGAAGCCATATTTGAACATGGTCTAGAAGCGCTGTTGTGTCCGGTGGGCTAAGACTCATCTGACGTGGACTGCTTCAGAGTGGGAAAGTGTTCTATGGTCAGACGTGTCCAAATTTGACATTCTTGTTGGTAATCAAGGATGCCGCATAATCTGGGCTAAAGAGGAAGGAGACCTTCCAGCATGTTATCAATATTCAGTTCAAAAGCCTGCCTCTCTGAGGGTATGGGGTATGGTAGGGCAACTTGCATGTTTGCTGAATGAATGAATGCTGAAAAGTACATCAAGGTTTTAAAGCTCCTATCCAGGTGACGTCTGTTTCAAGGAAGGCCTTGTGTATTTAAGCAGGACAATAAGAAACCACATACTGCAGCTATTACAACAGCATGGCTTTAAAGGAGAAAACCCCGGGTGTTGAAATGGCCTGCCTGTAGTACAGATCTTATATCTATAGAGAACATTTGTTGCATCAATAATGGAAAAATACACAAAAGACAACCACAAACTCTTCAGCAGCTGGAAACCATTATCAGGCAAGAATGGGATTAAATTCCAACACCAAAACTCCAGGAACTCATAACCTTGATGTCCAGACGTCTTCAAACTGTTCTGAAAAGAAGAGGAGATGCTACACCATGGTAAACATGCCCGTGCCAACTATTTTGAGACCTGTAGCAAGCATCACATTTGACATGAGCTCATTTTGTGCAGAAAATAGTAAAATTTCTCAGTTTAGACATCTGTTATGTATGTTCTCTTGTGAATAAAATATTACCTCATGTGATTTGAAGGTTTTTTACCTTCCATTTTGTTCAAATTTGAAAAAAGTCCCAACATTTTTGGGTTGCATGTCTAAAGTGTTTGTTATGCAGCAGTGTGATATGTTCAAGCTCTTTCTATTTTGTTGTTCACCTCATTTTCATTCTTCTGTATTCTTTGACGTGATAGGTCAGCTTTACTTTTGGCTAATATGAGAGAAAAGAGAAAGTCAAAAGTGATGCACACACAGTGTTATGCCTTTGCATGGTTCTCACTCAATCCATCTCTAAAATCTTATTCTTTTTGTCTCTGGCTTTGAGAAAGAAAATGTGCCACAGGTACATGGCTTCAAATAAAGAAGTTGGAGAAGTTTTCATATGAGCTGAATACATTTCTAAATTAAATTTCTTGATTTTTGATTCATTGAAAGTATTTACTCCCACGGCTGCATTTATAGACAGATTACAGTTTCATTGCAACTTTTCCTCAGAATCAGAATTTTTTTTTTGTCTAAAAGCACACACACTGAGAGGTTTATTCCAGCCTGATTTTCTTGAATGGAGAGAAGGTAAAAATCTAAATTGATTAATAGATTTTGGGGTTTTGTGCTACACTTTATCTGGGTTTAACTTGTGTAGAAATGATTTCCAATTTTCACTTCTAAATTAACATTTCTATCAAATTTAAGGAGGCAGTGCAAATACCTGTTGGTTTTTATTAACAGTTTCTATGAATAACACCTAAATTCAACCATTGAAAATGGACTTTGATGAGAAAATATGATTAATTAAAATGACTTCCATTGTGTATTAGTCATATTTTTGATATAGTTTCTAAATTACAAGTTTGAGTCTGTTTTAAATCGTGTTTTTTTGTAAGACGATCATACCATGTTTTTCGCTACTTTGTTAAATTTTCTCCTTTAGATATATATGTATTAAGGCAACAGAACAACTTGTGTGCATGTTTCCTGTGAGTCATTTGATCTAAAAATATTAACATTTTCTTCACGATACCACTTCAAGTATTGTTTACACTTGAAAACTGCAGGTATAGCTGATGTTGCTTGATCACTTACCAGTTATGCAGAGCACAACATTGTTGGATAAAACCAAAAACAAGTGAAGCAAACCAGTACAAGTCAAACAAAGCTCCTATAGATAAATCAATTTATTGACCTATGTTGTTTGTAATAGTTGTATGTAAAACCACTGGGTTAAATAAATATGAGAATGAGATACAGAGATAGTTAAGGACCAAATCTGTCTTTGACTGTGTCTCAAGCTTTTGTTTTAAGCCTTAATCTGTTGAAGAAATATTTCCCTTGTATCAGCTGGCAACAAAGTTCCAGTCATTTAAAAAAAAAAAAATATGAATAAATATTGTTTTACAAACTTGACAAAGTCAGTTTCTTTTCCAGGTCTTTTGTTACAAAGCCACTTTCTTTGGATGAATAAAAGTACTTTATTATATTTTGTCTGCTTTTAAGTGAAACGTGTTGTTCTGTGACATGACAATATGATACAGAATGGATCAAGCAGAGGAAATCAATTACTGTAACTTTAAAAAAATATATCAATAGGAAAAACTCCTTGCAGAAGATAACCCGGAAGATGAGAAAGAGATGCTAAAACAGAAACAATATTCGGCATTACTTTAATATGCTTAGTACACACTGATCATTTTAGAAATACGTGTAAATCATTCATTGTTGATGTGGTTTGGCATTCCAGAAAATCAAAGACATCAAGACTCACAAATTTCTGATAGGACAAACATTATTTGACTGCATCTTAAATAGTGTACAGACACTGGCACAGACAACCTGGAAACCAAAGTCACTAAATTCAGTAATGAAGAAACAAGCACATTTTCAGGATAATAAAATTCTCAGCTTCTGAGAAAAGTAGCTCATAATCCAAAATGCTTGACATGGTCCACCACCAACAGCTAATTAGACGGTAATGATACATCATTACAGTAGGTCCTGCATTGAACATCGAAACAAACAGCTAAAAAGAAATACATCTTGTTTATTTTATTGTCCTTTGGGGAAATAACATTCATGGTAGTATGTATACTACCATATTGTATAGAATATGCAGCAACCTTTGAACATTAAGAAAAAAAATCCTTTCTCATCATGTGTATTAACGGAATATTGCAGGGCAATATTTTTATCCTTTAGTACAGTTTACATATAATTTTTTCTTATAACTTTACTAATGTTCTCAGCTATTTTTATGGCTCACTGGCCTCACCATTTCTGTGTCTAGGGTCATTATGTTTGTGTTGAAGTGGAATAAGTATTTACCAGACATCTTTTGATTGGTCCTGAATACGTGTTCATTATTCTGTTAAAATGGAAATAACATTGAACATGATGGCTCTTTATAATTCTATCCATAGAGCACTTAAAAAAAAAAAAAAAACCTTTACAAAATAATCAAAATATCTGTTTTGCAAAATGCTGGCTTTGGCTCTATACAGTATGATGGTCATCAGCATATACTGACAAAATGAGCTGAAAAAATGTATGTCTTCTGCTCATCACCACAGTTATGGGAGAAAAGTCAAGCAGAAATTTGAAAATGCATCTTAGGTTTGTTGCAATCATAACAATCAATGTTATGTTTTGTTTTTCTCTTTTTAAACATGTGACTCTCAGATGGAGCTCACTTACCATAAACTGATATACATTGTATTATGAAGGGTAAATAAAATTCTATCCCCGAATTCAAATAATGTTTAAATTAATTTTGTGAGTTCTCTATATAAAAACATTGAGACCATTTTTACTGTAGTATTGTGCCACCAGCCCAATATTGCAAAGTCACTGCACATAAAAAACCAATCTCATATTTTCTGTTTTGTGAGTTTTGGTTGCAATGAGCCTCTCAAGCTTGAGAACAGTTCAAAGTCAATGTGTTCAAAAGTAAAAAAGGCAAATCTGCTAGGTTTCAAAAGTTTATGCCATATGGGGACAACTGCACATGTCCAGTATTTTCTGGATGACATCTACCTTTACATTTCCTTCCAGAGCTTTACAAAGCTTCCCAATCGTGCGTCCAATACATCCCTCCTTCATCTTCCAGCGCTCCAGCATCTGGTGCACCATCTCTGGTAGGCCGTCACGGTGGTAGTCGTGTTCTATGGTTTCTATTTCCACAGTAGTCAGACCCAGGCCGCGGGCACAGCGTTTCCATTTATTCCCAATGTTGTCCCTCAGCAGATCCAGGTGCGCCTCTGTAACAGCATGGTCCTCTACAGAAAACAGAAAAAAAGGGGTGGGTACTTAATAAATGTTTCAACATCTATTTGCATAGTAATTAATAAATAAAACTATAATTCTTCAACAGAATACTGCATTAATTTATAAAAAAGTTTTTAAAAAATTAGCCAGCACTGAGTCACTGTTTTAATCTTCTGTTTACATGCAGAATTAATGCACATTCTTTTATTAACTGTAAGTATCAACAAAATACACATTTTTGCCAGTGGTTTGACACGAATCCACCGATATAATCCCCTGATTAAACAGTAACAAAATGGTCTTTGTTGCTGAAAATCAACTTGACTGTTGGTTCAACTGAAAGCAGTCACTTTATCTGTCCAGCAGAGGGAGCTCCAAATACCTCAGCTTCTTCTGCCTGTAAACTTGCAGATGCCTTTAAGCTCTGCACTGCTTAAAATGTAAAAATAAACAAACAAAAAACTCCCCACAGGAGTAGTTCATTTTGACCTATGATTTAAATGCCTCTGAACATATTTCAAACCAGCCTTTTTTAACAGGCATCAATTCAGCATTGTAAAAAAAGTGTTTTTCACCATTTTCTATGCACTTGGCTTCATATCAGCACAGACTTTGACTCTTTTTCAATCTACCTTTATTACTTTTCAATTAGCTCTTCGTGGCCACAAAGCAATAATGAATGCAGATAAGACCAAGTAGTATTCTCCTCTTCCAGTGACTCCAATTGTCCTTTCCTTAAAATTTTAAATGTCTTAATTCTCTTGCTGTGCCTTCCAAATTGAAGAGAAATTTGGCTTGAGGGCAGAATCTCATTGCAGGTTCACATTCAGCATCTGGTCCAAATGTTTTTAAATCAAATCATGCTTCTTGTAAAGAGCAATGACTTCTCTCCTCAGACCTTTTTCTGTACCATCATGCTACCATAACAACACTAGTGGCTCAACTGTGGGCATCACAGTGCTTTACAGTTTATCACAAATAAAATCTTTTAACTCTCATTATTTTTCTTTGTTTGAAATAGTTTGACAAACATCTTTTCAACCCAGAAGACATAATCATTTCATGTAATTTATTTACAAAGCTCAAGTGTTAAAGCTTTCCAACTACCTCCCATATGTTCTCTTAAGACTATTATCTGCACTGAATAATCCAGTAAATACATATTTCCCATTCCCCATGTCAGCTGATTGGGACTGTTTAATGTTATCAGGTTTCTCTTGGAAGAGAGATTGTTTTCTCAATGGAATTGATTAAATTAAAGCTAAATACATGCAAATCAACAGGGACTGCTGACGTGCCAAGATTATGAGCAATCAGCAGGCGAAATCAGGAAAGCAGGGGGCTGCGAGCCAGCAAACGGGATTCAAAAACAGTGAGTAACACTGAATATAAGCATAACTTCTGTTTGCTTACAGGAAAACTTAATAAAGCACAATTTTAATGGAATGATTTGTTGCCTACCTTGGTCATATGAAATAGAAATAAGCCTAAATATTTTTTGTGTTTTAAACTTTTGCTTAAATAAAATAACAAATCTAAAGATTACAAACTAGGATTAAATTTTCAATAAATGCACTGTCACTTTGGTTACATAAAAAATACTGTGATTTACCATATTTAAGAATTACTTCTTGTATGGAGCCATTAGAAGATGGACATAAGGAGCTAAGAGAGGTGTCATAACCTCTGATACTCATTGTATTGTTGTGTCCGATCTGGATCCCGCTGGCATTCTGAATGTAAAGAGACCCTGGAATAGGCACAACACAAACAAAGTGGTACAATCACTAAATTATCAGTCCAAGATAGCTCAAGAAGCTGCAAACATCTAGAGTTAGAATTAGCTAAAAAACATTTTTCTATGTACCTGGATCCTGTAGTGATGCACACTTTGAGGGGGTCAAAAAGTACGGAGAATTCAAATCAGGGGCAAAAGTATCAGAGATTGGGTTGGCTGGCCAGGACTTCTGGCGGGGAATGTGGGAGGGTTGATGCTGGTTAAACTGTGGCAGAGAAGATGTGCTGGCAGACATGTGCAAACGGGATGGAGGAGGTGAGGAGCACATGGAGTCATACAGCCTTGAGGTGGGATGATACAGATCTTCATCCTTGCTAGTGGGCTGCACCGGCTCAGCTTTTGTCCAGGAATGGACAGAGGACCTGTCTTGTGTTGGCTGCCTCTGAGAGTCATCTGAGGCAGTAAATTGGTTTTGCAAGAAAGAATTTGAGGTGTTGTTATGATGGGAGTTGGCAGCCTCCAGTTGGATGTTGCAATTATAACTCCCATGTTTGTGGTACTGAAGTTCCCGTTCCAGTTTATCTTCCAACTCCAAACCACTTTCGAGTACCTTTGCATCCGTCTGAATCAACTCCCCATATGGCTCATACTGGGCATCATGCAGGTCCTCAATACTGGCTTCAACTGGCATAGATACATTTCTATCTGAACTCACCAAAGGAGCTGGAGAATCTAAAAGATAGAGAGGTTGAAGTAATAAAACTGCTCAAGATTGGACTTTCAGAACTTTTTGTGTGTATGTCTGTGTATATATATAGAGCATTACTGTATTTCCAGGCCATCAGGATTACTAACCATGCTCACTTGCCGAAAAACATTCATGGGTCACTGACAATAATTTCATCTTTTCAACAAGTTCATCTGGGCCTTCATATTCTTTCTGCAGACAAAACATATCAACATATAAAATCTGCCAATATCATAAAGTAATATTTACTGTTAAATGTCTTTAGTCATTGCATCACAAGATTACTTGATCAAATCCTAAATAAAAGATATTCACCCTTAGATTGTATAAATCTTTTTCCAGGTGTGGTTCAAGTTTTTCCAAGAAAAAGGGGTGGAAGTAGTTGTAGGCCTCTGCAAGAGGTAAACAATTGAGAAAACAAGGATGAACGACAGATTCCACACAATTAAATGCAAATCATCACATTTCTGAGCTTGAAACTTGAGGAAGAAACACGTGTGCAGATTCAACAGAAACAAAACCGAATGAACAATGGAAATAAGAGAAATAAGGCAGACAAAAAAAACAGACTGAATAATAGATACTAGAATTTGCTATAATAAGACATCCTATGCCACATTAAGTGTATCATGCACTTTGTAAATGCAATATGTAACTCGCTCAAGCATTGGAATGCACAGATTTAAAAAAAATGCTACAACAACGTAATAATATATGTATTTGTATATATATGTATATGTATATATGTATAATATATGTAATATATTATGTAGTTACTAAGTAATCATACGACAAGAAATAAAATTAGAACTGAATCGAACTTTAAATGTTAAGAATAAGAATAATAAGAAAATATACTGTATTTATTTATATCTGGTTCCATCAGCCCTTTTGAAGATGCTCTGCAACACCTGATTCTGTTGATTTCTTTTATTGGTTCTTTTATATATGTGCACAAAAAGGCAAACCTTTAAAAGTTGGTCGTTGCTGAGGATTTTGATCCCAGCATCTCTTCATCAGCTGAATTATCTCTGCAGGGGTGTCCTCTGGGATGAGGTCCTCTGATGGTCGGTCACCATTGCGAACACACTGGCTCATTTGGTCTTCACTCCTGGCATCTGGACAAAGAGATTCTTGGTATTATTGTCTATGGGACTGTAAAAACGTATCTTGTGAATGTTTAAGTTTTGTCTTGTTTTGGGACTTCTGCATGTTCAGTCATCCCAACTCACTTGCATATGGTTCTTGCCCGGTGAGAATGACCCAAACAACGATTGCAAAACTGTACACGTCAGACTTCTCTGAAGAAAGTGTATGGATACTGTCCAGGTGCTCCGGAGCCATGTAACTTAGTGTGCCAGCACCTCTTATCCCAGCTGACCGCCCACTACGACTCTTCCTGCGGAACTCCTCCTTTGTGAGTCTGCTCCAAGTCTGGCAGGTGGCCAGGCCGAGGTCTGCGATCTAAAAACCACGAAGGAAAAAATACTAAAAATGTGATTAAAAGTGCATGGTGGCTGAGTAATAAATGGGTCCTGAGTTTTTAAGTTTTATGTACCTTGATGTGAAAATCTTTATCCACCAAAATGTTTTCTGGCTTGATGTCCTTGTGTATGACACGCCTCTCTGTGAGGTACACCATCCCTTCCAAAATCTCTAAGATAATTCTTCCCTTAACGGACATTGGGACATTGACCTAGGAACAGACAGAATTTATTATACTAATCTATTAGTATCCATAAAATGTATCATTTGAGCAGTGTAAAGCTACACATTTGGAATGAAAAGTAAAACAGCTGCACATGTTACATACATCAATAAGTATTTCCCTTTGTAGTGTGATATGAGACTTTAGATTTACTCACGCTCTCCAGCATGACCAACAGGTTGCCTCTGGGAAGGAGTTCCATGACAAGAGAGCAGTCTCTATCCTCCATAATTACACCCAGCAACTTGACCACACGGTCATGGTTCAGGCTTGCCATGATATTTCCTTCCTCCAGCAGCGACCTTTTGCTGTCGCTGGAAAGTATAGTGGCAAGTTACATGAGATGCTTCATGTTGAATCCCATTGTCAGCATAAAGCTGCCATCATCTGAACACAGTTTTTAAAAAAAATCAATTATAGCTGTATTTTTCCATGATGCATGTGTGAGGAGGTAAAATACCCACAGAATTTGACTAATTCTAAGTCTTAGTGACTTTGGAGTAATTCTTGGTATCAAAATGCTGTGTGTATTACTCCCAAAGCAAGACACTCTTTACCACCTTATTTAAGGAAATTGTTTTTTTTTTTGGTTTTTTTTTAAGCAATCCACTAAGAACTATTTGTAGCTTCAGGATGTTTTATTACTGTTTTATAGCCTCTTTTTACCGGTGTTAGGGACATTACAGTTTAAATTAATATTTTAGGAAGTAAAAGGCTGTAAAGCCAAAAAGTCTTCTACACTGTACAGTTACACGAGACCCATTCACTATCGGAAGAAAAAATATGTTTGCATTGTCATCATTCATAGCTGTTCCTGAATTATAACATCGCTGTCTATATTAGATTAATCGACTACCTGGAAGCTGTTTACAATGCTTTGACAGGCAAAACAGGTGGTTCAAATTCAAACTTCTGTTTATATTTCTTGCATATCTTTGATTCCTCTCCCTTTCTCCTTTTCTTGAGTCCCTCCCACTTGCAGTGCAAGCAGAGTGGAAAAGTGAGGATTTTATATCATCCTCCGAATGAATAGATTTTTTCATTCAAATCTAAATCACTTTAGAATTTGGGATTACAGGTCAATAGGGACACATGTCAGGTACCTTTTTTTGAGTCACAGATTCCTAAAAGACTTTACAAAAGATTCACCTCACATATAGCACCACAGTTAAGCATCCTCCATCTTCTCTCATCTTGATGGATTTCAGAAAGTGGTAAATTCCACAAAAATGTTTTGCTGTGATTACTTTACGGTCAACGAAAGGCAGGAGGATGGAGAACATGAAGATGCAAAGTAACAAAAGGAACCAGGAATATAATGCAAATAAATGATATACTCATACGTGGCCCTGTTATAATGGTCATTTTATTCATATTTAATTCAATATTTTGTCCCAGTCATTCCAGGTTTGTAACAGGCCTATTTTTTGCCCAGCTGTCACTTGTAGTGGTTTATAAGTTATAAGTTAGGTCTGTAAATAAGGGTAATGTTTAATGTTAAAGATTCTTTGTGCATATGATGTGAATAACGGATGTCAGACCAACGTCCACATTTCTATCTGAAATGCGGAAGTGAGTTTAAAAAGAGAGAGAGAAAGAAATCAGTGCATGCATTTTTTCACAATTCAATAAAAATAGGATGTCAAGCATTTCTGCTTGCACATCAGATGGGTAAAATGCTATTATTCTACTTTATGCGTGCTCTTGTAACAAGTCAGACCACATCTGCCTCCCAGTTCAGAGCCTCTCCAGTGTCGTGCTGGACACATGATTCAAGTTACAAGTAAATTAAGGGGAATACCCAGAATGGCTCACACAGTAACAAATACAATGGAAACTTACTCGTTGCGAAGAAGACCTGTATACATAGTCTTCAACACCACATGGCCAAGGGTTACATGGTAGCACAAGTAAACTTCTCCAAATCCTCCATAGTCTAGGGGTTCCCTCTTGATAAGATCAGTCGATCTCATATGAAGTGAGGATTGAGGCGCGGTGGCCATCCCTGCTGTAAGTCACAAGAACACATAGGATCAAGAACTACATTTCATATACACTCAAAACAACCATCGAAACACAATTTAACATACGTAAAAATGTGCGCGTGACACAAAGCGGAAAGTAGCTCCGGTTAATTAACCATCCGTAACGCTCAAAACATTGACAGTCCCGATGGGCAAGCTAACGCCTCACGCATCCCAAAGTTTAGGCAACAAAACAAACTTTGCTTTCAAAACCAGACTCATTATACAGACACAGATTTGATTACACTCTATTTTCACTCTCAGTGTCAAACAGAACTTGAATCAATGTGTTACCAGAAGAAGCTCAAAAATGTCCGTAAAGGGACTTTCTTAGTATTTCCGGGATATTTCCTCGACGTCCTAGTTTAAAAGCGAAACGAGCGCAAAAGACTACAACCAGCCGTACAGGTCGATTACAGACCAAGCCAACCAGGACTGTTAGTAGATTCAGGTTTGTGAAGTTTGAGAAAAAGAAAAGGGAAAACTCTTAAAACCTTATCCAATAACAAAACACAAATACAAGATAAGATTTCAAACGTCCCATTTCTCTAGGGTACCTTTTCTTATGTCTCATTTATTTTCTTCGGATGCAGAATTCCTCTGCTTGGTAGCGTGTGTCTCAGCGCGAGACTTTGCTACCCTCTACTGGTACAAATCATTATTGCAACTAACAATGTTGAAGTCTGCCGTATAGGAATACAATCTTAGTAATATTTGAGATTTGATAGTGATGTTGATGTATTTTTATAGCTTCATACTGAATCTAAATAATATAATATGCCCCCGTCCCCCATAAAAAAGGAGAAAAAAAGAAAAAGAAAAACCTCACAGAACGTATAGAACTTAATGAAGCAAAATGCAAAAATTTGAATTGCTGGACAAACACCAACAAACCATTTCCATGTAATTTCCACAGCAATACTGAGAGGTCGACCTAGCCCAGGTAGAAAGAAAAAAAGTTCATTGATGAAACAAGCACTTATGTGAAAGTAGAGCAGGAAACCACCTTAATTGTAGCCTCTGGCAGTGTGGGCGATGTACGACTTGTAAGCCTACATTTTGGTCCTATCTGTGTACACACACGGTATAAATTCCTCCTTCATACACACTAAAGCCACAACAAAGCAGTATCGTATTTTACCTGTCTCATGTTGTGTCAGTTTAGTGGTTTACACGTTTTTTCCCACCCTTTTTCTGTTATGCACATTTATTGCTGATAATATGCAAATTATTCAGTAAAC
>JBBBVU010000008.1:16453034-16464835 GCA_037177055.1 Atherinosoma microstoma
CCTCAACACCTCGGCTGCACCTAGAAACTCTGTCCATAAATGTTATGAACAGAATCGGTGACAAAGGGCAGCCTTGGCGGAGTCCAACCCTCACCGGAAATTAATCTGATGTATGGCCGGAAATGCGGACCACACTCTGACATCGGTCGTACAGGGACCGGACTACCATTACTAGGGAGTCCGGCACTCCATACTCCCGGAGCACCCTCCACAGGAGTTCCCAGGGGACACGGTCGAACGCCTTCTCCAAGTCCACAAAACACATGTAGACTGGTTGGGCCAACTTTTGCAGCAGACAATAACCTAGCAAACAAAAGATTTTGGTAAAAATGTAATTGGGACTTTGTAAGGATGGCTGGGATTTGGACTGTTTAATACAGCTGCAGTGCAGACTATGCCTCTGGAGGCAGAGAAGAAAGAGGGACACATACACTCATTGCTGCAGCGGTTGCTATTTTATTATTGCTTGTCACATCATTGAAACCATCCAAGCTGCTAATACTTTATCGAAGCTAGCCAATGACTGAGCCTCAAATGACACAATAACAGTATAACCATTTTTTATTCCACTTAGTCCAATTCAGATTTGCAGGGAAGCTGGAGCCTATCCCTATCACAGCAATTAGCGGATGAGAGGACAGATCATCAGTCTATTGCAGGACCTGCATAGAGAGACAAACAACCACTCACACTCATATTCCAACTTGATCTCATAGAAATAGAAAGAATTTAGAGTGACCCATTAACCTAACATGCACAACTTTGTACAGTGGCAGGAAGTCAGAGTACCCGGAAAGAACCCACACAGAGGGCAAACATGTAAACTTTGCACAGGCTGAGGCTCAAACCAGTGACCTACTTGCTGTGAAGCAGTGGTGCTAACCACCACACCACCGTGCAACCCATACACTATAACATGGTATAGTATAAATATATAGTATCAGTATAACAAATTTTTGTTGATGTTATTACTTGATCGCTGAACTACTAAATGTAACCTACCAGTTTTTTTGTTCAGACTGAATATCCGGCCTCCACTCTTGGAGTAAGTAGAGTTATAGGTAATGTTCAGGTTTTGATTTTAGACAGTGAATATACATCCAGGCATGGGATATATGTTTGCTTTAGCTTTTTTTCTATTTATCTCATACTGTTTTCGTGATCTCTAGATTTGACTGTCCTCCAGCAAGAGGGGGGAGGGGTTTCCTCCTGAACTCTGACATATACATTGGCCACGTTTGCATGACAGTTTTAATTCCCCTTTAATTCGGAATACAAGTTAAATCCGCTTTAAAGAGATAAAAAATGACAGTGTAACACCTAATTTCAAATGAAAATTATAATTCTGAATTAAACTTAATTCCAAAGTAAGTGGTTGGTTTATTCTCATTTCAAATCCGAATGGAACAATTCTTCTATCATGTATTCGTTCATTCTGCTTTATATTAATTCCAGTCATTCTCTGCATGCTCGTTCCCTTGTCCTGTTGCAATGACGCACATCTTCCGTGCTGGCTGCCCGAAGCAAAGCTTGGACTTGAGCAGAGATGATTTAAGTGAAAGTGAAGTTGTATGCTTGTGTTGAGCTGCTGCTTGAAAACTACAATCAACATCAAGCAAAAATTGTACTTTTTATGTAGTTTTCCATGTTGTAGCCAGAAAGAAAAATAGCAGTGGAGTTTGTTTTCTTCCGGTAGACGTAAGTATGTCACGTCCGTGCCCTGTCCAATTAGAACCTTTCCCAACCCACAGATCTAAAGCAGAATTGCGTAAAGGCGAATAAACATGTTGTTCATGTGAACCTCAATTCAGAATTACTATTTCCAAGTAAACCTGATGGAGAACACTTTAATACCAAGTTATTTAATTCGGAATAATTAATTCTGAATAAAAAAAACATGATGTAACCGTAGCCATTGTCTGTCTCAATCAGTTTAAACAATTAAATCAGTGAGCGGGGATCTGGGATGTCAGATTGATCCACTAATCAACAGTATCCTTGCAAAACATAATTTGTAATTGATTTCATGGCAGTGTTATTGTGCTCATGGTGCAATTAACTTTTTAATTTCTGATTATGCTGTAAGAATTTTGTGCTTGGTATTTTTTTTTTGAGTAAGTAAGACTATATCAACTGATTTGCCTATTTTGAAGACAAATTGGTCAGCTTTGATATAAACTGTACTGTGACTTATAAGCTTAATGAGTAGCAAAAAACAGAGGAGAGTATTTTGAGTTCAATTGTTTGCTATTTAACCTTTTTGAGTTTGAGTTTCCTCTTTATGTGACCCTTAAATCACCAGACCAGCCAAATCTTGAGTCTACCAAAATGTAGCTTTAAACAGATCTAATTGGTGGGTGGTAAAACAAATCTCACATATAAGAAACCTGTTTGAAACTCAGTCATTTAAAAGGCCAGCCTGGTTAAAGTGAAATATGAAGAAGTTTTTTTTATTTTAGTATGATAAACAGTATTTATTTTTTTATCCGTATAAACAAAAAACTAAATGAAATGGGTAGCAAATTTCTTTTCTGCCTGCAATAACCCTGGAGGTTCATAAAGCTCTTTAAAGTACTATTTTAAAGAGAATAGTTTATGTAAACTATATTAAGGTTTTTGGGAGAAAGTGAAAGTGGTAATTGTCTACATTCCAGCAGTTACAATACATAAACTATGGGACCATCAGCCATGAACGGCCCAGCTGCTAGCAATCTGTGTAGCAGATAATAATCAGGCTACATGCAAAGCAGCGTTCCTCTGTCAGGCATTAAGGCTGTGGCTCATGCTGTAAGAGATTTGAGACATTTATAGGAATGGTTGGTTTAGTTTAAATAACCTTGGACAAGAGGAAAAAGTAGACCTCCTCTGGCCACATTAACGATCTCACTCAGAGAGCAATCCAGATCATTTATCAAGATGAACCAAAGCAGGGATACTCTATAGTGTACACAAAGAACACATGTGGCCATTCGGACAAGCTCTCATTCCTTCTACTGCACAATCATCTTTTAAGAAATCAGGTATGAGCATTAACCCTGGATTCCAATGTTGCAAAAATTTAAGTTTTTTTTCAAATTGCTTGTTTTTTTTGCCCTAACTTAATTTACAGTGCGTTGACTTACTTTTGAGAAACAGAAGTGTTTATAGCTAGCAAACGATTTATCACTGAGAGACACATTACAGACCACATGTGTAAACAGAATAATAATACAAACACATCTAATGACAAGTTCTCCAAGGAAGCAATGGCAAAAATGTCAATGTCTTCACTGCATGCAGACATAAACAGCAACTGCGGCGTCCTCGTCTGTGATTTATGTCTCTGCTCACAGTCTCTCAGGGTCTTCCTCAGCACATGGTCACCTCTTAAACAGCTGGGTGAGACATTTGACTGGCAGTCAGGCGGAGCTGGTAGACTGTATTCTGTCCTTGCATTGGTGCGCTATTCTTACGTGAATGATCTGGTTTCATTTTTGTCAGATGGCACCTTCAGCTATGCAATGTTTCCAGGAAATCATATCAACTGAAAAATGACCCAAATTGACATGAAATGTGTGTCAAGGGAAGCAAAGGCGGGGGGAAAAAAGAGAAAATTAGACATTGACCTCATGTTTTTAAATTCCATGTTAAACATGAATAGAGTACATTCTTAAGTATTTATCTCTAATTGCTCTATGTATAGTTTTATTGAAGTCTATCATTTATCTTTTCTGTCTTAATTGACAAGTGGCTGCCAAATAGCTGCCAGTTGATATACAGGGAAGTGTATCAGGTCACACACTGATCTGGATATTTCCCTCTGGTTCAGTGATGTCCCAACAGGTGCTACATCAGTTGGAGAGATTAGGTGATCAGTGTCCTCAGATTCTTTCTCACTGGGAATGTCCCACATGCAGAGGAGGACAGACCTCTCTTAACTTCTGTCTTGAGGGAAGTGTAAGGTAAGATGGGAGGCTGAAAGAAAGGTTGGGTGGGAATCATTTTGGAGACTAACGAAAGTAATTTATGGCATATTGTTTTATTGGCTTGTATGAAAGTAAAGTAGAAATTTAGGGTTTTAGGATCAATCACGCAAAAATTATGGTAAAAATATCAGCACAAACTAAAAATTATTCTTAAGACTATAAACATAGCAACATAATTAAAACTGAAGCAACAGAATATAAGTATCATATGGCTGTTGTAGCTGCTGGAGGTGTATTTATAAGGAAATGCTACTCATACAGCTCCCTATTAGAGAGAAATCTTATGGGGTTTTGAGCACACTGATCAATGCAAAATGAAGAAAATAAAACCAACTAAGTTTTTCATGGAAATCTGTTTTCATTTTTTAACCTTTATTTCAGTTTTTAATTCTTTTGAGATACCACGTTTCACATAACTATTTTTTCTGATATTTTGCTCCCTATTTTTAGCTGTCTACAACTCAGATTTCTATAATAAGGTCCTGACTGCTAATCACTCTCTGTAAGATGCCAGAATCCAGTTTGAAGTTTGAAATAATGCATTATTAAAATAAATAACATTTCTCATGAATAACTAAAGACCTGTCAAGTTAGTGAAGTAAACATTAAAAAAATCTGAAATTTAGTAGAGCAGAAAAATAAACTAGCATAACATAGGCAAGAAGCCCATTTCAAATTTTTCATAAGTAAATGTTCTTCACTAATTTCCACCATTTCACAAAGCTGTTTTCTGCAATGTTAAGAATCCAAAAAGATTTTAGAAAATGCCCTTAAACAAAAATTCTGATGCCACCAAGGAAGATGTCAGGAGACTGTTTTAAGAGTAAAATGAAAAGAGTGAAAAAGTGAGTGTGGAGTGGAGATCAGTAAAATCACAGAAAATTCACTAAAACATTAGTTTTAGAAAACAGTTGTTGTGAGTCTGTTTTCTTATCTGACAGACTGTCTTGGTGTCTAATCACAATCATTTCCATTATTGATAACGATGATAATCTTCAACCACATCCTAACTACAACACTCTCCCTTGTTGAAGTTTTCAATCAAACTTAAATATGATTTTCCCTTACATGTAATCAAATCTGATCTGTGAGCGTTGCTGATTTGAATTTATTTTCCTTTTCTGGGACAATCATGGCTCAAGAGATCTGATCATCAATCATTGGTAGTGACATCCCCAGGGTCCTACATGCCACGTGTCAACATGTCCTTGGGCTGAAACACTGGAGCCTCAACTTCCACTAATACTGTATATCATTTATGTGTGACTGAATGTAAATAATAAAAAAAAATGTAGTAATGTGATTCAACAGTGTATAAGTCTCCATGCTTCCATACTGTATATGCTCTCACTTTCCATCTTTTATAGCTGAACTCTTTCTTATACTGGCACAGACCGAATAATAGTATAAGATGCAAAATGTGATCATCAAGTAGCCACTGTGCTGCTGGTTGAATATAACTATATCAGCCTTTTAACCAAGCATACAATTAAAAAGACAAATAAAATAAAAAAATAAAAATAAAAACATTTCCAATAACTTCAGCACTGTTCTCATGTTTCTGGCAACTGTGTTCAAACTTTTTATGCAAAAACGAAACTTCAGCTGAACTGTAATAAATGCAAGAAGATTTCACTTTATCTGTGTAATGAGTTTGGTATTAAGTGTTGAAGTCTGGCTATAAAGAGAACTGAGCATGCAGTGATGATACAGTGAGAGTACTGAAGGCCTCGTAAGTAGATAGATGAGCTTGCTAGCTGGGTAAAGGGAGGTCACATGTGCTTTGTGTCCCCCAGGGAGTCATACATGGCGAGACAAGAGTGGTGCCTGCTTTTGAGGTGCAGCTCCTGGGCGCCACACAGATGAGCTCATGAAACGCTATGCTGTCCTCCTAGCTGGGGGTGGGGCATGGAGGGTGAAGGGAGAGGGCACAGTTGCCATCAATCACGCAGGGTGGAGCTGGGACCCACAGCTCCTGAATGAGTCCGACAGACAAGAGGAACATGGGGCCAAGGCCACATTAAAGGCATTGAGTGTCACCCCTCAGCATGAGAGGGTGGGGATGGAGTCAGGGGAGAGAGGCTGAGGGGATAACAACCAGGAGGTGTGGTGCCACGTAACTGGAGAGGTGTAGCTGAGCAAGGAGACAAAGTGAGAAGTTGAGACTGGGGCATTGGAGGGCCAGATCTGAGGAGCAGCGGCCTGTGAAACCTGAAGAGGATGGAAAGAGACATTGTCAGAACCCCAGTGGATAGCTCAAAGCTTAGTCCATGAACTCATCACCTTTGCTCACATGTTATACAATTCAAAGAAGAATGGTCTTTGTTCTTTAAATTTGTCCAGCCTTGCTCAAAGCCAGGAACCAGTCAGAAGCAATGTAAGGTCGCTGTTATGCCTCGGGTGTTCTGGTAGGAGCGTGATCCAAACCCCTGAGTGTTGGCAGCATTTACAGACTTCAGCCGAAACAGACTGCCAGCATACAACCTCATGCTCAGGGTATCTGGTGTTGACAGACAAGCAACAGACACAACAGGTAACAGTTAAAGTCCATCAAGAGGTAGTTCTGGAAATTCATTTTAGAGAAGATAGTCCTCCTACAATGTGGAGAGTGAAAGCTCTTATTATTATGCTTTGCTGAACTGTTACTATGGTAATAAGCTCAAAGTAAAAAAAAGAAGCAAAACTTTCAGTACCTCTAAATAGTATAAATAAAAATGTTGAAATTGTTGTAATACTTTTTCCTAATTTATAGCCAAATATATAGTATATGAATAAATAATGTCTTGCAATACTGTTTGAATACTGTTCTGAATTTTTACTCAAACCATTTTATTTCATTTGAAGTCAGAAAATAGCTTTCTAACTTACCTATCATTTAATTTATTTTTGTTCAGACCTTTGTTCATTCTGTGTATTATTTATATTATTTAATCCAAAATATATTCTCACCATCAACAAGCTGTAAAACATTTTTAATCCATGCTCTCCGAATAATTTTAACAGGAATGCATCTCATTTTCAGTCAATGTATTACTATTATTGTGGTCATGTTTAAAAAAGATACCTGCTATCAAAAATAGTTACCCTCACATATTCAGCCTGAATTTATGAGGACATCAAGAACATCTTTGAAAAATAAATGCACATTAATCAATAAGCTTTTGCAAAATTATAGTTTACAAAAAACTATTAAAAAAATTAATTTCCAGCATTTACAAGCCAGCTTGAAAAACAAAACAAAAAACAATATTAGCCACACTCCTCTTGCTGACATTCCCATGCCTCTTTGTTCAGTAACCATGCTTTTTAAAAGGTTACACCTGTGTTACATAAATCTGTAACAAACTCTCAGACTAGTATGTTACTTTTCTAATAAGCGTCACCAAGCAGGGAGGGAAGGTGAGTGAAAAGAATGGCTACTGTATGGGTCTGTAATAAGAGCCAGCTGTGGATGGCCTTGTGGGCTCTGCGCTGGGAACGTGTTACAAAAAGAACTGCGCCAAGAAGAAGTTGGCAAGCAGATCACAAGTCCAACTTGTTAGGTATGGTTGCTTTATTGAGTCTTAGGACAACATGTTTGTGTGTTAGTTAGTGATAATACCTTCTAAACATGCACAGCACATGATAAAATCAATTGATATATCTTCATGCATCAAAGTCATGTATATAAAAGGATTAAAGTTAGTCTCACCCTAATGCTTCTGCTTCCCATGTCAGGTAAAGGGCAGATCTCTCTTATCTAATTTTTGACCATATCAAACTCAAATCTATTACATATGCACCAAAATAATGGAATTATAGACTAACATATAAGTACTACCCACCCTACATTGGAAGAGAGATTCCCAAAATGTGAGATTTTGATGTTCTAATGCAACAAGTTGCTGGATCTGCTTCATAAAGAACCAGGTCACAGTCACAGCCCTAGTAATAATTCAGGGAAATGGAGTGGCATTTTACAGTCCTAAACCTGCTCCAGAGGAATTTGTCTGAGTCCTCTGCTTTAATAATTATTGCAGAAAGAGTCTGAAATAAAGCATGTGGGACCAAATTTTCTTTTTCTCTCTCAGCACCACATCCAAACATGTGAAACTGTGTGTAGGTATGAAAAAGAGAAGTAAAAAAAGAAACATTCCTGTCTGAGAAATCTCTGTAAGCACTACATCATATTTATTAACAGTACTAAATCAGAGTCTGTGCCACAGAGGGGAGCTGCAATTCTCCAGAGAAGGCTGCAGAATGACTCTCCCTGGGTGAGGACACTATTACACAGTTGGAGCATGTAATAGGAGAAATGGGAGTTTTAAAGTCAGATTTTTTCATTTTTTTCATTTTCTAACCTTTGATTTTGTTCTTTTCCTTCCCTTGCAGAGTGAAACAAAAAATGTTTTAGGAATTTCCTCTGAGATCGAAGAAGGTGCTTTAAATAAGTAAAGCCTTGCTCTTGCTTTTTCTATATCCTTGAGATTAATTTTCCCACAGGCCAGGACATTATCTTTGTGAAATATTTAAACCAGGACAAAAAAAAAAAGGTACATAAGTCTCCACCGTGACAAACACACTCAGAGAGTTAAATCTGCACAGCCTTTAAACCTTATAAGTCCATATTTCTTTTGCTCCTCTCTCATAGACCTCCAGAGCCTCCTCTGTGTAGGCATTGGTCTGGGTCAAGGACTCAGGCAACCAGAGACAAAACGGGTAAATTTACGTATGCTCCGTAATGCAAATCTATTGGCTTCTGTAGGGTAGGGGTTATTTCAGCAACAACATGTCTTTTAATATTTCTATAGAAGACTTAAGCGCATTTAATACATGCTAAACATTACATTTCAGGTTATTATCCTCATTTTTATCTACGCCATAAAATTAAGATAATACACAATTTAAAATAGAATTAGTATATATGAAAAATGAGTTTCAAGTCACTAAAAACACTAACAGTTCAATTGGATATAAACATATCAACAGTGTTTAATATGATAATTAAGTAAAAGATAATGAATAAATTGCAATGATGTCCCCTCAATCATCACTGCTTGAAGTCTGTATAATCTTATACAGATTATATAAGATGTTTGAAACGATATCTCCTGATGAAGAATTCATGAAGGTTAATTTCATGTTTCAATAAATCTGGCTGTGCAAATAATGTCAGCCACGGTTGCAAGCAGGGTTTTTTATGTTATACTGAAATAAATTCATAAACAGTTACACAACTGATTGGTTTTACAAATTAGTTCGACTTAAAAATGAGACAACCCCTAAAATTGCCATTAACTAGTCAGTATGGTTGCCGCCTCCTCCATAAACACAAGTGATGTTGTGTCTGTTCGATCCTTACAAAAAATATAGAAAAAGAACAGTTGTAATATATGAGGTTTGACCTCCCACAGTTGAAAAGTTGGTTGAATGGTTGAAACCATTCCCCTTCTTTGGAGCTTTGTGGCTTGTTGAAGAGGCTAGCACTTGCTTCATTGTGGGAACGCTCAGTCATATTTCCCTCCTGTCAGCTTGATGGTTGTAGTTTAGAGGACATGCAACGCTACAAACAAATGACTTGTTTGATTTTTTTTTTCAAGGACTTGTTTATTTCATGATATTCATATATGCTTATTCTCAATATTTTAGATACATTAAGAAACCATATTGTAAAGACTCTGTTAAGTTCCTTAATTCATCCTTTAACATTACCTTGAAATCTTTGCTACATTCTGGGAATAAATAACATAAAATAAATAGACAAATAATTTGAATTGCACAATAGGGAGGGAGGGAAGGGGGAGGGAGGCATGAAAGGTGCAAAGAAGCCTAAGTGGGGTAAGGGACTGCTTGTAAGGCCTCGAGGCCGAGGGCTGCTGTGTACTCCTCACCCGGGCAAAGGTTCATTCTGATCATCTGGGCCAATCTGTTCCAGACGTGGTAAATGACACATTATTGGATCCAGACCTGACAAGGGCTTTGTGTATATTATATTACCAGACACCAGGCTCGCTTAAGCTTCATTACCTACATCCCTCCTCCCCACCAAGACAGAGAAAAGGGAGAGTGAGAGGGGAAGAGAAAGGGCAACTTAGATCTTACCCCAAGCCATGCACAGAGGGTGCTTTTTCCCTCAGGTCAAGCTTATAGTCTGCGCTCAGCTCCCGATCATACAGCTTTCTTTTTTCCTCTTCCTCTCACAGCAAACCCATCAAATACAACAACCATGGAACACCCAAGATGATCCTGCCCACAGGGATTTTTGAGGAGATATTAGAAACACACAAGGAGGTGGCCCCACCTTCTTTTCGTCTCACACCAATGAAACAAACAGCTGATTTGACATTTACAAACTAATGTAGACATGGGAGATTCCTAAGGATGTTCGTGATCAACATAACATATTTAGTCCATGACCATTTGGGGGACAACACCTTTGCATCTGCCCTTAAATTAAAGTTTTACTCCCTGAACCAAATGAAAGCCCTCAAGACTGTGAAACTGCGACACACTCAGAATAACATCTTAACTATAGCATTTTATGGCGGGAGGTTTCCTGTGGCTTGGATGCCTCAAGGTGGGATATGTGCCATAAGCAGTTGGTGGATTTAGCTAAACCCTCTTTTATTTGTATGACACGTACACGAATACCCATACCACAAATTTCTGGCAAAGACCACTTGCTCAAGTTTCCATTCTGCACTTCTTAAACTACAGACAGGTGTGTGCCTGTAAAAGGGAGCATCTGCAAGAGTGTGTCTGTATCCATAAGTACTTGTATGTGATACTGCTCAGGTATACATTCCACAATCAAGTCTACTGGATCAGATTTCTCCTGTAGAATTTGGGCACTAGTCAGTATCTAACATGCAACTGATGTAATTTGTAATAAAATGTTTTTTTTGGCATAGGCTGACCTCATTGGCCTTACTGCTTCACTGACAATTAAGTTGGCCATGGTGATTTACACCCTATAGCTTTGCTGTCCATTTGCCAAGACCCTAATCGCATAACAAATGGATCTATTTTCTGAACGGCAAGAATTTAAATGATAGTCACCTTCCACAGTTTCTCAGTTGCATCACCTGCCGGGGTACAAGGACAGGGGATGCTGCAAGGGAAACTGGCCTAAAGATATAAGTGTCTTTAGGAATGATGACTGAAATGTGCACTCACAAGGGTCAGTTAAGATATATATGCCACAAGGATTACTGTTACAGTAAGAGGCCCACAGCTGTAGCTTCCTCAGTAGCTAGAATGAGATTGAGAAACCACATTATGTACGGTTGGCCATATGTAACATAAAATAATAACAGCTGCACAAAGTAGGATTTTTTGCAGGGGATGATGGTTTTATTTTATCTTTTTTTTTTGTATGCTTAAGCACTGTGGTTCAAACACGTTTTTAATTCTTAGGTGGGTATTAGGTAGAGAATAAAGAATGGAAAAGAAAGGGTGTATTATAGGGAGACATTTAGTTCGTTATGGCCTCAGACATACCTTTGTGCCTTTCAGCCACAAAATATGCTTGCACTAAATTTATTGACATCAAGTTTGTCATTCTTCACTTTCCACATGACATCACTTATTTCTGTTTTCCTCCTTTTTTCATTCATCACTCTGCTTTTGTGTTTGTTTAAACTCTGTCTATTACAGCCCACTGGTTGCAGGGGTCACTTTAATGCCAAGAAGTGTGAACACACAATTGTAAGTTTGCACTTTTGTTAACAGTGCTGCAGAAAGAAATTTGGCTGACAAGGCTTTTTCCCTCCCAACACAATTTTTTTTCTTTCTTTCTTTCTTTCTTTCTTTCTTTCTTTCTTTCTTTCTTTCTTTCTTTCTTTCTTTCTTTCTTTC
>JBBBVU010000008.1:16479986-16501011 GCA_037177055.1 Atherinosoma microstoma
CCTGGAAATGAAAAGTTAAATCTTCATTTTAAACCTTTAATGTTTAATAAAAAGATTACTAATTAAAGTTTTCTTTTTTAAAACAAAATTGTGTTGAGAAAACTCAGCTTACTTTCACCATTATTTACCTACAGAAAGAAGATCTGAGCTCGATTCAGTTTCACTCATGATAATCTTTAATGAACCGAACCCATTTTATTTATAAAGCACTTTACAACAGCAGCTACTGAACATAGAATAACTAAAACATTTAGAAAAATTAAGAAAATAAAACAGGATAATCACTGAAAATGTAAAAAAAAAAAAAAATACTGGACAAGTTTTGAAAAATCTAAAGTTTGTTGATCCATCTCACCAAACATGGCCAAGAACCAAATAAAAATTACATTTAATCAAAGCTTTTTATCTTTTTTTAGAAAATATAAACATTGTAAATAAAAAGTCAGACTAAAGAGAAGCAGAAGAAGCTGCTTCTGTTTGAACTTTCCTTCATTTTACGGCCCGTAGAGGAGGAAGCTCAAAATGGCGGCCAAAAGATAACGACCCCCCCCAATGGAGGGAAAAACCACTTAAAGAGAATTTTCTCTTTTTCTTTAATCAATCACGTTGTTTAAAGATGTTCTGGTGATTTCATGGTAAAGAGTTTAAACTCTGTTGGACTGAATTTGGTTTTAGGCGGGAAACCTGGGACCGTAACGTCCAACCGACCTTTGACCCGGCGGTTCAGGAAATGTGCCACACGGCACGCTGACCTATCTTTGTGGGAACAGTTCAGATAACCACACAGAGACGATTCACAAAACTTGTATTTATGAGAGTAAGAAGTTCTGTAAATCATCTGGTTCTGATTAACAACTTCACAAGCAACTCGACCTCTTAACGTATATAAATCCTTCTGATCCCAGATGTGATCGGATATTTCACAAAAAAGAAATGTTAGCTAATTCCAAGCTTACCTATCACCCTTTATTCTAACACTGATGTAAAAGTCGTCCAGAGACGTAGAGAAAGCAGCCATTTTGTAGTCTTACCGGGGAGGGCGAGAAGCGACTCGAAGTCACGACACTCGGCGATGCCGGCGCTGTTTTCGGCGCAGGCGTGCCACAGGTTCTCGAACTGCCTGTGGGAGATGATGACGCTGCCGGACACGGTGGAAATCTTCCAGTAGTCGTTGGCCAGCGACGCTCCGGTGATCAGCCAGCCGATGATGCCCATGACGAACCCGGTCGCCTCCACAGCCGTCGACATGGTTGCGAAGTTCCAGAAAACGACCCAAAAGAAAGAAAATCCAGCCGCCGGAGCAGAAAACAGCAGCAAAGCCCCGAAGAAGTCAAACACGGAGGAATAACCAGGTCGTCTGAGGCGAGGCTTTGCTCGGTGAAGTCAGAAACAGGGGAAAGGTGGAGGCTCTGGTCTCTCTGCTGCAGCTAAGTCCTGATAATGAGATGTCTGTGGCTCTAACAGGAGGACTTTACACTTATCAGGGGCCATAAACCAGAGGGCCACTCCCTGTAGTTCCCCTCGCTTCTGTAATGATGATGATGATGATGACAGAAAGTCCTCGAACACACCTCAGATACACTTCAGCCTCTCTGGGTGAAGCTAGTTTCTGCTAACGTGACGACATCTGTAATGGTTGCTATAGCGACGGTGCTCAGAAGGTTGAAGGCAAGTTTCTAAATCTTAACCTTTAAAGCTCAACCCAAGAAAAACTGGGGAGAAAAATCCATTTTTTTAAAAATCAGAAGTCTTTATTCGGCCCTTTAAAAAAATGTGGAAAAAAATTGACTTTTTTTTTTTAGTAGGCCGATACTTCCATTTATTACTGTGTGTCATGTTGTATTATTGTAGTGTCGTCTTCTGCTTCCTGGTGTCCGTTAGGGGTCAGAAGACAAGCATCATGTTGGATCCTGCAAAGTTTTGAGCAAAGTTTTTACCATAAAGTGATGCAAAATGTCTCAGAAACTGTATAAAATATGAAATGTTTGGCTTTATAGGGTTGGTTTCCATGGTTTCCATCATACATGTAATCATCACAAGTTTTAGATTTTAAGGATTTTATTCGAAACACTAATGATTTATAGAAAGTTTATTTTCTCACCATGTCAACCACACGTTCGTATAATTTTAGATTTTTTTAACCTCTTGCAGTTTGACTTTTATCATGATTTCTGGAAGTCAGGTACACACCAGCAAAGCTGCAGGTTGAAGAAAACACTTATTTCTAAATATTCTCTCATATAAATCAACTTGATAAATGTAATCTGCTTTACTTGCCACAGCCAGCTTGATGTCCAGTGTCAGGTCTTTAGCCGTAAACCGGAGGCTTTCCTTCATTTGCAAAGTAAAAATCCACCCCAGCACGAGAAGTTTCATCATCTCTGGAATTTCTGTCCAATAACTCAAAAAAATTGCTTCATTTTTCTAAGGATTTGGGGCAAATGTTCACAGAGAGAGCTTATCAATGTGAAACCTGAGAGGTCAGAGGAGACTGGGCAGGCTGGTTGGAGATGATAGGAAGGCAACAGGAAGTCCAATAAGCACTGGTTGCCACCAAGCTCTGCAGAATAGCATCTCTGAACACACAACATGATGGGCTACAGCAGCAGAAGACCCCCCCGGGTGCCCCTCCTGGGAAACTGAGGGTACAATTCACACAGACTCACCAGAACTGGAGAATAAGATGGACAAACGCTGCCTGGTCTGATGAGTCTCCGTTTCAGCTCCACATTCACATGCTAGGCTCAGAATCTGCTGGAAACAACTAAAAATAAAACATAATGAACATCTGCCCTGATGCTGTTTTGGGGATCCATCCGCACCAGGAGCCAGCCCCCCCCCCCATGGCCACAGCGGGCGCCACTATACAGGAACCTCGGGGGCCGTAGAGCAGGACCCCTGGCCATTCAGACAGGGTGATCGCTATGACAACAACCCTGCAGACCGAGCAGGCAAAGCCCCCGACGTGGAGGATCCGCATGAGGCTAAGTCGTTTATTTAAAAACAACCTCATCTGACCAAAGTACTGTACAAGATAAAAAGAAATAAAATCCCAAAGTCAACAATAAAAATAAAACAAAAAATTATTTCTAATAATCAGAATAAACTTTATTGTCCCCTATGGGGGAAACTTGCCCTGGTCTCACAGTGCCTGTGATAGCTGCGCACACTCAAAATGAATGAATAGATATACATCAAATAAACAAACTACATTAACACACAACAATACAAGTAACACACGTACAATGTATCTGATAAAAGATTAAACAATACAACAAATAATAAGACAGAATACAATAACAGCACTATCATAAAATAGTTAAAATACACTAAAATAATAGAAATAAATATAAGAACAGATTAAAAGCTCCAGCTGGAGGAAAGTGTGTGTTTTTAGTAAATATTTAATAGGGATGCACCGATATGAACATTTTGGCCGATACTGATATTTGATATTGATATTTTTGCAATGACCGATAACCGATATTTACCGATATCGTTTAAAAAAAAAATTAATTAGGATTATCAAATTCTGGGTTGTTCCAGGATTATTCTTCTATTTAATTCTTCTAAAGGATTATTCTTTTCTGTCCAAAATGAAAATTAATGTTAGCAGCGTTAGCTTCCCGCCAAAGTCTGTGAACCTCTGGTTGGTGGTTTTTCAGATGAAATATCAAACTGTTGGTGTTTAATGATTTGATGCGACATCTTTCTCACTTACTTTGATGTTGCAAGTAATGCAATCTACTTTAAGAGTATCTTCTTTCGATACCATGAAAAACTACCACACCGCTGATATTCTTCTCTTCAGGTAAACACCCCACAATGCTGCCTTGCTATCACTGTCACATGTCCAAAACAATACTGCACGGCCACCCTTCCCTTCCACTCCTCCCGACACAGAAACAAATATACAGAAATAAATATCTGTTGTTGATATCGGCCAAGTTTTACTTATCGGCCCGATACCGATATTCCAAAAAATGACCAACATCTGCCGATACCGATATTGAAGCTGATATATCGTGTATCTCTCTAATATTTAATATTAATAAAGATTTAAAATGATCAATGCTCTGTACAGATCTGATATTAAAAGGCAGATTGTCCCAAAGCTCCGTCACCTTTAATCTGAAAAACTCTGGAGTTAAAGATATTAAAAAGTTAGAGAGAATGTCAAATAACCTAAAAAAAATAACAGCTGGAAGGGTGAATAAAAAAAAACATATATATTATTATTATTATTATTGTTATTATTATCATCATTATTATTATTATTATTATTATTAATAATAATAATAATAATAATGATAATAATAATAATAAAAAAATATTTATTATTATGAATAGATTAATCAACTTCACTAAGGTGAAAAATGCCATGACGTGCCTTAAAATATTCTCAAAAGATCTACTGACAGCCAAAAAAAAGAAGAAGCCTAATCTAGTTTACCACATGTCATACATCCATACGTAATTGTGTATGCCCATCTGCATGAACAGAATAATTTCTGCCTCATCTAGATTCCACTGTTTACCCTGAACATATAAGTAACTGGACTACAAGAAGTCCACCCACATTGCCACTATATTCACTCTTTGTCTTATCTTTAGTCAATGCCTGAGCACATGGATCTATGATATGTTGTCCTTCTCCAGGGGATTTTTACATTCTCCAGCATCTGTCCATTTGGATGCTTTGAACAAGACAAAACATACTGTAAATACATCTGCTGTGACTCCACCTCTACCTCCACTCTGAATATCACTAAGACTTTCTGACAGTAAAGATATGAACAGGACAGAGGGCGTGTTGAGCACAACGAGACTTTATTAAAAATATAATAAAGACATCCTGAGATCTTCTTTGTTTTATGTCTATATGTTGGGGAAATAGGCAATGTGCCTTGAAATATGCATGCAAGCTCTATTTGGCTACCTGATGTGAGCACATGATATACAGTACATGCATGTGTGTCTGTAAGTGTGTGTACATGCAGAGTCTAAAAGTGCTCAAAAGGGTTCAGAGCTCCTTTGCTCCAGCACATCTGGGCTTTATATCAGGCCTTTAATTAATCCTGAGTGAAGGCCAGGCAATGACAGGCTGACTGGGCAGGCTCCAGTCCAGGACAGGACCTGATTTATTATAACTGAGCTCCAACCAGCATTGATTTATTTCAGACTGAGGAAAGGGGAGAGTTGAGTGGGTGTGTTTAAGGGGACTGGGGGTTGGCACTGGTAAGGCTCAGTTACAGTGAGAAGGAAGATATTTTGAGTTTGAGAGTGAACTAGAAAGGTGAGTAATTCACTGATAGGCTAGGAGTGAAGACAGGGGAGGTGATGGGGTTGTGATGCGTTGTTGTGAAGGCAAGCTTTGCATATGGCAAAAGTTTTTTGTTATTGGTAAGCAGTCAAGCACTCAAGGGGAGAGAGAGGGATGATGAATGTAATGGAGGAAGAGGGAGATTATGAAAGTTGAAAACTTCTCTCTATCAGGTGGGTTATGTTCCCTCCCAGGCATGTGCTGTCAGTCAGAATGACTCCTCTTGCCTTATCTCCCCACGTTGGGGGAACATAAATCCTCCTCTGTTCATTTGACTTAATCATGACAGTCATCTGAACTCAGCAAAACACAGGAAAGCATATTCCTCCTCCTGCTCACTCCCCCTAAGGCCTTTTGCTGGGCAGCAGGAGGAGTATGTTCGAAGGATTCTGTTATTTAACACATGTGTCCTTTGGTCACAAATGAGCAACAATGTTGTGTAGTTTTATAGCCATGTGTTTGCATCTGTGTTTAAATGTGAATGAGGTTAAATTACTGACTTTTTCCAACATACTGTGGAAAAGACACTGAAGTGCATCATTTTTTGTTTTTTGTTTTATCAAACCCATTTGCCATCCACATTAGCATGCTTTATTATAACTCTACAATCAGGACTTGTGAAACTGAAGATCAAGTGTACAAAGTACATGAGGGTTTTGTTTTCTTTTTACTTTTGCAGAAAACTTGTGAAAAAAAAAGAAAAGGAAAGTAGCTCAATTTAAATTGGAATTATTATTTGATTTTATAGGTGTGAAATGGCAAAAGCTCCGATTGCAAAGCAATAATGTTGGATGCCCAGGACTGAATGTTAACTGTGGTGCTCGTCTCTAAAAGCCAAGGGTTGTCCATTTTAGGACATTGCGTTCTTAAATCTTTTACTTTCCTCAGTGTCACTTGTGCTTCTCTGCCTTCAACTGGTGACTGAATCCAAGAGTCTGCTGTGATTAATGGGCCTTTTTAGCACTATCGTCTAGACGGCAATTCCCAAACTACCTTGGGGCATGAGGACACATCATTGTTGTTACAGGGCTGCCAGCCCCCACCCCTTCCACAGCTGTGAACAGCTACAGTCTAACTTTTTAACTTAAAGAGCGGTTGCCACCCACACACTGAATGCACTACTGAACTAAAGACAGGACATTGCATGAAAGTTGATGCATTTCACTGCTGGTGTATGTAGTGTGTTTCAACAGTGATTCAATTCAACAAAAGTTCTATGAGTACTAGTACATAGTTTAGATGGGGTCTATATACCTAAAGACTCCACAATGACCTCTGAGATAAAAAACAATTTCGGCTTAGTATTTCATGACAATTGTTGATCTGTTTTTTGTTTTATTTTTTTTATTTTTTATGAAAATCTTTTGGAGTTGTTGAAGGCGTTTGTGATTCAAAACACTTTAGAATTACGATTGTGCCATATGTGCAGATAAGCAGAAATAGACAATAATGTGACAATAATGCGACAATAGTATGAAAGAATAAGCAACCATCCTGTGGTGGTAAGCATTGTTTCCTCACAGTGAACTTCGCTGGGTAATTGGTAAATCTAAATTAACCCTAAAGGTGGCTGTGACCATGAGTGGTTCTTTGTCTTATTTGTCTCTGTGTTGGCCTTGGGATGGACTGGTGATCTGTCCAGGGTTGGACATATATCTTGATAGCAGCTATGCTAGGCTACAGCACCCTTTGTCACTCCAAATTGGTTTAACGACACACTACTGAACTTTGACAGATTTTCTCAGTGACGGACCCCAGATCGACAGCTAATTCTGCTTCTGTCTTGCATCCTACCTTTACTGTGAGCTCTCTCCACACAGTAAAACTCATCCCTATGCTGACTCTTGTCTTATCGCTTGATCTGTCCCTTTCTCTCTTTTTCTTCTCTTTCTCCGGTAATGTCTTCTTGTGTTTCTTTGGTGAATCAGCCACTGTGTGCCTTTAAAATTCTGGTAAAGTTGGCTGTGATGCTCAGAGAACGTTGCCTGGATTGTTGAAATTTCAAAAATTCCGAAAATGTTCACTGAAGGTCGCAATCAACCTTTGGAGAACCTTCCCTGAACCATCATCATTTTCCTTCCTCTTCTCCCATCATAATACAAGTTTTCCTCACTTATAAGGACAAATATGAAGGAAAAATAAACATATTAAACTACTTGGTTATTTTATTTGATTAAACAATTTAAAGGGATACCGTGTAACTTTTGGCCACTAGGGGTCCTGAACCTGTAATGTCTCCCAATATTAAACTTTTGACCCAAATATTAGACTAATGTGAGAATTAATTGATGATTTCTGGGTTCAATACAGTATTTGACACTTGCCGACGCTCCGAGGGGGCCGCCCTCTTCAGAAAACCGTGATTGTAACTTTTCTTCAATGGATCCGTTTTTTCATGGGATCATGAGGCCTGGAGCGCTTTGCTCTACAGCTATAAAACACAGTGGGCTGTGCTTCATGCCACTTTTTCCTTGGAAGTTTGTTAAATCTGAACAAAGTAAAAAGGTGAACACGGTTTCTGAGGAGGCCAGAAAGAGAAAGACTGTTTAATCTTGCAATAGTGGCCTGTGGGAAGTTACAGGTTTAGCCCCCTAGTGGCCAAAAGTTACACAGTATACCTTTAAACTTTCATGACCAAGTACTAGCAGTTACGACAGGGCTGACTGACAAAATACAGTGATCCATTCCCAGTAGCTTCTTATAGCTTTCCCCAGCCAGCTCGGAGCATCATATCCTCAGTTTTGTCCGGTCTGTTTCACCTCTACATCATTCAGCAGCATTATCCATCAATGCAGTACCTGTACTTGCTTTATCCAGTTCAATCAGTTGAATAAAAATGACTTATTTAGATTCACAAAACATTACAGGGTGCACCACAGGTCTCCAAGAAAGCTGTGGAATCCCCCTTTATGCATCTCAGAAGCCAAAAAATCCAAGTGCTGCGCTACGGTTTGCCCTGTAGCATTTTCTGAAACAAAGAAGTGATTTTTATCAAATGTTAGATGAAAATAAAATACATAAATAAATAACTTTGGGGATAATAAAAATTAAAAAGGAAAATAATACAGAAATTAATACAGGCATAAACATTAAGGAGGAAATAAATTTTAAAAAGCACTAAATTGATAAATCTAACTGAAAATTACATGGAAAAGTAAATAAATAGGAGTATCAATATGAAGTTAAATTAAAACAGTTGTCAATGAAAATAGATATAAACCCTTTCAAATTTTGTAAACACTATGAGGTTTTTTGTGGGCGGAGCTTAGCCTGGAGGCAAAAACGGACGCTAGAAGCTACAGTATGTTAACAAGCGACAGCTTACAATTTTTGGTGGCATTTTTGTAAATGGAGGGTTTGTCAAGCAAGTGGTTCAGTTTGGCAACTGTGGGAATATGTCCAGACTCTCACTCTACGGGACCGTGGCAGCTATTTTAGAACATTAACGCTAGCAGATGGAAGCAGGCTGGCCGATCCCTACACCTTATGGGAGTGGCATGAAGGACTGCCGGTGGAGTGGCCAGACATCTACATGCACCTGATCAAGACACCATGTGTGTACAAGAGAAACTCAAAGCATATAAATCACTGAATGCTTACAACTATGTCATAAATGTCCACGTTCAAATAATAACATACATCAACTTACGTCCGGATTTTTGTGTGGTCTGAAGTTTAGCCGAGCAAGCGTCATAGCCAGAAGAATAACTTGTAGGAAACCTGGGTCATCATAAATCGGGAAAACAATACCATTTTAACATCAACCGGCACCTGCATGGCAGGGTAAGTTTAAGCTAACGGAAATACTTGCAGTGCACTAGCTGTTAGGCTCCTTCTGTTATGTTATGGTGAGTCATTGTGTTGCTTTTATTGCATTTACACTCTTGCTAATGCACTGATAAAAGTAACAGTTATATGCCCGAGATTTTCCTTCATAATGTGCAGTTTTGCTAATTAGGACTCTATAACAATCATTAAACATTCAATTTATCTTACCTGATATAAAAATGTGCGCTGCAAACATGAGAATTGTTGATGATCGTCCCTGTTCAGTCTTAATGCACTCAACCATAATTGTCTTAGTTTTTTCTGAGCACAAATGTCCGCTGGTATTCTAAAAACTTTTATTTACTTCCACGAACGCTGTCCTCCCATTCTGGCACCCAAACACACAACGACACGACATTTTAAAGTCCTAAAACCACTTCAGTTCCCTCGTTTCTACAGTGTTTTTTAACACGCTTTCCTGTGTTTTTGCCTCCGGCTACAGTAGTGACGCACTGATGACGTAGGCCATGAAAGGGTCTATATGAATTTATGTCACATTTTATATGCAGATAGAGTTTAATGAAATTTTCAGTAAATCTACGAAAGGGTATAAGGAACAACTGATTAGATTTTGGGGGTGATCCAGATCACCATCTGGATCCAGGAGTTTTTTTTAACACTAACCACCAATATTCCAATACCCCCATTTTGACACCCTGCCAACGCAGCGTTAAAAAAATTTATAAAGATGGCGTTTACAGAGGCCAAATTTTTCCACCCTTTCAATATATTCTAACAAACTGCTACATGTCAGCTGATATTGATTTATTGTATTTCATGTTGAAAGCTCAATAATGAATGCATGGCGGATCATTCAGGCACGGATGCAGCTCTGGTAGAGGACACATGCATTGAGTGCAGCAATGTCCAAAACGTTTTAAAACACCGCAACAGGCCATTTTCTAGTTGCAGCTCAAGATGAATACTGCCTTGGCATCTTGTCTAGGATGTCTGCTCTTCATTCTTCAGCTTCTGTTCATTTCTTTTAAATTATGTTTTTGGCGGCATAGTCTATCTGCCTGACTGTTTTGTCTATTAAGCCCCTTTCAGACTTATTCTGAAAAGCGACAATGTAACTTTCATACCGGTTGCATTCAGACAAACGTTCCACTCTTTTACCTCAGAGCTGTAGCGAACATTTACCGGCTAGCGCCATGTCATAAGAGCGTAAATGTTGCGGCACTTCCTTTTGACTGAATGCACAAGAAATGTTTAGGACAAGTCGCAACACAAAGACGTCCTAACCTCTTTTGACAATTGATTTATCCGGAACATTTCCCCATATCTGAACGTAGCCGGGACTTAAAAAGTCTGCGAGGAAGCGATATGTTTGAAAAGACAACTCTGGTAAAAGAGTGAATGGACTTTACCGCACATATTCCACAATGCAAGTCTGAAAGCGGCTTTAGCAACATAAGTTACAAAGTTTTAGACGAATTTTGATGGAATTTTCAGGAAATGTCAGAAATGGAATAAAGGAACAACTGATTACATTTGGGAGTGTTGAACAGGATCACAAGCCACGTTTACATGGAGACTTTTACCGAATTCGGTTTGAAATCATCCCAATTTAAGATTTCAGGGCAGCTGTTTCAATGGGAAAAAAATCTATTAAATAAAAGATGTTTACATAACATGATTCATCAAAGCTGGAGGGGTCTACAAAGTGATCGGATGTGACCCTTAATCATCTTTTTGGAGCTTGTCTGCTCTTTCTTTTTACTAATGTTTTGGCTTTAAAAATTGTGAATATTTTACTGCAACAGGTAAATCAACTTTTTTTGGTAAACAGACGGATATTTTGAAAATGAAAATGATTCCAATCGGTTTGGATCCATGTTTTTTTTTTTTAAAGGGGCACAACTTGTTGAACACTTACCTGTAACTCTGACATGAACTAGTTACTTCATGTTGAATTTGATGTGACTTTACTTGAGGGTACACATTTATCTTGAAGTCATCATCATGTAATTATGAAATCTTAGTGAGTAGAAATTAACTTATGGTGAATACATCATTAGCTAATCATTAAGACGTGAGTGTAACCATGAGACAACTTTTAGGAGCATGTCAGAAGCCAACATAATGATGATTGAGGGTGTGTGGCAGCCTCAGTAGCAAATAAAAAATGTTGCTGTAAACTGGCAAATTTGTTGACATCAGTGAATTAACAATGAACTAATGTTCATCAAGTGATGATCTATTGAGTGTGAAGTAATCACCTAAATCCACATTGAGATCATCATTAGTTCATGATGAGCAGCAGTTATTAATGATAGTTCATGCATTACATAATACATTAGTTCATCATGAGTTTAGCATTAGTTAAGTATATTATTTGTACCATTATTGTAAAGTGTTTTGGTGATAACTAGTAAAAGACAACCGCATCCATCCATTTTTTTCTTTAGCACTTATTCCAATTGAGGGTCACAGGTAAGCTGGATACCATCCCAGCAATTAGGTGAGAGGCAGGGTATCCTGGACAGATCGCCAGTCTGTCGCAGGGCCAAAGACTTAACCTTTAGTGTCAAAATCTGAGCAAGTCAGAAGTGTTCAAATAAAGTACAACCCAGTGGCCACAACCTGAATTGCTTCATTTTAAATTTTGTCAAGTAGCCAGCAGGGTTCATGTAGTCCTGAATCTTCCCGCCAGTACTCCAGTCACCAGAGGGGAAACTGAGCAACAGAGTTTAAGCTCTTGCCAAGACTGGAATGAGCTTTGGCTGTTTGTGAGGTCGAGACTGGGCCGTTTGAGTACTGCAGACTCACAGCTCCCTCCCAATCCCCTTCCCTCACATAGGGCCAGAGACGGCCACTTTCAGCACACCCATGGGGAATGGGGAATTCACCCTGCCACCCCTTAGGAACATATTTTTTGAGCAATACGTCTTTTCATAGTCATATAATCGCTAATATTGCATGGAATGTGCTTTTTATAAATGGTGAACGTTTTAAAAGAGGGAGGTCCTTTTTAAAAAACACTTTTTTTGGTTAATCTATTTCTTGAATATTCTTGTTTAGATTGCTGTGGTTTGTGATATTAAAAACCACAGTACTATGAATGCTGGCAGCTAAGAGAAACTTAAGGAGATCCTTAGGGGCAGTTTTAAGGATCCATTTTAAAGACACTCAGTAAAATGTATCTTGACACCTCAGCTGTATTGGAGCAAATATTGTAAGACCGCCTGCACTCACAAACCTGCATTCATTAGTCCATTAATCATCAATATGACTTTTCACTAATCCCCTCTCACAAACGGTGATTGTCCAATCATTACTTAGTATGCTACCATAGTATGAATAATTTTTTTATAGTGCATCAAGAGTTTATATGGTGGTTGATTTTCTTATCGGCACATACAAAATGATGGCAAAATATACCAATTATATGATGCATGGCACTTCTCCAAGTCAAAATTGAGCATGTCCAGTACTCTGGTTTTAAATAAGTAACCTAATCTCACATTGCTTTCAAGAGCTCGGCCACAAACATTCTCCTTGCAAATGCAGGAACATAAACGGTTCTAAATTGAAATTTCAGTGACTATACTCATGTTGCCCACTTCTACACTGCTGAGGTTAGCAGTCTTATGAAAAGGGCTTTTAAACTATCAAAGTAAAAAACAAATAAGCTTTTATTTTAGCAACTTTTTAATATTGTGATTTCATTATTCACTATGTCATTATAACATATACATATAAAAACGACAAAATTCGGAGAAGGCAACTTTTCAAGTCCACTATACATACATACATATATATATAGTCATCAGAATAATTATAGTGTCTGCTGTTAGGTAACTGACAACACAAATGCATGGCTTTTTCCCTACAATATTAACAACACTATATTTCTGTTTAAGTCACTTTTACATGCTTGAGAAATCACATAAATCACATTTAAAAAGCTTGTACATATACCTCATTGTACCACTGAAACTCCAATTCAGCAAAGCGTACTGGAGAATATTCAGACCTCATTTGTGGTGTAAACATGTCTTTACTTATCCAGATTAACTCTGCGGATCAGATTACTCCTTCCTCCCTGACATCCCTCAACAGTGCAGTTAAGGAAACCAACCCAAGTATCCCAAAGCAACTAGTGGCCCTACAATATTTTCACTTAATTAGACATGTTTTAAGTCATTACAATCTATTTCATTCCATGCTCATGTTACAGCAGTTAAGCATTTTCGTGTGTATGCTACAGTGAAGTGCATTTGGCCCACTCATGGATGTCTAGTGAAGCCCAAGGCCACAAGCAGCGAGACCTGTCCATCAGTGGCAATTATTAGGGGAGACCACCGGTGAACCAGGGCCATTTGGCTGGCCTAATAACAACGTGAATGGGAGAGCTGAGGGACAGGAAGTGCAGCCAGACAGGCCGGTGCTGAGAAAAGCACTTTTCAGAGAGAGAGAGGCCTCATTGGAAAAAACAGTGACAAGGCCTATTTCAGTTCAAAACTCCCATGACTTATTTCCAGATGACAACACATCCCATGATGCACTTTACTCAAAAACTAAAACTACAAGAAGAATTTTAGTTGAAAAGCTCCAAAAAATGCAAATGACAACAGCCACTATTATACCAGTGTCCCCCAGTCTCCCAGATTTGATCTGTTAGATGCTTCAGTAATCCAGGTGGTTAGATGGAACCAAAACCAGTTGACAGTAAAGATTTGAGACCCCACGTGTTTAACTGCCAATCAACATGGGAGGCTTTCGCTTTATAGCTCAGGGTTTATTACACGACAGCTTAACCACAGCTCAGGTTACACGCAGGGCCGTTTCACTGTTGTGCTTCCCCCTCAATTTGACTGGAGTGTAAATGGGTTGAAGAGCTATTTTGTCTGTTAGAACCAATATTAATTATTGGTAAATTTAGGACTGAACAAATATAAGACTTTGAGCTGTAATCAATCTAAAAATGACAAAAAGTTGATGAAGTTGTCAAGAAATGATAAATACTGAGCATGTGAGTCTGTAAAAGTTTTTCATTCATTAGTTTTTACAGCTTCAACAGGTGACTCATAATAAGTACCTACTGAAAATCCAACATGCACTTCCTAAAGAACATCTGAAGTCTCTATAATGTGAAGAGTTAAATTCCAGAGAAAAATGATTATTATGTATTCTAACATAGAGCATATATGAATTGACTGGCATGCCACTTGTGTAAATTTGAAGGTCACATTTTCAAGGTTGTTTGCAATCTAATAATTCCAGTCTATCCCAGCCTATAAATATCAGCAACTGCTGGCTCATTTAGCACACTATTTCCTGAAATATGTTTGCAAAAACACTGCAAGCCACCAAAGTCATTAGTGGCTCTGACATCAGACTTGTGTGATGCCTGGAATAACTCCTTATCTGGTTAAACGGAGTTACGACAGAGACAGATTTATGGTTTTAGCATTAAGGCAGCCATGAAAAATGAGACATTATGCCAGCGTTTTTCAGTCACTTTGACCACTGTAATTACACAGAAGGGAATTAGTAGCAAAATGATACCCTAAACTACTGAAGGAGTCACATTTTAGGAATTCCCAAGATGTAATTTCAAACAAAGCTGTATTAATCTCTTGCATATGTGACATGGCAACTTGTTGTGCATTTATTGATTGTAAATATCACATATTGGTATGGAATTTCCATCACTAAAGACAATAAAAAGTCAATATTTTGAGTGATCATAATGTTTTTCATTTTTTGTACTTAGTCACTAAGAAACTGATCTGGCTTGTTGCTTTTGCTCAAACTGTTATATCTGGGGAGCTCATTGGCTTCATGTTGAGAGACTGAGGAAAGATTAAATGAAATGATCCTTGGCCAGACAAAGATCCATATCCGCAGCTAAGAATGCTGACCACCAACATCATCCAGCATTAAACTGAGCAGATTATTTTTTCTTTTTTTATTTGCCATGAAACCTATGAGGGAGGGATGCTACAACTTGCTTTTTAAAAAATTAATGACAGAATTATATTTCATGTTATTTTAAATTTTGGAGTGCAGGTGGTGTATCTCAAACAAATGAATAGTCTAGAACAAACTGAGTCAAAGGTAGATAGCATTTTATGATCTCACATAAAATGAAGAGTGAAAAATGTATATGTAGCTGTTCTTCCAAATGTTTTCCAAAAGGTTTTACCGTTTATAAATGTAAACAAATCCCTCCAAAAGATTGCAACTAACAAGACTACAGTTTGCAATACCTGAAATGTGTCCCTGTGGTACTCTGCCTCAAATGTTTCGTTCCTAATGTGGATCCTTAAAGATTGTCACAAACTAATATTTACAATTAAAATCAACACAATAGTGCTCAACACCGCATTTAATTAGGATTAAGCTGCTTAGATGTTACCTTTAAGACAAAAATGTGTTTTAAGAAAAAGGAAAAATAACAAAATTCTCAAAAGAGAGAAAAAAGAGCAATAATTATTGACCTTTTACATAGAATGACTTTATTCCCTACAATACATTGTAATGTAAACCGTCTAGTTGTCTGACCATATTTTATTTCCTGTGCAAACATTACTATCTGGAACAAAAGTGGGTGTTTTTGGCCCTGCTGAATTCTGGGAATGTAGAGGTTGTTGTCTGAGGGTCTCAGCAGTTCTGAACTCCATCTTGGCAGAACTTCATAAGAGGACTCATGCAGCTCAAATATTTCGGCTTCAAATGATCTAGAAAAACACATTCCCACTGGGTGGTTGAAAGTGGGCGTGTACACTTGTGTGCACTTGTAAAAGATGTGGCTCTGTGTGTGTGTGTGTGTGTGTGTGTGTGTGTGTGTATGTATGAGCTGTTCAGTGTAAGACTGTCTTTAACTTGTGACAGTCTAAGATCCTGCCAATTTTAGATACTCTTCCAAAGGATTTATCTCTTAGACTGATTATTTTCTTGATTCTTGATTTCTTGATTCAATGAACCCTAACAAGCTCCTTTGCTGATAAAAATTAAAATATTTCAGAGGGAATGAAATCATAGGCAAAGATATTAAAAAAGCAGTTGAAGCCACACAACATCTGTTCCTCGAGCCAATTTTGAGAGAAAGACCAGAAGCCTCATAATGAACACATTGTAATTTCCTTGATTCTCATCCAAAAATTTAAACACAGTTTTATAAGTGTTTACAGTTTTCATTTGCATCTGAGGTCATAGCCAAAGGAAATCTAGAAGAATTCAAGTTTATCAACAGAAAAAGCTCAAAGTTACACAAATGGTTTTGTGAGGAATTAGTTGGGTGGTTAGTAAATCGGAGGCTATATTGATGCTTGTAGGGACCACCCTGGTTTTCAAGCTCCTAAAGCCTGCCCACAGGCCAGAAAACAACCAAACCACACAACTGCTGAACTCTCCTGTTCTTTACCAGAGCACACAAAAGAAAAATGTCTAAATCAGCCCCAAAACCAGCAAATCATGCAGCCTGACCTGCACTTTCAGCTCTGCTGGAGAGGATGATGAAATGAGATCTACAGTGTAATTTGTGTTTGTTTGTTTTTTTTTTAGTTATCCATTTTATTAAAAGCTACTTTTGTCAAAGTAAATGTCTAGGTAATATGTTTTCAGCACAAAATAGATAATCAAATTTAATTAAATGGCTAAAACTACCATTATGTAACACCCAGAAGCTGCAATTTTCTTATTTCCTAAGTTATAGTTTGTATTTTGTTAATTACTATTCACATTGTTCTAACTTGATTTATGGATAATATTTGGAGACACTCTTTCTATTTCTGATATTTCTGAATTTGGGGTGCAGCTTGTTAGTTTTTTGTGTATTCATTGTTGTTTTTGTTAATGAACAAAAGTTTTTAATTCATTAGCAGCACTTAGGAATTAAAATATTGAAAATGCATTGCAGCATTAACACACTGAAAATTTTGATGTTTCTATTTAATTATGCAAAAATAAAATATTAATAGCATGTATACATCACTCATGCTCATATTTATATATCTACTGTGTTCCTTATTGTGTGGCCTGGCCTGTACCAATTTTAATGGAATTACATGCACAGTAAGTGGATACACCTGAATACCCAACAGTAAATTAAAGCCCTTGCAGACAGAGAGAGTAATAATGAAATTGTTATCATCAGTGATTTGAACAGTAGATATCAAAGCACTTTTGAAAGAAGTCATGGCTCATTTACTTTTCTTATTTTGCCAAAACAAATACTTTCTTTGATTTCAGCCTCTGTTGAACACATTTTAATCACCCACAATTCAAAGATAAACGTATAAATTAAAACATGAAACCATAAATTATTCATAAAACATAAATGTACAAATGTACAAAAATGTAATTGTTGCAGCATTTCTTTGCAAACTTAAACTTATTGGATAATGTTTTGATAACTAGTTACTGAGTACACAACAGACATATGACACTGCCTCCAAAGCTGCTTTGTCTTTAGCTAAATCAGTGTGCTTAAAGGGTTTTAATATGTATCCTTTATAGACTTTTGTTGGTGGCTATAATCTTGGCCGTATGAACAAGCCAACTGATAGACTTAATCATTTGCATTGATGTTTATTAATTTTCTGTACGTTTTTAATCACTAGGTGAGAGTTGGAGTGCTGATTCCCTTAATACTCAAAGCTTACAGTTCACAGTTCCCATAGCAACCTGTTATTGGAATAGTAATACAAGTGATAAAAAAACAAACTTGGAGAGCTCAAATATTTTTTAACAATCGTCTTTTAGTTATGTTAAAAGTGTTGAGTTGCGTCTGAATGTGCCAGCTCCATGCTGACCACCTCCCAAAGGTAAAACTGGTAAACAGGACCTGTGAGAAAACTGAGAAGTTGAAGTAATTTCCTCCTCAAGTGGCCTATGAAGTTTGGCAACTGTGTGGCACTGTACCTCCCCAGCATTTTTGGAGACAATGATGTCATAGTTGTTACCTCAGCCCGAAATGGTAAGTGCTGTAAAGTACCAGTGAGGCCACAGGCAGGTGCCTGTTAGCATCTCTAGTGGCCCCAACTGGGCTGTAATAGTACTCTGACTTTTCATAAATGCAATCCCTCAAGACTTGTATTGCTCGAATTGAGACAATTAAAGCCCAACTTTACTGTTAAAACTGAGCTGAATTCAGTCACTTAATTAAGCTGTCACACATTCAGTTTGTCACAGTTAAATGCAGTATTATTGTCTCTAAATATCTGATAACATTTATTATATGCAATTAAAGTGGTATTTAAAGTTCTATTCATATGGATATGGAATTTACATTTACATATTCATCTTAAGGCAGGCACACTTTACAGGATAATTCAAACCTTTACAGATTTAGAGACCACACATTTGATGATAACAAAAGACAGAGCGCACAAGATTCTGATCTTATAGTGTGTGATGTGAACTACAGAGCACACCACACACTAACCAAATCTTCTGCAGATTATCAGATTCTTCACACTCAATATTCCAGATCTCATAATCAAACGTGACTTCAGTGTCAACAAACATGGTGGACAAACAGAAAGAGGCAATAATGGTTGTTTTTGGCCTCTTACTTTAAAAAAAAAAAAAAAAAACACGCAAAAAAGAATAATGATTATAGAAAAAGTCACGAAGAAAGCAGGAAGGAATGTGGGCTGTATGGATTACAGAATTGTCACAAGTATTACAGATGGCTTGTTCACCGGCAGCTTCAGAGCATGACCTGATAGGAATGAATGAGCTAACAGTGAATTTGCTGTCTTTTTCCAGATAAAACAAGTTGGAAAAATAGATATTTGCATTTTAAAAACCTATACTTCTCAAAACCAATAGCTTATTAGTGGGGGGGGGCTCCCCCCCAAAGAACATATTTGGGAGCAATATTGTCTTGAGTACTTTGCTCAAGGACACATCAGCATGTGTACTGGGTAAATTACTTATGAATCAAAGAACAACTGCCCTGTCTCCTGAGCTACAGTCACCACCTACAGCTGGATTTTTTCTAAACTGTTACCCTGCTCAGAATTTTGAGGGATTTCATAGGTATAATATCTTTTCAAAAACATAGCCAAAACTGTAAAAAAAAAAAGAAAAAAAAACTGATACCAAAGTTCTATTTTGGGATTATGTATGCTTGCATTTGAGGAAGAATGCATATACAGGCCTGACTCCTTTTCAAAATCCTTCACTCAGTTGAGTTATCAGACTTGCCTGATCCAGGCTGGTCTGTTATTGTCATTATTTACAATGGCTCCACTCTGCTTGAAGGGTGCAAAGTGCTTCTAATAAACGGTTTAGGGTTTCCTCATCTCTTGCTGCCAGTCAGCTGCTTTACAGCACACTATCAGGCCACTGATAGTAAATAGCAGAGCTGGTCTCTTCCTGGTGCAATAGCTATGGAAAATGAGGAGGTGGCTGGTGGGGAGGCAAGTGGCACTTGAAACAGATGTGTGTAAGTCAAAAGAGACAGACTGACAGAGTATAAATAATAGGCAAGTCACAGCATCTCTGAGTGAAACAAGAGCTATTCGACATCACTGAAATAGCTCTCACGAGGAGAAAAGCCAAAAGATAATATTTCACAGGTAAAAAGATGTCCTCATCATGATCCTCTTGCAGAGTGGATGAATGAAAGAAAGCAGGCCGTTGCTGGACTGTCCCCACCGCCCCCGTCTCATGGCTGAGAGAAGATACCACAGGAGCAGGGAGGCTGTTATTGTTATAGTTCATCATCAGCAGATTCTTATTGTGCCTATTCAAATCATCTTAATTGCAGTTCAGTGTTACACATGCACATAAACTAATTAAAATGCTTCAAGAAATGCCACGTTTGGTTAGATATAATAACTGAGGTTGGATGCAGTGAAGTGAGGGACAATGGTGTATAACTGAATAGAGGAAAATTTATTTCCAGCAGATTCTTTGAACTATAGTCTGACACAACTCATATTGGTGCATGCATTGCCTTTAGGAAATAAACAATATGAAGCCTAATCCTCTCCTCTTCATCCCTTCAAAACTTGTGTTGACATTGGAATTAGAAGTAGTATTTGATGGTTCTGATGTCATTTACATTCATGTGAATATTCATTATGATAAGGGGAGATCAACTGAAAAGAATTTCTTGCTGAGCAAGAGGTGAAATTGAAATAATTTGTTTTGATGATTAGACTTTGATCCTTAATCCCAGTGGAGTATTGGCAGGAATAAAGGAGGGGGATTGGATAGAACACTCCGGAGTCTAAATGCTGGTGGATGAGAAGAGATAGGACGTGGCAAAGACTTCTAATAAGGCTCTATTGATTACAGGAAGAAGTGGAGATGAAGAGAAGACGAGTTGCAGTCAGCCCAGAGGGAGAATGACTGAAAAGAAGACAGTTTTAAAGAAAGGAAACCAGACTAATTGGCTTAAAAAGTAGGAGACAAGAAAGCCATTGGACCAGGTTTGTGTTGACAGAATTAAAAAAGAGTTGAATTTGGCACAGAGGAAAATAACATAAAACTGTCGAAGCATAAATGACAACAGGTAGGCTGTAGAAGGCTGAAAACCCCAAACACCAGATAATTAGAGCAGATATGAGGGAAAGATCTTCCAAACTGAACTTATGTATGATTTTCATTTAAGTTTTTTCTTAGAGTAGGTTCAAAAATGAATGAAGGGTAAAACTAATTACATAAATGAATGGCTTTTTAGCCCATTAGAGGTATCAATATTTAGGCCCGAGCACCGAAGGCGGTGCGAAGGCCTATTGAAATGCAAGCGTTTATTCTTCTTCTTATTAGGCCCGAGCACCGAAGGCGGTGCGAAGGCCTATTGTATTGCAAGTGTTTCTCGTTTTTATACTTCTCTTTCTCTTTCTCTTTCTCTTTCTCTTTCTTTTTCTCCTTTCCGCCTCTTAGATTGCATTTTTGGGGGCCTGA
>JBBBVU010000008.1:16537369-16557565 GCA_037177055.1 Atherinosoma microstoma
TTGCATCTACAACACTGAGACAGAGCCGGAAAGTCACAATGGACAAAAGAAAATAAGTTTTAGGTTAATTTAGTTGATACTTTCAGCAGGTTCTGAAATGTTATGGATCCTTTAATTTGTGCTTCAGAAAGTAACTACTTACTTTAGGAAAAGTTAGGAAACAACATTTTTTTCACTGCTTCATTTGCATAATCCATTTTTCTCTGGCATTAATCATTCTCAAGTCCATTCACCCCCAAAAGCTTAAACTGTGTTCTAAAACAGAAATGCACATCTGAGTTTTAAAGTTGTGTTCACAAACTGTACAAGCAATTTGCAACATATCTTAAATTAAACCAATTTAACCAGCCATGGTGGCGATTGACACCAGCAATACTGGTCCAAGAAGAAATGTTAAGCACTGCTAAACACACCCTGAATGAGACCACAAACACACTTTCTAATCTCACTAGTGAAGTCATTCCTGTCTGTTCTTCCTTTTCTTGAGAGCTATAAATGTTATCACTAACTTTTAGTATATTTTAGGAGATGCGGCATCAAGCTTGAAGTCAATAAAAGGTGGTCTTTTTGTTCAGTCTTTTCTTATTCTGTGGTACACAGGAGTATCTTTAATGGGCCTTAGGCTGCTTATGGACTGAGCCTAAACCAGTAGTTGAGTATCTGGCAGGTCAGGGACACCACATTTCAGGTTGCATTCTCAGCATTCAGGTTTGATTCGTAAACTCGCAGTCCATAGTGATGTCATGATATCTGCTATACTGTAGATATTGTGAATCCTATTTATCTTCGCTGATGCTAACACAACTCCATCCGCATATATTTTTAGAAAGTGTATATTTTTTCCATTTATTTTGTCTTATCCATTAAATAATTAAAGAATTCTTGAAACCAACAAATAAGTAGATTTATAGATTTATTCTTATTCCCTTCTTAACTCAAGAAACTTGAAATTATTCATATTTTGGTCTTCACAGTCAAAAAGTAACAATTGATCAGCAGTTCCTGATCTATTCTTTACTCATATAAAAGTAAAAGTTTGGGCATTATACAGTAAGTGTTAGCAGTGAATGTTTGACTGATGAAAAAAATTAACTGAAATCAGCAAACTGACATGTGATACACCAGATGAGCACTGTATCAGTTGTTCACTCATGTCGAAAGGCATGAAGCAGCACTTCACGCTATCTTAAATGTCACTCTCTCATTCGCTGTCTCCCTCTGTCTGCTGCCCCATTGTGCCTGGCAGGATTTCATAGCTCAGAGTTGTGTCCCGTCGTAGTGATAGATGACAGGTGAGAGAGTCTCTCTGATCCCTCTGACACTTCGTAATCGAGTTAAGAATGCTGGATTAGAGGCCCCTTTTGAAGGGGCTGAGGTCAGCTCTCTATTCTGCTTGATACATAGCTTCAGAGAGCAAGAAAAGTCCTCACATTAATTGCAGGAATGTGTGTTCATGTGTGTGCAAGAGACAGAGAGAAAGGGGAGGAAGAGGCACAGTTATAGCTCATTTAGATGAGATCTTTTTGGGGGGCCTTTGGAGGTGATCTTGCTATTAGGATAAAAGCTAAGTTTTGTTCCTTCAGTTATTGTAACTCTGTTTGTAAGAGTCCATTTAAACCACAGAACATAAACCGTTTTTACGGATAATTATGTAAAATTTTATCACAGACAACTGTTGATAGTATCTTCTCTAAATAGGTCATGAACTCCATATAAGATAAAATGAAACTCAGTTTTTCAAACTTACGTTGCATTCATCACCAGTAGTTTTGTGCTGTATAGTAAGTAAAAGTAAACTAATGCTAGATGCAAAATTTCTCTAATGTGCTCATGATGAAAGTTGAAGTTTGTAGACTTAAATATACACATGATAAACACATGCTTGAATCTAAAATGCAGAATGCATATCTCATCCTTTTGGACACACATATTGTTGGCAGGTCTATGGCGTTTGTTCTTGCTGTCAATTGCTTTGATGTTTGACTGCAGTTATTGTTTTGAACATAGTTTCTTTTTCATGTGAAACAGGAGAAAATGTTCCTCAGATTTTCACTTTTTTCCATAAAGGTCACTGTTTCCATCACTACCATTTTTCCCTGCTTATATAAAGTGTATAACAACAGTTTATGCTTAGATGCTTATGTTTTATTTCTATTGCTTTGTAATGTTCATTGTCACAGCTATTCAAGGCTAATAGGAAAGCATAGCAAACATGAGAAACACATTTGCTTGAGCTCCTCTCTTAAATCAAATTGAGAGGGACAAAGCCACTTGATACTCTTCTTTACTGGGAGTATAGCAAAAAACGTCCCAAAAGGCCAATTGTTCTCATCATGTGAGGTACAAAACAGGGTGCTGTAAGTTACTGCTCAAGCTTTGAAGCAGCGGTTGAACCCACAGAAAAACCTGGTAAGGCTGTGTGGGCCACCCCCACCCAGATGATATTTCAGGAATATCAGTGTCCCAAAAATGGAAAAGGTTTTTGCTGCCAGGGACCAATGCTGAAAGAAAGTGTTTAAGTCTCACCGAGTCTGTCAGTTACAGAAAATAAATGAAACACTGCTTTAAGGTTTACAAAAAAACAATATCCAAGGTTTTATACAGAGGTTAAACCATCAACTAACAAAAGGAACACTTGTCTTTTCATTCCTTAAAAATAATTTCTGAAGAACTTGAAAACACATAAAGTAGACTTCCCAAGATTGCGTTGTATGGTTGACAGCATTCAACAGATGGTGGTTAGTTTTACATTAGTCTTAATGATGGCCATGATTATGACTGTAATAGCTCCAGCAGCAGACAAAGTCTACAGTTGCAGGTGGGACACAAGGTGGAGGAAAAAAATGTGTATCTGTGTGTGTGTGTGTGTGTGTATGTCCATGCAAACACCTGGGTGTCTTAGCAACCCTCAGAGGAAGGGTCTCAGTCATCGGACATCCCTGCTGCAGGGCCAACTCCCTCCAGTACACCCGCTAATCAGTGGGAACAAAAGAGGGAGGGGGTGTAACAGCTCCAAAATAGCACAAGAAGGAGGAGGAGTGGAAGGATGTAAGGAATCTGAATCAATGTCTCTTATTGCATGCTGTAGCTGTAGCCAAAGTTGACTCAAGATACAGTGTTTTGTCAATATCTGTCATGCAAATATTGCACATGCAGGAAGCCACATGAGTAAGGTAGAGCAGGAAGAAAAGATTCACTGTTGTTTATCTGTTTGGGCTTACCGTGCATTTGATTATGTGAATCTGGTTTCTACATGTTACACAATCACACTGTGGGGATCCTTTAAAGCTATACTCCTTCTCTGTAAATCATTACAGCTGGAGTCAATGACCTGGGTTACGTTAGGGCAAGGGTTAGGGTTAGCTGTGCTAAAGCTTTGAAGGAAAATAAATTAATCCAACATCTTTTAATTTCCTATAAAGTTATGGAAAAATGACTTTGTGTGTGTGTGCATGTGTGCGTGTGTGTGTGCGCGTGTCTGTGTGTGCTTGCAACTTCCTCAGCTGTTCATTATGAAGTGACAGCCTGACAAACTGTGGCTCTAGTGGTTGTATCAACTTCCTGACCCAACAAGCCACAGAGTTTTCCTTGACTGGCTTCACCTAGATGCCACACAAGACGGAAAAAGAGCATAAACTCGTGGTTGTTTTGGGAAAAACATCACTATCTTTTACATCAACCATGTTAATTTCTACAAATGCATATATGCATACAGATGCATTTTTACAGACAATGTTGAGTTTCACCATGCATATTGGTGTTAAATGATACGTGCAAGCTTTCTCGTAATTCACTCCAAGCAGATCTCCCGTGGCTCTTTTTCATGATAAGTCCCTGTCCGTATGGAGAAAAGCCCATCAAAAGCAGGAGATGATAAAGTGGACAATGAGCGGGGGCCACCAGGTCCCCCTCCTCTGGGGGCCACAGATTAGGCCTCCTGCACTTCCTTTGGAAAACAGGCACCGGACCCAGAGGAAGCTCCTGTCAGCTGTGCTCCCTCACCTCTCTGGCTTCTCTTGGTCTAACTCCCAGTTCCCTCTCTCCACCACTATCTCTCTCTCTCCGTTTTATTCTCTGTCTCAGAGATGAAATGCAGAGCTCTCCATCCACAACTTGCCACTGTACTCCACCCGGATACCACAGGCCAAGCCTCATCAGGCTACTGCAGCATGTCACGTTGACACTAATGTTTTTTTTTTCTGTCATGCAGTCACAGGCTAAGTGGTTACTGAAATTAAAACGGAATTTTTTTGTGGATAGAACTCATCAATGTGAATAAAGCAAGTTTAGTTAAAGGAGAAAATAAATCTACGTATGGATGATCCACTCCCCAGACTACACTGCCAAATTACAGTTTGAGTCATTGTGAAGACAGTCCTTTGTCTCTTCCAAAGCACCTCGACCCAGCTAATCATGCTGTGAATTTATTTTGTATTTGCCTGCATCACAGACTACAGGACATACATCAAAATACCTTTTCATTACTCACCTCACAAATCTAATAAAAAGGTTCCAAAAAACTGTGTTATCTTGTATATGAATGATTTGTTGTCACACTGGCTTCCATGTAACAAAACAGTCTGTGGTCTTTCCATAGCTTTGATTTACAGAATGTTTTTGTCTAAGAGGAAAGTTATATCATTGTGAGATAGTCTAGCTCAAGGGTCGAAAGGGTGGAGGAAGGCAGAATCAACAATCCAGGAACTTCTTTTAGATGAACATTTTATTTTAAAAAGCTTTCCATTTCCAATGTCATCTGGTCACAACCTGGAAAATTGGTCACAAGTCTAACCTCTTTTCCTCTTTCTCTCTTCCCCTCTCTCTCGAAAACTCCCCAAACTGACTACTTATATACCCAATTGAGACACACCTGTCCTGATTAGACTCTACAATTTCCCTTATCAATTTACTCATTAACCTTAACTTAGTCTTCTCTGTGAGGACAGCCACACCTGAAGATAGGAAGTGCTGGGTTGGCCACGCCCCAAACACCCAATCTGCAAGGTGGATCCAAACAAAGTAAAATGTTAAATATGAATGTGATTGACAACTGTAACACAATACCAACACGAACGACCCAGGATAGTAAGTGTGATACAGTTACCTAACAGAAATGGCAAAAGTTAAAGTTAGATGAACACATGTGAAATTAAGGATAAGGTAAGGGACAAGTGGCAAACTCACCCACTTTGTAACAATCATATCTTGAACTTTTATGAGTTTTATCTATCAGTCCTTCGAATTTTGACTATATTTGTCATATTAATTTACTGTTGAAGTAATATCCTCATATATATAATTCAAGATGCCAACCCACTGGAAACAAAACATAAAATGAAATGTAGAGAAAATATGTTACACAAGACATGATATGACATCATTTCCACATGCTATTGCATGACACCCTGCAATATCATGCCTATCTGCCTATTTGTTTATGGTGTTTAAACCAATTAGGCTGCTCTCAAACTGTAAGTCTAACAATATGATATATGCCTTATCATTTTATTCTTGCAAAATGGAAACGCAAGCTGTTTTTTTTATTCTGGTATGTTTCTCCAGAACAAATGCACACTGGTCAGAAAGCCATCCACAGTCCAAACATATGGACAAGTATCTGTGGAAGATTATGGTACTCATTAGGTTAGCCATGAAGTATCATGCAGGGTCATCCATATTACAGCTATCTGTGTTTGATGTTAGTCAGACAAAATCTTGGTGTGACATATATAAAACCAAAAACTTTTTATTTGAATTTGATTTTTAAACACTCTTGCTCAATATGCAATCTTTTCAAACATTTCTGTCAATAATACTTAAGACCAAAGGATATGGGGCAACGATTTGAAGTTAGTGGAATATTCCTGTAACATTTACCATAGTTTGCAGATAATTTTCTTTTTCTTTTAAAATCACTCCCACTTTTCCTGTGCAATGAGAAATTAGTCAACATTTTGGATGTAATTATGTCAGCTTTATTGCTCTATATTCTTACTGAACTATTGGCTTTTTCTTTCACTTAATCAGACACCTGTCTGTGTTAGTCTCCCAAAAGACCTACTTTTGGGTATGGGGTAATGATCCCTGAACTCTGCAATCACTTTTGTGAGTATAGCTTATAGAACAGAGAACTTTGGCAAAAAAGAAACAAGCAAAAAAAAGTTAGTTTTTCTAACATGTAGTATGAAATTATTCTTTTGGTTAAATGTTTGCAACATATTCAAATCTGCTCATGAACACACTTTACTGAATCTTGAAACTAGGCCCATTTCTCAGCACTTTCTTGATATGCCTAACCCTGTGATCATGTCACAGACCCAAGTGATTGGCATTTTTAGTGTCACTTGCAAATATTTCCATTCAGTGGTTGAAATCTGGTCTTTGTACACAGGACAGGTATTTCAGAACACTACAGGACTGCACACTATTTTCAGCAGAGATGTCAAAGATAATTTGGATCTCATGCTGCCCAAGTTTTGCGCCTGGTGTGGGCGCTTATGGAAAGCCCAAGTAGGTAACTCCGTCAGGCCTCCCTGCAAACCCACTGGCCATTGAAGGCTAGCACTCAGTACCCTCTTCACCGCAAACACTGCCACAGGTAATGTTTTCCTGAAGTCACGCCAGTGTTTTAAGAATTTCCATTTATTGAGGAAAAAGACTCAGGGCTTACTCCTGAAATACAAGCAGCCTTTTCAGCCAAGACCAGCACTAATGCTGTCTGCCATACAGACAGCAGGACTAAAGCTCTTCTGTCTTGGAACCAAATAGGTGAGAGGGTTAGGGCTTGCCACAACATTTAATGACACTGAATCTTGTTTGATTCAATCAAGTATGGTAAAAAGCAGGCACAGACACGTCAGACTTGAACTTCCTGTTTCTGACCCTGCCACGCAATGCAGTTATGTACATGTGTGTGGGCTTTTGTAGGTGCATGTATTTGCATTTTTGTAGGTGTGTGTCTGCTGCCTGAGAGACCTCTGGCATCTTGCCACAACATAAGTGGGCTGAGATGACAGATTGATCCTGGAGCTAATTTCATCATGTTTTCCTCAGACAAATGTGACAAATTCAAAGGAAAATCCCATCCCTTGTAGTCAAAATGCACCTCTTATGAGATTAAAGGTGAGACACTAGGCCTTTCAGAGAAGCACTTACTTAATGTCTGAATATTGGACACTCCAAAGCATTTTTATAGTGACCCCACCTTTTAAAATATTGTGTCAACACAATAAATGCAATGGTGTTTGTTTTGTTTGTTTTTTTGTTTGTTTTTTTTATTTTGCAAAACCTCCTGCGTGAATATTCCTTTTGCAGCAATTTACCATACATGACATAGTAAATAAACCAACCTAAAACACAGCATTAACAAAGCAGCTGGGTATTAATCCAGCTTTTGCCTGAGATGTACCATCATTCCTTCCTTTGCATGTGAGTCAAAAGCCAGACCATAGCCAGACACCAATGCACCTTATTCCTCTGGAGACTGGTTCAGAGATTTGACAGAGTCTGGGACTCAGTCTGGTCAGGGCAGAGTGGAGCAAACCAAAGAGCAATGACATGTGATAAATGGGTCTTATCTGGAGGTTGTGGTGTTGGGAAGCTGACTCTGTTTCCCTCCGATTACATTAGCAGGCAGGAAAATGGGACACAAGGGGAATGGTTGGAATTCCATAGAGCGGCAGGCAGACACTCGTTTTCACTTGTTTACCAATTGATAAAGAGACCACAAGAAGGCATAGAAAAGGAGTAAAATTACTTTATGACTGTGCAGTCTGAGTAATCCAGTTTCCTTTGTTTAAGCTCTTAGGATATACAATCTAATAAACTACTCCTTGTAGAATATTGCGAAGAAATTAAATTGTGTTACCTGAAGTTCATTATCTTACAGCAGATGATAGGGAGTGCAATGTATGCTGCTATCTTCTGACCTAATGCCCCCAACAAACAGTTTAAAGCCTATATCCTGGAGTTAGCATGGGTCCACACTGGGTGATTCATTACCAGGGACACCTGTACCACTTGACAGCACTTGACTGAATTGTTTCCTAGTCATGGCCCTCTACAGGGGTGCATGAGTTGATTAAACTGAGGAGTATCTCAGCAGTGTGTTGTGCTCAGATTGGAAAATTAAAACAATAATTAGATTACACATTGTAGCTAAAGGAAAGCTTTTAACATACCAGTAATTAATTAACATACTTCTTATAAGTTGCAATGAACTTACAATGAGCTTCTCATTCAAGGGAGGCATCTTCTACAAAGTTGCTTTTTTATCTTCTTTTTTTTTTTTTGCTGAGTTGAAATGATTGATGATTTTTGACAGAAAACACTGACATAGGGTACGATATTGAGGGAGAATGAGAAAAAGGAAGAGAAGGCAACTATGATAAGATGTAGGCAGCAGCCCAGACAAACATGGCGTGGCTCTTCCTTACTGACATCCTGAGGAGGAAGCTTTGCTGCTCTGGCCCCTCTGTTCCAAACCCTCAGAGACGAGCTCCTCCAACAGGTTATCCAAGTGAGTCAGGATCAGCATTTATTAGCACATTCCCCCGTAGTTTTCATCTCTCTGTGACTCATTTTCAACCTAAAATCATCATGCTGTTTCCCTTTCTGTCTGTCTCGATATCTATATCTCTAGCTTGCCCATTTTCTTTGCTCCCACTATTGTCTCATTTTCCATCAACCTCCCCCCTCTGCCTTCCTTTCCACCCACTACATCACTTATTTTCCACACCTGCTTGTCATGGTCCTGAATGTAAATCATATACCAAATACTTGCAGATATCCACCAGACATACAGGAGAGCAAGGAGGGAAAAATCCTACTCCCAGCTCCATAAATCACCATTCAGACAATCAAGCAAAATTGTTACTCAAATGGCTCCTAACGAAGCTCTAATTGAATAAGGTGGTGGGTGCATTTAAGCAGTGCAGCAAGTTGAAGTCTGGAAATGATATCTAAAGGTGTGTGTATCTGTGTGTGAATGTATATGTGTGTTTGAGCATACATGTGTACAACAGGCTTGCTGGCACCAGACGCAAAGTGGTAAACAGCTCAGTTTAGCATTACAGTGGTGACTCCCAGTGGGCCCGTCCCCCACTGTAGCAGCAACCTGAAGGACTGCAGGCACTTAAAAAAAAGGGTGGGGGGGGAATGAGTATATACAGAAGAGAACCAGGCTGTGCCACTAAAATATGCCCACTGCAAACAAGTAATTTGTATACCAAATATGTGTATTTTTGTTCCAAAATGTAATAATCTATACAGTTTATGTCTTAAATGTTTATAGATTTTGGTTCATTATATTTCTTTTTGTTGTTTCAAAAACATGCTTTCAGCTTTCAAACACAGATATCCATGTTGTGAACAAGACTTTGCCATCAACAACAAAGTAAAAGTCACTTTGTTCCACTGTGTTGACTAGGTATGCCTGCCATGTATTGTTATTCTGGCTTCATTTTTTTCTCACATCTTCTATCATGGTTATCTACCCTCTACATGCCTGTTCAGCACAGCAGGGGTCCTCCAGAAAAACAAACCCACAGGGTATGAAGCAGTCCCACAGTCCCCCTCTCCTCTCTCTTTCTGTCTCCCCCACTCTGTCTGCCTCCCCCTGTCCCACGGTGTCCCTGCCTGTATGTCCCGTCAGTCTGCCTTATGACCTGGTTGCTGATAAGACCAGAGGCCCCTGCAGTGCCCAGCGCTCCGTGCCAGCACTTTCCTCTCATACAAAGTCAGTTTGCTGCGTATCACTGATGGAATAGATGATTAAAAACAGCAGCTCTGCTCAAAAAAGAGTAAAAGCTTACACAATAGGGCTTGATTACATGGTAGTTTGGCCCTTTTAACCCATGTAGTGACTTTTTTTTCTTCTTTACACAAAATAGAACCAGCAAGTTATGGTGTAATTTCCCAAAACTTATGCAATTCCTTTGAACTTACTGTTTACTTTTGGCATGGCATATGAATCAGAGTTTACAAAATATTTAGCTCTTATTTGCACTTTAATGTAGAAACAGAGGAACAAAAGAATAACACGTGGATATTATAGTGTTTGAGAGGAGGAATAAATCAAGTCAAATAGGCAATTTGTGAGTACTGGGTATCAGTAAATGGTCCAAAGGTCTATACTACCAAGCTAGATTTTCTCTTATCAAGGTAACTTAGGGGTTAACTTGGGATACTATGATGCTGGTTAACTTCTTATTAGGGTGTATCACCACAGCAACATATGCTGAACAGCTAACCTGCTCCGGAGCAGGTTATGTTCTGGAAAAGAGATCAATGACTATAAAAGCACCACTTCCTGACCAATCAGCTCTCTTGGAAAAGGCCAGCCCATTTTTAGAAGATCTCGTTGACGTTGCAGGGATCATGAAAGGAGCACTTAGGAGAGAAAGAAATTTTAGGGATAGAGGCAATCCTTTTGATGTAGAAATAAAGCCTTGTCACTTACCTATGACGTATGTTATTGGACCTGTTCTTGACTTCCAAGTCTGTTCAACCCGGGTTGCATCTGAAATAACGAGGTTAATAATAATGCTCATGGCAGAACTGCAGAACCATGAATTCATGGAACGCACAACTACTCGTGTTGTCACAAAACAATATTCCAACACAAACACGGGGTGCTGAGCCTCTAAAGAAGTCATTGGAAACTAGAAGCATATAGCACAGCCATTTTTATTTTTCGCCTTTTTTTTTTCCAATGATTGTGGGCATTATTTTAGAGTTAGAAGGTCTTATGGTAAAATTATCCTTATCTCCCCATAGTAAAGAATCCTTTAAAAAATCCTGGATCCAGGCAGTGATCTGGATCACCCCCAAAATCCAATCACTTGTTTCTTATTCCATTTCTGAGATTTCCTGAAAATCATCAAAATCTGTCCACAACTGTTTCAGTTATGTTGCTAACAGACAGACAGACAAAATATAAAGGAAAGTGAGGAAGCGCTTTGCCCGAGACATCTGATAAATAAATCTAATAAAGTGAAATTCAGTGATGAGAGTGCTGTCCATTCATATTGTCCAATGAAAAAATATTGTATAAACTGAAAAATGTACGCATTAACAGAGTCTGCAATTTTCTGCTAGCATTCCCTCCTGGCTGTTGCTGTGGAACAGTGTTACTTATTTCGCCAGGATGATATGTTTAAATTCTTCATATTTCTGAAGAAAAATGGTCTGCTCCTCCATGGTGAAGTACGCTGCTCTGCAGCCAGGGTTTCCCCATGTTGATTGGTCAAACTGATCAAGATGGAAAAACCTTGGTTTGAATTACCGAGTTAATAACCAGAATCATAGTACTGCTTATCCGGATCCTGAATGTCTGGGTAAGTCAACCCAGGTGACAGAGAGATATCCGGAGTATGATAATCACGCTTTGTAGTACAGGCCTCAAGTCCACTGCTGTTTTGAGTGCAAGAGAAGAATTAACAACTTATAATGCATTAACCCTGTCTTTGGGACTGTGAAACTACTGTGTTGTTACAGTATTTTACATGATTCACGTAAAATACAGATTCTTGACTAAAGGGGAAAAAAACAAATGGTTTACACAAAATGTATAGGTGGTCTGCTCTGTCAACAGCATCAGTGTTGTGGTTTCAAATCAGTCTGATGTTTAGTTGAACATCCAGCTGCCTGCTTAAATTCACCATCAGTTTATACGTAAATTGTGTATGTGATCATATTGCATTATGAATAAAATATCTTATTATTATCGCAAACATATTATTATTATTATTTTTATTGTTGTTGTTGTTTTTGTTGTTATACATTGACATATAGAAGGCAACACAGGATAAATTCTGTATTTATAGTGATTTCAAGGAACCTGATGCGCTTTACATTGAATCCATTATTCATTCACACCATATTCTTGTGTAAACAGCTTTTCTGGGACAGACTGAAATATTATGCATGGTATTAATATTATGTCATCTGGCTTGAAAACCTGAGAGAATACAAGAAACATGCAACTCCCAAATGCTCCATCAGATACAGGTTTACATGCAACCCTCTCTCATTTTTTTGCTTCTTCACTCAATAATTAACTTCCAGAAAGCACCTATTGAGAGAGTGTGTGCGCTGTCTGGAACAGCTAAGTGTACTCCCTGTTAACATTTGTCTGGACATATATAACAAGGCTCATCAATCTTCTTCAGGGAACTTTTCAGAGTTTGGATAAAAAACACTCTGGCCTTGCCAGGCTGACTCATGAGGTGGAAACAGGCTCCTGTGCTGTCAAAAAAGTAAAGAGTGGCCAGTCTAACGGCGTTTCACAGAGATAGAAGATGAAGTCTGTGCAGGACCAGGCGTCTGCTGGCTGTCTAAAATACTTGGAATAGTATTGATATTATACTTTCCTCCAGACCAGCACTGCAAAGACAAGAAAGCGCTAGATAGCTTAGCATTAAAACCTCTTCATAAAAACAGATAATATCTGTTGGAAATCATGAGAAACAGAGGGAAGCTGTAATTGTGAGCCAGCTGCAGTTAAAATCTGAGTTTATTGTTGATAATCTTGTGACCCAGTTTACAATACAATTCGTACTGGTTGAATGTTGAAGCAAAACACTAGAAAGTCTCAGCAGCAAGAAGGATATTGGCTTCCCTTTTGGTCTGTTTGCCTTCCTTAGCTGTTCTTGGCTCTCATAAAGATTAAGTCAGCTACAGAAACAAGAAAGGTGAGACCTGAGGGAAACTCAAGAGTGTGCCCATGTTGAAAGGTAGGTATAATCCACAAAAGGAAGGAAGAACAGGCAATCAGAGGGTGTTTCATAAACACATTCCGGAGCAAAGCCATGATAGGGTAGACAATAAATTGCTGTGTGGAGACATTTAAGGCAATCCCTGCAAAGAAAAGTGATAGACAATGTGTGTCTGTGTGCAACTGTGAATTATGAGTCTGTGCACATATAATTGAATGTGTGCATATCTGTGTGTGTGGTTGAGAGAGGTGCTTTGACCCCGGTCAAGTCACTTGACTTCTCGGCACCTCTGCCTCCCCCAGCTGTATCAACACATCCCCCCTTTACCCTTGCAGGCAGGCAGTGGGCCGGCAGCGTGTCAGGAGCCTGGCTTTAGCCCATCACACAGAGACTGACTGGGTGTTTGTGTGAGTTTAGGTGGAAAGGATAGAGGGTGACTGCACTCAACTCTATGGAATTCAAATTATTCTTCACCCTCACATCCCCCATTGGCAGCCATGCCCTGAGTAAACAAGCAGCCGGGGTCAGGGGCAAAGCAATCAGCACCACTAGGTAGCTCTTAATGGATTTCTATGTTTTCTGACAGGTGTTTTGGTGGTGCTTCGAAATAGGTATGGAATCAGTAGAAGTCCCTTTATTATGTGTTGAAATGCACCAGTTTACCTCATGATTATTTGCTCGAAAAAAGTGTTGATTTCACAAATTATGTGTTTAATTCAAAGTTTATTTACACGTCTGTCAGTCAGTCCTGCTCCCTTGTTCATTATACAATACCTGCATAAAAGGTACTCAATAAGTTATTTTTTGATGAAACCTTTAGAAACTTTTGTGGACCCACCAATGGAGAATCAGACGGAAGCAGACAATAACTACTGTATATGTTTTAATTTCCTCCAGATTTTCGTATTATCTGTTGTTGATCTGTTTTGTTTATGTATCTCTGTTCTTTATACATTTTGGCTTCATCAGGTACTGATAATACCATTACCTTTGATCTTATAAAAAAAGACATATTATGCCTTTTTTTGACAAGTTTAAAAAATTTCCTAAGGTCTTCCTGACATATCTGTGATTGCTTTGGTCACAATACCACAAAGATGAAGTACCACAGCACCCTTATCAACCCTCCCATAGCAGCCCTTTTCCACATGAGTGGGTTTAGGGTGCAGAGGAAGAGTGGCTCATTCTTACATTATGTGTCTTCCTAGCCACCTTCCCTAGCCATTTCAGTACAAAGTTAACTGAACTTTAGGTTACAATTTAATTTATTGATGTTATTGATTAAGTGATGTTCAGATACATACAGTTGCTCTGAATCATAATCTGGCTCTAAAGGAAGCTCTTAATTTTCTCCTGCAAAGGAACTGTTTCTATCCTGTCTAAAAAGCCCTGTTGGCAACATTAAGATCTTTTTCTTTTCTTTTTTTTAAAAGATTGTTATAAATTTGGCATAAATAATAAAATAATAATGAGACTTAGGCTAATCCTTAGACTTTTAGAGTTTAATGTCACAGGCTTGACACAGGGTTGGTGGTTGCAAACAAGGAAGATTTGGATGACACTAAGGGAAAAGACAGATTTTCACAAAACAAATCTATTGAAGCTGTTAGCTGTTTAGATACCTATGCAATTTAGCTATCAGACTGCTTCACTTGACCTAATATATTTCAAGTTCTTTTCCTTCCTTACAGTAATTAACCTGACTTGTAAGGGTGATAGGGCTGTAGGGCCATTTTTCCACTTTCATGGGAACAAGAAGATTGACTGTCTTTTCACGAAGCTCTGCCTAAGCAGCTGTTAAAGATATGGTGCATGTTTAATTTCTATCCACCGGGTGCCTTTTCGGGTGGATTTAAGGATGTTGGATGACCTCTGCAGTGACATTAAAGGAAAAAAGCTACTTTGCTAATCCTCACCGAATCTTTAATATCATTACTGCTGTAAATACATCTTGGGAGAGGAAGAATGAATGGGCCTCTTTGTTTTATTATTATTATTTCTGGCTCAGAGAACCACACGTCTGTGCAGCCTTGACCGAAGGTCTATACCCAGATGGCAATGGCGCTACAACTTATTGTACAACAAGCACATCTTTCAGGCTTTCCAGCTAGCAGCAGCGTCACTATGGCCTGGAATTGGGGCCAAACAATGCATTACCTCTCAGCGCCTAACCTTCACTACTTCCACTCCACAGTTAGCTCTTCTTCCGAACAGGAGCATCCCACTGCCTTGGCTGATTTGCAGTCTGAGGGATGATATGAGTTTCCTGCTGTGGAGTATACAGACGCCAAACACTAGAAGTCACAGCACAAAGCCATATGTCCTCTAACACTATGTTATACACTACAAGAAAAGCTAAAAACACCTAAACACTTATTCACTTCCTTATCAAATATTATATGTTCGCCATAGGATAACTAATGACTACTTGGAGCTGAGAGCCTTGGAGCCTTGAGTGCTTGGCCATGTGGTTCTGTACAGTCTGTGTTCTGACAGCTGGCAGAGAAAAAAAAAAAACCTGGCAGAAGCCTTCTCTCCACAAAAAAAGTAGTCAATAACAGGAACTCAATCAAACTGCCCTGGTTTCCGGTAAGCTATGTACTCTGGACTGCCTGGTCTGACAGACGTTGGCTTGCTGAAATACTGTTGGCAGCAGGTCGGCCCCCACCGCAGCACGGAGCACTCTCAGTTGGCTCTGTTGTGCCACACTCATTTGTACCTCATCTGACTGTGGTTTTCATGTTATATTCAGCTGGGTTAAAAAATGTGCCTACTGCAATGATTTGTATTGAGTCAGGTTAAAGCAACCTGAAGATTTGAGTTATCTTGTGTTTTCAAGAGAAAAACTAAGAAAATAACAAAAGAACATTACTGGAAAGAGAAACATGTCATATATATAGTTTAGGGTTGACCCTAACCAAACCCCTACCCCTAATCCCAAAGTGGAAATAACCATCATGGAAAAATGCTCCCAAGTTTTCTGTGTACTTCAAACTATAACATAAGGATAACTTTTTCTCATCTTCAACTTTAAACATTTTGATGCTATAATATAAAATTTGTACAGGCTGAAACCTCATCATGCTTAGAGTTATGCTAATTTTTACAGTTACAAGCAGAGTGGTACTCAAGAAACAGCTTGAGGTGAATGTTGCGGTACACATGGCAACTAATGTCACAGCTAGTAAACCTCCAGAGTGACAAGTAGTGTTAGTTTTCCAAGCTTGGATTCCACAGCGCCTGTCATCGTTTATGCCTTGTTTAGTCTACATGTCACTGTCTATCAGCTCACTGTAACACTGAAATACCCTGCAGAGTGGAGGAGACAGTGCTGTGAAAATCTGATCCAGTTTATGGGAGCTTGTAACGTATAAAAGAGTTACACCATATTTTCTTCTCTTTGTGTAATATTCTAAGGTAATTTATTTGATTCAATAATCCAACTTAGTAAATCTCGTGGCCATGTAAGACAACATTGGTCAGCAAAGCAATGTTCAAGTGGCATAATACAGAGGTGTTGTCACAGTTTCAACTGTTACCACCACCAGCTTAATTAAACTGTCTTTTTTCCCTTTTCATCTTATCTGATGCATTATTTATACATTACAATTATACAGATGACCTGGTATACAAACAAACTTGGGTCTTCAGCAATAATAATATTTTCACCATCATATTGAGTACAAAAAAGAAAGAAAAAGCATTTTTACTCTTGCAGCAGCAAAATGACCCCTCTTTGCACCATTCAATTATAATTGATTAGTTAATGGATAAAGAAGGTGTGTAATGCATTAAATATCTACATTATAATTGTGTGAATTAATCTAAGAAATGGAAGCATGTTTGAAACCCCCAATAATAAGATTACCATGTAGCTTATTTTTATTGTTTGTAAGGTGCTCTGTGAACATAGTTTTTGTGTTGAAAGCTGAAACTCCCATCACATGGTGAACTCCATGTGATGTGAGCCCCCCTCGAGTGACACTCAGCGAAGACATACCTGGCCTGTCTGGGGATTATGAGATGGGACAGGCTCAGAATAGCTGATTAGTAGTTACTGATCTTTCAAATGAAATACATGTATAACACCTTTAAACCTTTATCGGCATTTCAAGGGTTGTTCCCTGTGCAGTTTAAGAAATGGCAGCCAAAAGTCTGTCCAGTGCTTTCAGCCTGAAGTAAGCGTGTCTTCTGCACTATGTCAGCAACTCACATCTTAAAACAAGAAATTCTGGGTAGGCTTGCTGTACATGTAACATGAGCTCCTTGAATAATGAGCCTTTCCTTAATTTGGGCCTCTACCATGTTTGTGTTGAAGCTGTATTCATTTGTGTATTAGTGACACTCTGTACATGTAAACAATGGTATGTCTTACACTTCTCTTGTATTCCTTATCACTCTTTATAGTAAAAATACAATTCTCTTTCTATTTATTCAGCATCTTATTGGTGGTAAACATATCAGCTGCTTGGCCAACAAACACAATAGGTTAAATGGGTTACAAAATAAAGATATATTAACTTAAATGGTGTGAGACCTTTTAACTTAATATATCAACTGTATTTTTCTCCTCTAACAACTACAATGGCATTGACATTTTTTAGTTGCGTGTCACTGATCACATTCATGTTTACCTGTTTTACTTTGTGGTCTTCTCTGAAAAATGTAAGGCTGAAATCACTATTGATATCAATTCTTCTTGAGGAACAAAGGTTGTAGCATTTTATATTTCCCTCCTGTTGGAAAAGACAAATGCAGCTCTTAGCATGGTTGTTTTTATATGTTTTTGTTTTTTCAGATAAAAGCAAGATTATTTTCCTGGACAGTGAAAACAAATCTCAAGGTATCTGAATGGCTGTCTCGGATACTGTTTTGGTCTTCGGGCTTGATGAACCCTCGGGAATGGGCCACAGACTGTTGTGTGTCTCTTATCAAGCTCCCAAACTTATTAACACCTACTTATGAGATGTTTTGTAGGCGCCACCCTCTGGCTGAAGACCTAATCTGCGCTCTTCAGGAATTAAGCATCACCAAATATTTTCAGTCTGCTTTCAGGCTGCTGTCTTCTGATTTCTGCTTCTTCTGTCCTGCTTCAACTGTCCCACACCCTCACCTCCAACATACACAGACCAGAGGACCACCACCCTCTTGCTGTACACTTTCTCACACTCTTTCTCGCCCTACCATGTTTAGATCCTTGGCTTCAGACTAATTGAATAAGCAGCGACCCTGTGGACGTCCTCTCTGAGGGATTAGGATATGATCTCAATAGAGCACTCCTCTGAGGGCAAACACAGCCAATCTCGACCCATTTCATGCTCTGCACTCCAGCACACGAAGGGCCGGCATAGAGGCCACACACACAAGCATAACAGAGTAAAGTAATTCATGAGCCCTCAAATCAAGTACACTTTAAATTCTGACCTTTCTTTTATGAAGCACAGCTGTTTTTTCCCTTTTTTTCTCTCTCTTCTTCACCTCGCCTCCCAAAATCCTGCAGACTGATAATTACAAAAGCCAACATCTGCATGCAAAACTCCAAAATTTATAGAAACCAATCATTAAATTTGCATTTCAAATTTTTAACTGATTGTTTGTTGACATGGAGTTTAGTGGATTTGAATTTCATTGGGGTTTTTTTGTTGTTGTTTTTGTTTTTTGGGGGGGGGAATTGACTTTGCTAATGCTTTAAGACTTACGGCTGCAAGCCAATGTTGTGTTTTTATGTTAGTTGTGACAAAATGTACCCTTCTTATTCAGATTCTAGAAAACAGTGCTATAATTTACTCATAAATTCTTCATCTAATCAGTGGGATAGTTGCACTAGGTAGCTCTCCTCTGCTGATTACAATTTTTTTTTTACATGCCTTCTTTGGCTTTTCACTCCAGCACTCAAAAATGAAATTCATAATCATCCACATCACCTTAAACACCATTTCTACAAGCTTTAGGGTTCAGAGGAAGCAAGTCAAACAGTATGGGTTTTATTACATGCCTCAGCAATCCAGGAAAGGGGAAGCACATGTCTCAGTGAAATATGATCGAATTCAGATTATCTGTGGATATTTTGCCCCATTTTAACTTCTTACATAAAATGAATCATATAAAAGTCTGCCCCAATTCTATAAAGGTTATTTGTTACGTTGAGCGTCATCTTCTTCTTCCTGGAGCGCGTGGCGTAGTAGTTTATGTCTGCCTTTCTTTTTCCAGCTGCCTATTAGGATTCTGGCTTCCCATGTGGCGGTGAATTCCCCCCCCCCCTGGCAGAAGGAGACGTATGCCATTAGTTCACCAGACCTGCCGTTACTGTCAAAATGTGAGTTGGGAGTAGATCTATTAGATACCTATATTTCCTGGTGGAACAGCCTTCATCTCTGTCTTCCCTTTTGGCACATTAAATACAGAGACAAAACCCAGATGACTGGTTCTGAATCTATGAAAACATGGACTAAGTACACTGCTTTGGATGTGGATTCTGAAAGAAAATAATGAAAAAGCCACTGATGGAAAAAATTGCTTCTCAAAGGACAATTCAATTGAGAAGACACAGTTTGCTGTCATGGTTAGCCATACTACTAAGTTTCTCTTTCACATTTAGCGCTGATTTTTTTAATAGCTTTTTTTCTATTGTATAAATCTCATACAGGAGTACATTGTTCATACATTGGTTTGTTTGGGGGTTTTTTTCCTTTTGTTTTGTTTTTTTACTTTTACATTTACCCCTGTCAAGAAGTAAATAATTTTACAGCAACGGAGCCAGTGACAAATCCTCTGTGCCACTTCACCTCATCTATCTCTATCATGAGAGTTGGTTGGAAGCCTGGACTATTTAGTAGTGGGTTTCAGTTCCACAATGAGGCCAGTCTGATTCCTTAAGTGGGAAAGGGAATGGTGCAAGAAAGATTTGTAATAAAAGCCTGCTCAGGTAAATCACCTTTCAACCTGTCATCACCTGCAGGGGTAATATTATTAGAAACAGGTGGTGTGTATAACATGTGGATATTGGCTACTCATTTCATAGTCCCATAAGACTTGGGTACTGATGAATTCCACACTTCTTTGTGAATTATATTTAAACCTCCTTTAGGCAAACATTTTAATGTCTTTTTTTCCCCACCGTCATTCATTTGATAACTCAGTTTTTGTTTGATTTTATGTATTCATTTCTTTATTTTATGTTTGAAAGTAACAATTTACAAGCAGTAATTTGGCCACTGTCAAAGATGAAAGATGTTTTATCTTCATATCTTCAAACAAAAGCAATTCCTAACTTTATTTTTATAAAAAAGACCTTCAAAAACAGATATCCTGTATCATAGAGGATTATTAACAAAAAGCACTTAGTGTAATGAAGTGCTTTATACCAGCATCATGACTTTAAATATATTGCATATAACAATGTCAGATTATTATTATTATTATTATTATTATTATTATTATTATTATTATTATTATTATTATTATTATTATTATTATTATT